>JAUMHC010000085.1:11497113-11523860 GCA_032359785.1 Heteromormyrus szaboi | reverse complement strand
CTTTCTTTCTTTCTTTCTTTCTTTCTTTCTTTCTTTCTTTCTTTCTTTCTTTCTTTCTTTCTTTCTTTCTTTCTTTCCTTCCTTCCTTCCTTCCTTCCTTCCTTCCTTCCTTCCCTCCCCTGTTTTTGTGTTTTTCTGTGTAAATGATGTAGTAATGTGCTACTGCACACCACTGTAAAGCGCCTTGGGGTGACTCTGGGCTGAAAGGTATGGTATAAAAACGAATTAAATTGGACTGGATTGAGAAGTATAGAGACAGGCCTGCTTGGCAGCGGGAGAAAGCTGAAGGACTCTCCCTCCCAAAGCAGTTTAGTGAGATATATTTAATATACACTCTCCCAGAGAAACACACCTTCTACGGATACCTTTCTTTTAACGCTAGGTGAACTCTAGGTGAGCACAAATATAATGTTAAATGACTTTTGATTAAATTAAACAATTACGTCAAGTACAGATACAAACAGGCAGCGAGTAGCACTGTGGTGTGAGGATATGGAAACAGAGAACTGCATCCATCAACCATCCCTCTATCTATCCATCCATCTACCCGTCCATCCATCTTGCAACCAGTAAGCTGTGAATGGCCCCAGTAAAACACTGACCCATAACATTTAGTAAAGTTTGTAAGTACATGTAAATGTAGGCGTTGAATTATGTTTAGAACATCATTAGAGTATTAATGTTTTGCAATACTAGCCAGAAGAGTTTTGTGCCCTTACCCAGATCAAAAAAATAAAATACACAAGTTTTGTATGTGTATTGAATTGCCTGTAGTTAACATAGTTAACTCACTACAAAACTACTGGTTTTCTAGCTCACCTGCTCTACACTTAATTTCTTTACAGTCTCAGACCCAACCAGTCAAACCACCTCATTCTTTATAAAAAGCTTTTATAAAGCTGTTTATAGAAGCTGCTCTATGCATGATCCTGTTCAAAGTACGCTACATTCAACTTCATCTGCTTTTATTGCATGAAAATAAAATGAGAATAATTAACCAGTCAGGGTCACTTCTGCTGGGATGATGTCACAAGGCTGTGATGGCTGAAGCCTCAGTTTATGGGATCCAGTGTCCAAGGTGTAGTGAGTCATCATGGTCATATCATTACAGAGCTACGAGCTGCCCAGAAACGGGCAGGAGAAACGGCCCCCAAGGCCTGGAGATGCGGGATATCCGTCATGGCCAAGCCGAACAACGGACCCCCAGTTCCAGCACGAGTTTCCCCGGATGCTTGGCCCGTTTACTCATGGCCCGAGACGAGCTCCCGGGATTCCACGTCCCAGTCCTTGTCCCCCCAAATGACCAGAACGTTCTTCCAGCTGTCTTTGTTTTTATTGAAAGTTTTAAATACGTTTTTTTTAAAATCCCACAGTAAAAAAAAAAAAAAAACAATTAACAAGCTGTCTTTGTCCAGAGAGAACAGCTGAAGGGCCAGCCTTGGGATGTGGGGCGGACAGCACGCATCTGGCCCCCCAGGCTGTGGCTGAAGTGTCACTTTTTCCTGCAGCAATCTGACACCACGAGAGAGACATAGAAACCCCCCCCCACAATAAACAGACCTTTATGTTTATATTATTAAATTGTGTTCCTCCCCAATATCAAACTCTCTCCTACAGCCTTGTTCACAGCAAGAAAGTTTGTGGACGGGACACAGGCTTTCTTACATGAGGGTTCGTCTGGTTCACTATAGAGTTGACACTGGTGTATTGTGGGTTGTTACCCAGCATCAGACACACAGCACACCCTGACATAATGTGCTGGGTGCTCCTCTCGGCCAATTAGAGCCCGTTGGGGGGTCCTAGCGGCGATGAACAAACCCCTCTACTCGCGGTACGCCCCACAAGCAGCCTGACAGGAAAAGGCTATCCCCTGCTTTGTATCCTGAAGACCGTGTCATCGAAGCTTTAGCGATATTTACGCTTCACTCTGACTAACAAAAGGTTTGGTTTTTCACCAGCAAGTCGCTTAACACCAAAATACTTTGAACATCAGCAGGCAGTTAACCTGAATTACCATGAACGTCGAGGAAACAACCTAAAAATGTATGGCGACGTCTTCTGTCTCCAAAGATAAATAGTTATGAAGTTGTGCTTAAAAGCAGACCTTTAAACTAGCACTCAGCACTGCTGATTTACTGATAAGTATGTCCACAAGGGCCAGATATGTTTTAGGGCTGCTATTAATTCTCGTTGAGGGATCTAGCTCCATGAAAGTGCATTACCCCAAGTGCATTATGGGTCTCATTTCCCTTCTTTTCCTGATGGTGGAATGTGAAGTACGGGATAGACTAATCTAAATATTTGCCATCCTAATAAGTCCTGGCGTCAGTGAAGACAAACCAGAAGCCGAGGCTTGGAAATTCATAATCCACCACCCAACAGGTCACTGACGCCAGTGCAGCGTGTCTTGTTTGCCTCCAGTTGACACAAGCAATCAGACACACGGGTTTGGCTGAGGTCTGCCTTCCGAATGAGCAGGCAGCAACTCTGCACTGGCCATTTAATAGGTCAGTATGGAAATTTAGGGCGCTTTTCCACTGCACCAAGTACCAAGTACCACACTTTTGGTACTTTTGCTTTTCCACCGCACCAAGTACCAAGTACCACACTTTTGGTACTTTTGCTTTTCCACCACACCAAGTACCAAGTACCACACTTTTGGTACTTTCGCTTTTCCACTGACTTCTGGTCAAGTACCAGTACTAAAAGTTCCAGTATCAAAAGTGCCGGACAAACTGGGGTACTTCTTTGGTAGTTCGGTACTTTGGGGTGGGACTTGATGTGCTTTCTTTTTTCGATCGGTTATGCAAATAGCCTACTTCTGAAACACAATACAAACGCCACCTTTAAAAAAGTGATCAGAAAACAACGATAAACAAAGCAGAAATAAATATTGCGATCTGGTTGGAAGAACAGATACAACAAAAAGATCAGGATGGCATGGCAAGAAAATGAAAAAGAATTTTGTTTAATATACACCATATAGTGTGCAGTCATCCTTGCTTTAAACAGCAAGGATGAAGATGATTATGATTGTCTCGGACAATGCATGCAATGCTCATGCAAAAGCTGTGGAGATAAATTTCGTGCCATGCTCTAATGATTGTACCCTTTGTAAGTAGTTTGAGTCCCCAAGGAGACAAGGACGTGCCACGACAATTAAAAGTGTTACAACCAAAATATCAAGACATGGTAAATTCTGAGATGCATGGGAAGGTAGGTTTGCTGTTACTCTTCACAGTAAGAGTGGATTTGGCAGAAGTGGAGATTTCAGGTCCAGAGAGTACAAATCCGGACCTGGATTTTGTTTCAACCAGCCAGTTGAGTATAAAGAGTCACAGTCACTGAGTACTCAACTAGTTGGTTGAAACAAAATCTTGGTCCGGATTTGTACTCTCTGGACCTGAAATCTCCACCTCTGGGATTTGGTGATACGAGTACTATTCCCACTAACTCTAGGTTGATCTTCCATTGACATTTTGGCCCATTTCATCTCATTCAGAAAGATCTCTTTATTTGAAAAGACGAATTGACAGGGTGTATCCCAGCCTTATGCTGCCTGGAATGGATTTTAGGCCCTGCTCAGGACAAGCAGTTGGAAGATGAATGGGTAGGGGGTTAGATATGTGATCGCAACCTATTTTCAATCCCATTACATGCTCCACTATAAAGAATGTTAACAGAAAAGCGTAAAAGAATATAAGGGACATATCAGAGATACTTTACTGTGTAACCAGTTTCCTGACCAGTTAAATATGACCTGTTGGGGTATTATACCACAGTAAGATATAACTGTGCTATTTTAACTACCCTGTTAATCTTTTGGAAGAGAACGTCAACCACATCCAGCCTTAGCTAACGTAAAACGGATTTATTTCTCTCCCCTGAGATGTGACTGAATCTGTTTTTATTTTTCTGATTTAAACCAAGAGCTGCTGAAAGAGGGTGTTGTTTATTTTCATAGCAACGCTGCTGCCTGACGGTTGGCCCCCGGTCTCTGATGAAGTCTCCATGTGTTGGTAAAATCATATTCCACCCGGATGCGTTTTAATGACATAGTCACACAGGCGCACGTTTGGCCAGGCTTATCGGCTCGGAGGTCTGCTGCAGCTCTACACGGCACCGGCCCGGACGCACGCAGAGAGACACGACAGCGGCGGTTAAGAGGAAACCTCAACATTACCTGTCATTCATTAAAGCGCCTCTCAGACTGAATGGGATCCCTGCTGCAAAAATTTGTCAAAAGGGGAAACGAAAATGTTCTGTGGGGAGAGAAAAACCAACTTAGGCAGGAATGCATGTAATAGGAATGTTTGGCTATTGGGGAGGGACATTCCACTCAGTGCGCAAATCTGTCATTTTGACAGACGGCTGTCCGACCCACTGCCTGTCCAAAAATCACCTAATCGGTGACCCTAACATTGCAGGGTGCTCTGTACGTGTATGTGTCACAGTCAGGGGGTAAATTTATCTTGGCACTTGCCTTTCTCCATTGACATGGATGGGCTTGTTCCTGCTGAGCAGCTCATCAGCATAAACAAGCCCCGCTGCTCATCGCTGCCTCACTGCTCATCGCCGCCACGCACACTGAGCTTCCCTATGGAGTTTCCGCAGGGGCTTGATCAGCCTTTTAGGTTTGGCAGCTCGATACCAAACATTTCATACAACATAATGTGATTTCCTGCTTCAATGCTTACAACATGCAGCCCACTGGCCAAATACGGCCCTTCCAAACAACACCGAGTTTTCTCCAGAAAGGACGTCCGACGTTTTCCAAATTAAGAGATCCTTCCACCAGACGTCGACTTCCACCGGTGGCGATTTCTCGCGGACCCGCGGTCTCACCGTGAAGTTCTCTATCTGCAGACCGTGCATTTTTTTTGACTGCTGATAAATTGCTGGGATGTGAATATAATTATAGCATCATTCAAATCCCCCACGATTCATACAGCACATAGTCTAATGACCTCTTGTGTTTGTGACTCTGGGGGGTCCATTACTGCAACCATTTGATCAGCCAACGATAATTATGCCTTTGAAAATTACACTCCGCAGACGGTCTTTTTGAGACTCTGGCGCGTTTGCCTAATAACATAATTACAGACTGATCCAAAGTCTTAGCGTGGTGGGTGTTTTATGCGCGTTCATTTTTTGTTTTATTAGTCCTGTCGTATGAATAAGCTGGTTTTTTTTTTACAGAAGGGAACAGGGGAAAGGGGAGCAAGATGCACACCTATGGTCTCGTATATCTCAGATGTTGTCCAGAGACTTCCAAGGATGTGGGATCCAAACTGCGTCTATTACACCTCATCGGTTTCAGTGAGCAGGAGCCAGACTCAGGGCGACAGATGTGTCCGGATCTGTGGATGAGATCCTGGAAACGGTCTATCCTCGAAAGGGTAAACTCTAGATCATTTTACCGTGGATACAGCCGCCGCTCAGCCGTCATCAGGGCGACGAACTGTAACACAAGGAGCGGGACAGAGTCTGCCTGACCTCCGGGTGCACCTCAGCTTAAAATGAGTTTCGCAGAGAGCGAAATAAACGCTTACAAAAAGGCACGTTCACCAGAACCATCCGCCATGATGAAGGATCTCAAAATCTGCCACGTGACGTCGACAAGCAATTATCGATATCTGTTAGTTTATAAACAGATAATATTCAGAAGCTTGTGTAAATGAATAATACAGTAATTTTATTATATTATCTTACAGACCGATGGGACCAGCTCTCTGACTATCCATTTCCTAATTTCTTCACGTCTTCCATAAATCTAGTCAGAGTTCGGGGCATAACATTTGTGCAACATATTAAGGAAAGAGGAGGTATCACTGCAAAAATACCCTGTTTCAACATCAGATGTTCATCAGATGACAGACAAAGAGCTCTTGTTCCACTGGTTCTGGTACCAGTACCTTACTTCGCTTACAAGTGGCGGTGCTTGTGGCAAGACTACGGCAAAAGTGTCAAGGTTAAAAAACACGTTTGTTTGGGCTCGTTTGTTCAGTCTGCTGTCTCACTTATCCTCATCACTCTCTCTAGTCCCCCAGTACATAACAGTCTCTGTGTAGGTTCCTGTTTATAGCTGATAAAGGGCAGATTTTCCATTTTTTTCCTAAAGCGACGTAAACATTTAGTATCTTTTGTAGTAAAGCAGAAAGGCATTCTTTTCTGTACCTAAAAACGGGGGCATTCACTGAGTTTAAGAAAATCTATGTTGGGACCAGACCAAAAATGGATTGTTGGACAGAGTGAGAACGAAGGAGTGAGTAATATTTTTATAGGTTAGTCTACTTGTTGTGGGTTGCCAGATCTTATTCACGAATGTCGCTGCTCATTACATCACGGAGCGCGAGCTGCAGCTGGTTTGCTTCAGGGGCTCTCGGGCCAGTGGTAACGCCTCGCTTGGCACAGGGGAGGCCTGACATGTGGAAGGGAGCTTAGCCGGCGGCTCTTTGGGACGGGGGTCGGCCTTTAATGAGCGCCCCTAGCCACAGCGGAGTTCTCCATCACAGAACCGCGACGTGCGAGGAGGACGCGGTGCTTGGAGGCAGGGGAGCGGATGTGAAAACACATTCCTGCTGGATATCATTCTACCAGACCTTTCCCCCAGAAATCTAGCTGTTAGCCTGACCGTGGTGGACCAGTGCATTGCCGGTTCTGAGCTCTGTAATAAGTGTCACTACATGGGGTAGTGTGTAGGTCGACAGGTTAGTGATGTGTGTCCGTCTCCAGAAGGTCATAGGTTCAGATCCCATGCCTGGCAGATTACTCGGCAAGGCCCTTACCGCCCTTCTGCTGCATGGTTGCCGGCTGAGTTTCTCTCTTTCTGGTTAGATGCAGCAGTGCAGCCCAGCATGTTAGACCAAGGTCCCAGGGATCAGTAGGCCACTGGCTCGAATCCCAGGGTCAGAGCAGCAATTTCATCACTGGGCCCTTGAGCAAGGCCCCTAACCCCTGTTTGCTCCAAGGACTGGAGCTGACCATGGATTTGAATAGAAGTGTCTGCACAATAAATAAAAATAACATGTAAATTCTAATAACTGTAACTAAACAGGATGCTTCGTTATGCATTAATTTTAGTCGTAGTTTATATTAAAATTCTAGCAGCAGAACCAGGCAAAAAGCCCAAGCTTGTGTATTGTACTCAGCTCATCCAAATCAACTCTGTTATAGACTGTTAGGCACCTCAGAGAACTGGGTTTTATGTTTGGTGATCCTTCAGAATACCTTGCCCTGTTTCCTGCTCTGCTTAAGTTCTTATGTTCCTCTGATGGCTGCTGTGTTGGGTACTTAGTTCCCAAAATTTGTGGCCTCATCCCAAACCGTCATATATTTCGCCGTTAAACGAAATTTCCGTGAAATCACGGGTCGCAGATGTGATGTTGCTCACCGATGAACTGATTTTGCAGATAGATGAAGAAAAGACATTTGCAGAGAGGTGGAAAGAATGGTAAATGCCTCATTATGCATTTATTTTTAATTTTTTATTGGTGGATAGGAATGCAAATTAAAAGCAAGCACTCAGACCAATATGCAGATTAACTAGGTGTAAAATACAGACCACTACCACGAAATGCTCTGGGAGTATAAGGACACACTGTGAGACATGTCCTTCTGTAGAAACTTATTGATTAGCTGGAAAATACAAGGAATCCAACCAGGAATCCTGCACTGGACCCAGAAGCCTTAATGTTGCCTCTGGGGAAATATACCAATTTTTTTATTTACTGGAAATAAAATCTCCTCTCTGCAGTTTGAAGTTTCCAACATGAGAATTATGTTTTCTGTATACAAACACAATTTTGAGCATGCATACCCTGCCAGATTAATAAATAATGAACAAAATTGCGTCTTTTAAAGCATTTTTGATAAGAATAAAAGGGAAATTTTCCCTTCAATGTAACTTATTTTCAGTGATGGACTGGCATCCCATCCAGGGTGTCCCCCTGCCCTGTGCCCTGTGATGGACTGGCATTGCTAGATTTCGCTGACTGGGGGGTATGTCATGCTCAACTGGAAATGTCTCTCGAACATTAAGTAATTATGATAAGCGACGGATATAACTTATTGTCATATATTAAAGTCTGAATTTAATTTTGCTCAAAACATTACAACATATAAACAGTGAAACTGTAAAAGATGACAAGCCATTCATCCAACTCCGTATTATATCTCATACCCCAGAAATACATGGCAGACGCTGAAGCTCCTCCCACAGCACATGGCAACTAACCACACAGTAACTAACCACGCGGTAACTAACCACAGAGTAACAAACCACACGGTAACTAACCACACAGTAACTAATCACACAGCAAGTAACCACACAATAACTAACCATTTGATAACTAACCACATGGTAACTGACCACACAGTAACTAACCACACGATAACTAACCACACAGTAATTAATCAGAGAGTAAGTAACCACATAATAACTAACGACACAGTAACTAACTACGCAGTAACCACATGATAACCAATCAGACAGTAAGTAACCACACAATAACTAACCACACAATAACTAACCACACAATAACTAATCAGACAGTAAGTAACCACACAATAACTAACCACACAGTAACTAACCACACAATAACTAATCAGACAGTAAGTAACCACACAGTAACTAACCACATGATAAATAACCACACAGTAACTAACCACACAGTAACTAAACACATGATAAATAACCACACAGTAAGTAACCACACGATTAGACAGTAACTAATTAGACAGTAACTAATTAGACAGTAACTAATTAGACAGTAACTAATTAGACAGTAACTGCTCCTAAGACTCGGTGCCTGTTTGTGTGTCGTTCATGTGCCAAGGTTCTGTTTCTATATCTCTATGCATTTTCCTTAAAGCATCTCCACTTCCATACGGAAATTTAGCAAACGTTTTTATCCACAGCAACGTATAATTGAGATATCAGCATCAGAAACCCTGGGGTGACTGGGTTAAAGGGCTCGACTCAAGGGGCCAACAGTGAAATGACTCTGCAGACCCTCAGTTTTAAACGGGCAACCTTCAAATCACAGGGTCCAAACCCAAAGAGCCACACATATTCCTTCCTTCCATCCTGAACAAATAATACACTGTTATACATGGAGTGCATTTTCAATCCTACAGCCTAAGTATTCTGTGTCATCTGCTAGTGACCCACAGGTCTCACCTTATGTGAGACAAGTAGCCATTGGCTGACACGAATGTCAATCAAGGCTCAAGAGACTCTTCTAAACCAGTGTTTCCCAATCCGGTCCTAGGGGACCCACAGTAGTCCGTGTTTTCGTTCCATCTCAGCTCCCGGTAGGGAGAAAAAATGTGGACTGTCTGGCAGGGAGCAAAACTGTGGACTGTCTGGGAGGGAGCTGGGACGGAGCAAAAATGTGGGTCCCTGAGCACCGGATTGGGAAACATTGTTCTAAACATGAATTAAGTTAGTCTGAATTTTCAACCAAAGAAGAAGTTAAGCAGCACTCATTAGTTTCCCTGAAGCCACTGAGCTGAAGAGCTTGCCGAAACCATAAGGAAGAGTTGAGTTGTGGATTTTGGACTCTGTAGTGGAAAAATGGAGGATGGTTTCATATTCATGTTCCAAACGTGCTCTATCTTGGGAAGATGGTAGGCCTCCCAGAGCAGGCCTTGGGTCATAACATACACGGTATGTGGATCTCCCCGAACAGATTTACTCCAGCAAACAAAGCCAAAAGTGGGCTTCCATGAGTTATTAATTGGGGGATACCCTAACTCATCCAGCACACTGTAAGTTAATTTCCAAACACGATGTGTTTCTCAATGAATTATTGTTGAATAAAAAAATCTTCCTGAAGGTGAAAAAAGTCTGAAAAGGTGATTGTTTTAATTCCTCCCTTGACGTCAATAGAAGTTATAGTTTCAAAAAGGGCTTCAGTAAGACATTTGATATCCACCGCTATGTCTAAGTTACCTGTGACCCTCTACTGGAAAAGTCGTTAGAAGATGGATGAGTGGATGGATGGATGGATGGATGGATGTGTACGTAAGTTAGCAGCTGTAAAAACCACTCTGTGGTTTTAATGTTCTAAGGTGGGCATTATCATGGTCGGGTATCCTTAAAAGCACACCTAGGCATCAGAGGAAGGACGTAGAGAGGCTCTTGATCTAGCCTGATGATCACATGTCCAGTGCACAGGGTTCATTAGCTGACGGCAGCCGTAGGTAACGGTCTGTTTTACGGTTAAATTTTAAACGTGGTGGATCCGGGCCAGTGTCAGCCGGACCGAAGCCTTTGGCTGAAAACTGCAGCTGTGGGCCCGATTTTAACAGCCTTAGAGCGACTGGTAGGTCTGCAGAGGGGCCGGTCCGCTGTGCCGTCCACAGTACGCCGTTTATTCTTAATGCCAGCAGGGAAACGGCCGTGTTAAATGGAAATACTGAACACTTTGTCAGGCCGTGTGATTACCTCACAGCTAAAGTCACCCGACGTGTGGGGGGGTTTCGAACCTCCCGGAAACGCTATGGTAAAGCTTTCGGGAGGTGTTTACTTTGGAAGATTGGTCAAGCCTTATAAATTGACCGTGCTCTTTAAACAGGTAGCAATTGTTCTCTTAATACTCAATAAGAATTTATTAGACAGTAAAAAGGGTACAGACCCGAAAGCAACCCATTCAGTGAATTTCCTCCTTAAAGTTCTTAAGTTTTAGGATCAGGTTGATGTAATTATGTCAGTACAGACAGTCAGGAGCCAGCACATATAAATGAAGATTTATCATTTATAGCTGAATGTACTTTTTAATGAATATAAAGCTGAAGTGGGCTAATCCTGTCATACAAACAGAAAGGGATAAAGGAGGCTTTAATGTAACTGCTTCTCCGTCCCAGAATCCTCTTCTCCTCCACAAAGAAACAAGGCTGTGGGCATTTTAAACGAGCTCCTCTGATCCTGGAAATCTTTGTCAGGAACGTGGCTGAGATTTACAGCACATCACTTCAGGTTCTCCGAGTTCTGCATCGTTTATCCGTGTCAGGAATCTCCCCGCAGGGCTCTCAGCGATCATGCTGGAATGACGCGGCCATTTCATATCGAACGAGCCAGGTGAGCTCTCCCCCCCCCCCCCCCACCCACCAATCAGCTGGGACTGGGGGGGGCTGTGTAGCTCCATAGTCTGTGATACAGCCTTTAGTCAGAACTGTCTGTTGTTATTTCCTCTGTCTGCATGATGACTTGAAAAATCAAAATGGGGGAGCCGTGATGTTCTGGCCTATTGTTGCTGGAAGGTGCATTGTGACTGCTGGTATCACGGCAACGGATTGTGACATCATTCAGACCTCACCTTTCATGAACATCCCTCAGCTAATGAAAAAAAAAATGGCAAGACCAGGGAAACGGTGTATGGGAGTGTAGGGAGAGTCCGAAATATGCGGCAGGCTGTGAAAGGGCCTGGCTTCAGCCCCGCTTTCTTCTGTCAGACTACGGATGCTGACAGATTGCCAAATGACAAAAAACAGATGTGAAAAAGAATTTTGGAGCGAAAGATAAAACTGCGGCTAATTTCCCCACAGGATAATAAAGGGAGAAGGTTTCATTTGTCCCGTATTTTTTTTTATTCCGCCATTGTAAGGACAGATGGAAATTCAGGCGACCAAAGCAACGTATCTATACATTAAATAAAGGTCTGCGGAACATTAACCGCGGATGCAAAGATCTCACAGAGATCTCACAGAGATCTCACAAAGGTACAGTAGAACATCAGAGGGCGACGCACAATAAATTAGTTTCTTGTTTTAGCCTTATTTTGAAATGATTTATTATTATATGAATATACTGAGAGTTTGACAATGGAATTAAATAAATAACTACCACTACTACTACTACTGCTACTACTACTATTACTACTACTACTACTACCACTACTACTACTACTCCTACTACTACTACTACTACTACTACTATTACTACTACTACTAATAATAATAATACTAGGCTATGGACCCCCATACCGCTGCATAAGATGAGTGGTATGCAAGCTTATTAAATAAATGAATAATAATAATAATAATAATTATAATAATAATAATTCCATACAACTTCCAGAACTACTTGTTCAGTTAGGGACTTAGGCAGTAGTATGGCCTCACACCTCCAGGGCTGTGGGTTCGAGTCCTGCACCCTATGTGTTGGGTTTGCATGTTCTTCCCATGTTTGTCCAAAAGTGTGTCTGTAACAGCCCTTATTGTGTGATTCTGCCCTGTGACAGACTGACGTCCCGTCCAGGGTGTCCCCCTGCCCTATGCCCTGTGACAGACTGGTGTCCCGTCCAGGGTGTCCCCCTGCCCTATGCCCTGTGACAGACTGGTGTCCCATCCAGGGTGTCCCCCTGCCCTATGCCCTGTGACAGACTGGTGTCCCGTCCAGGGTGTCCCCCTGCCTCATACCCTCTGCTACCTGGGATAGACTCCATGGTCATTATGACCGTGAATCAGCAATGTTGGTGTTTCTTTAATAATAAATATATTTCTTTAGTTTATTTTGATTACAGTGTCACTCTTAACTAATTCATATTATTATTTTATAATTTTATGTTACTGAAGTTGTTGAAGTTATTTGACTCTCCAATAATTTATTTTTTAGTGCTCATTTTATGCCTTTGTAACGTTCCTACTTGACATTTAGCACTGGCATTTACCGATGGCTGCAAATTTCCATGTTGCGAATATTACAAATATATTGCAGTGTTTTAAAGGTTAAGCCACATTATTTTTTGATACCTATGCCACGTCCTTCTTTAGGGAACAAAAATCAAACAAATAATCGTCCTTCCACAAATCACCTTCACGATAGATATATTTCCTGGGGATAAATTTTAATATGGCAAAGTCATTAAACATCCCAGATGTCCAGGTGCCAATTTCCAGCATGCATGAGTTACAGCCAGTGGAAAACGCGAGTTACCCCTCTGAGGATGGAAGCTCACTGTGATTGTGCTATTTTAAAAAGCACTGCTATGGTAACTATGGTAAAACTATGGTAAAAGTCTTCTCATCTGACCAGGATAGTATTGTAGCAACGCAGCGCTAACTAGACCTATCTGATTTTTAAAAAGTGATATCTTTTTATTTACTATACCTGTACAGAAATAATTTCGTTTAATAATTTCGTTCGGAGTAAGTATTAGTTTTACAGCAATCTTAAGTAAATTATTGTGAATGCATATCTAACTCTTAATTTAAGTTAACTCATTCAAATTTCATTTAATGAACTGCCAGTCACATTTAAGCGGGAGAAATATTCATTCTGAATCACGTCAAACTCAATGAGGTAGCTTCGTGGCAATGTGCAAATTATAATGAGTTAGCGATTCAAATTCCGCACAGCCTTGACGGCACTTAAGAATAACATTCAGAATCCAGCTGTTGTGTTGTGAACCTCCTGCAGTCAGTCCTCTTCTCCAATCCTCTTCTCCGACCACAGGCTAATCTGCACCCTTGGTTATACTCAACCAATGCACAATACTGACCTTAACAACAGCGGTTAAAGAAAATTAAGAATATAGCGGCAAGAGGACATTTTGGAGTGAAACCTGCTTCGCTGGGGCCTGGTCATTTATTTTGGTCTCCCGTGCATATCTTGTAAAGGTTCCAGGAAGTTTGCAGAAGCCTTTGCGTTGACTTCATGATATCCGTGTCCTGGAAAAACATTAGCTACCCCTGAATCCAGGGTAACCAAAATACCAAATCTCTCCAAACAGTCCTGCAAATGACTATCACAGAATCATGTTCCGGAATCTGCACGAATCACTTCAATGGATCTGCTTTGCCGTCATAATGAACCAGTTCGAAAATCAATCTATAATGTGCTTGTGCATTGATTAGTTACAACTTTCCTTATCCGTTTCCTAAGAGTGGAAATGCAATATGTATGTGCTCTCATGCAGGACCATAATCTATCCCCCTAGACTCAAATCATAACATTCCAGGTCAGTCTGAAATCAGAATCTCCAAATTTTGTACGATATCCTAGAACTTAAAAATTGGGTCTGCCCTTAAAGGCGTTTTGCTTGGAAATCCTCCTGAGTAATTATAGGCTATATAAATCTGTAAAAAAAAAAAAATTTTCAATTATGCCGTATGTATAGTATTTCAAAATATGACCAGTGCAATATGATCGATGATTCCATTTCCCATATAATGCCTGTTCACACATTAATAAACACTAGACAAATTCAGGAACCTTTCCAAAATGTTATCACTACAAGTAAAACGTAAATCCGTCCAGCCATCCACAATTTTCCATAGTAACTAATCCAGCACATTATCATTATTAATCCATTTTCTATCCCGTGCGGCAAGCCTGGATCCTATCCTGGCAACCGCAGGGCACACCCGGAATGAGATGCCTTTCCATCCCCAGAGCACGTAATCATACACTACAGGCAATTTTAGAGACACTAACTCTCCTGCTGTTTTTGAACTATAGGAGGTTACCCGTGCTAACATGGAGGGAACAGGCTCCGCAAAGCTTACTTCTGTATTTAGTTTTTACATATTTGACCCTGCAGGGCAAATCTGGATAAGAAACAAGAACTTGTGCTGGGGTGTAGGGATACGGAATGCTGTGACACCATCACTTCCGAGGCTAGTGACCGCACACGGACCCCCGTCACCGGTCTATCTGTCAGAGCGAGTAACAGCGTGTCACTCTTTGCATAGGGAGGCCAGAAAATCTCTGTAGGGAAACTCGATCGGGCCGCATGGCGTTTATTCCATAAGCTGTATGTTTTACCACCAGTCAAGACTGACGTCTGAAATTGCACCCCTCGTGACAAACTAAAATACTGAACAAACTCTGAAGAGCTCATTCAGGGTCATGGGGAGTCCTGGAAGCAGAGAGCATATCCTGGATGGGAGGCCAGTCCTTCACTGAAACCAGAATTATGTTTGTATAGCAAAATAAATCCTAATGTTTCTTGTCCTTAGGGCACTGTTTCCCAATCTGGCCCTCAGGGACTCACAGACAGTCCACGTTTTTGCTCCTACTGGGAGCTGGGAGGGAGCAAAAATGTGGACAGACTGTGAGTCTCTGAGGACCAGATTGGGAAACACTGCCTTGGGATCTTCTGCTTGTATCTTACCGCCCCGATGGCACAGTTCTTTAAGAACAGGTGTTACATACTGCATGCTAGACTCCTTAAAAAAAGTGACTACAGTATTGCATAATAAATCAATCAGCAGTTTTTGTGGAAGTTAAAATGCTTCCAAGACTACGGGGTCTCGTATGCATGCGTTGAAATGCACAGAATGCCGTGAAAACGTTTAAGTGCATTATGGGAAATGTGGAGAGAAATTAGCACTGAGAAGCATATTTTCATCCAGAGAAGCATCGACATAATCAGAGGGCACAGCACGTGTCAGACATCCTAAATGCGAGTGGAAACACAGTCTTATCGATTTGAGAGAAAAAGAAAAATCTGTGTAAATTGTAATAGGAAAAATTCCATCACCATTATGGTGTTTTTCATTAATATATATAACAACTCACGGAGCACAATCTAATGTCTTATTGTTTAAATTTCACACCCTGTCCCCACGTGCCTGTTTTAGTACTGAAGTCAATAAATCAAGTGAAAATGATTATCAAAGCAGAATATCCAAACAGGAGCCGTACGGACAGAGACACTGGGAAATGCGCATGACTTTAATCTCGTCTCGTCCGTCTCTGTGAACACAGCACTGTAATTGTCGTTTGATTCAGTCCGGCTCTGGTATCTTCGTACTGCACTTGCATGAAAATAAGGAATTAGCGCATAAATTCAGTCGGATGCTGTAAGTTTGACCTGTCTGGCTGCAAGCTCCATGCTGACTGATCAGCAGACGCGACCAGCTTCCTTGGAAGCCGATTTGGGGAGTGTGAGCACAGACTCGCCAGTCAGCCGGCCGACCCCGAGATGTGTGGCCTGAACCGCTTTGCTTATACAAATTCTCCTCGTGGGGGAAAGCGGACATGTTTGCACATCGTGTGAAAGCAGCTCTTTGGGGCGTAAATTGTCGGGGAAGCCTGGTAGAGCTGGTCTGTCAGCAATGTGTGAGCTTACTGTTCTACAGAAATCCATTAAAAGGTCACCATTGCTTGCATTTATATTTTGAATGATCAACAATCCTACGTGGGCAAAAGAAACAACGCAGAAAGATGAAAAAGAAAAGAAAAACTAGTATTTACATTTAACACAGGATTGATTTATTTTATTTTTATTTCATATGCATATAGTTTGTGACTTTTTTGATCATATATATTATACATATCATATATGATTTATTTGGCATATAAAGTGTCATAATCATTTGTAAGACTCACAAAAAGAGTGAAAATAGTGATCTTAAAAATGATTTTGAATAGTTTAATCTATCTGCCCATTTATCCAGCTACCCATCCATGCTTGCTACCTTCTTACCTAGTGCTGGGTGACTGTGAGCTTGGGGCCTGACTCCAGACACCCTGGGTCAGACGCCTGTCCATTGTAAACCTTCAACCACTTCATTGTTCTGAAAGAGTAAACGTGGTAAGGGAAGTCGCTAGGTGCGATTCGTTTGCGTTACACGTAGGCATGACACGTGCTCAAAAACACTCCTCTTTTGACCAGTATGGCTACAACGCATGAGTCCACACAATGTCGAAGCTGTAACACTCTGCCACTTTTTTCAACACAAGCTCTTTGTTGTTTAGCTGCCGAAAGTCTGTCCCCGAAAGTCTTGTAATTAAATCTCCCTGCTCTCATTATAACGCAGCTGCCCTGCTGTCGAGTTTCGAAGCATGGCTCAGCGCACGTACATTCCCGCCACATACCGCGAGCTGACACGCTCCGCGAGCCAACTACCCTGCCAGAACCGAGGTCCGAAAAATAACAGTGCCGAATTACATATGAAAATAGCTCAAGAATTATATCATTAACACTTAGTCTGTTCACAGGTCCCTCGGAGACGCCGAGGCAGGGAGTTTATTCAGAATGAACTTGACGCGGAGAAGGCGAAGAGATTTGCAGGATTTCCTTTCATATCCGCACTTAATTGCTTACATACGGCCAGATGAGGACGTCGTGCCTACCCGCTCCTCATTCTGCACGAACCTGCCAGCTGAATCCGCTTCATCATCCGAGCTGAGTGGAAATCACAGTAGCGGTCGCTTGACCGACAGCGTTAGCACATAGCGTGCCCTGCCGCTAACTAATAGCTAGCTCGGGCAGGCAGCAGAACCAAACCGCGGATTTTCTGCCAGCCGCTCTCTAGACGAACCTCTTGGAGCCGGCCGTAAACTACAGCATTCCTCTCTCATTCATTTGGACGGACACACCACGGCATCTTAAGCAGAAATTACATACGACAGAGCATGCATGCGGTACATTGGATAAATCAAACTCCCCGAGATTGTGGCAGCTAAATTTATCATTGGCTGAGCTGCTCCAAGGCCAGGCTGTGCTTCTGGCTTGTAAACTGTGCTTGTAGTTGGGTTACTAAGTCCAACTGTTGTGTTATATTTAGTTATGGAATTGTACTGTAGATGCTTAGTGTTTAACAAGTTCGTTAGCCGTGTCCCAGCTGCATATAGTGATTTACTCATTCACCTTTATTTTGTTGATGCTTTTGTCCATAATGACATTCTGGTGAGGATCAGGGAACCTCAACTAACAGGGAACCTGTCCAGAACTTTAGCCAACATTAGGTGAAGGTCTTCTCAAAGTTGCCAGAGAACGTTCTTACTGTAACGTTAATGGAACATCATTTCCACGTTTAACATTCTAAACAAAAGTTCTGTCAGTGTCAGCGTGATAACATTATTACCTCAGCATCCTCTTAACGCAATTGTTGTCGGAAAAATATAGTTTTATAATAGTGCTCTATTTGTAGACTGCAAACACAGCACCCAGTCTTGGGTCCGTGACCTTTGAGATGTAAAACAAGAGTGTTATCCTCTGTTCGACCAGGCCCTTCCGCTGTTACTGCATTATTACTCTTAGCTGTAGTTGTAGTAGTGCGATAACGATCTGGGAACATTAGGACAACTGGACACTTTGAACATTTCCATACCTTAATTGTAACATTTGGGAAACGTTCATAAAACCAAAACATTATTAGCGGGGCCAGGCTTAGCAAGCGCCTTGGAGCGGTTGGGATTAAGAGTCTTTGCTCACGGACCCAGAAGTAATCTGACAGGTTTTGTCATGGCTTCTTAACCTGTCGATTTACACATCACTCCCGAGAGTGACACAGCTCCCCTTGTGTACCCGCTGTATCGCTAAGATGAGACTTCCCGATTTTACTTGCGTATCCCACATTTTTTTCCCCGTACACAATCTCTCCTGCATCTGTGCAGATCCCTCTAGCAGCCTCGCTTATCTCTGCTCCAGGTATCTCGACACATCTAGAAATGAGAAACTTCAGGCGACGAGAAACTTTGTGCGCATAGCCGGCAGGAGACGACTGCGCGAGCGACGGCCTCCCGGAGCAGGAGGAGAACGGCTGACGTCCTGCTCTGCACCAAGTCTTTCCCTTTGTCACCAACTGTTTTGGCTGAGTACAATTTGACAGCTTGCTTCAATTAACCTGCATAGATGATTTTACCATTTTAAGCTTTAACGGCTTTTTACATCTATTGTTTTCACTGTTTCACTGTATAACCATCAGCCCAGCACTGATCCTCTAAAGGCAAAGAGCATTTGAACCCTAAAATATAATCTATCAGGACAATGATTTACTTGAGTCTTGAGAATATCTTGGCTGAATGCGATAATAACAGCACATCTAATTTTATCCATTTTAACATATTGGATTCTCCACTGTAATAAATGTGTGTGTGTTTCTGCCTGTGCAGAAGGGTGGGGACCTTAAGTTAATATTTCATTTAATATTTGCAAATCTCCCCAAAGAGGAAAAGGTCACATGACATAAAGTCACATGACATGGCAAAGCTCCAATAGGGGGGAGAACTAATTAGCCTTTTGATATTGCTCAACTGCTCAAGGCCAGGCATCCTGCTGGAAAGCGAAGCTTGGAAAATGAGCCTCTCTCCTATAGATTATGGTGGAGCGAAACGGGCAACATAAAGAAACGGTTAGCGGTGGAGACAAAATGTATGTATTAATATGTTCAGTATCATTCATTCGCGCTTGGCCAGGAAAAGGCTCAAGGGCCGGCTTAAGCTATGCTAACTGATGCGCTAATCTTACACATGAACGGCCCACGGATGCCATCGTGTTGTGTGAGATCCTGGGAAAATTAGTGACTCACGGGGTGCATTGTTGCAGGCTAGTTAGCGTATAAATGCAAAGGTTTGGCTTGGAGCTGAAAGCGATTGAAAGGCACAACAGAAACCTGTTGCATCAGGATTAGTGATCTGTCAGCCAGGAAACGCCAAGGGTAACATGATAATCAGCAGTCCTGGAGTCCACAGGGCTTCGGAGGGGTCGGAGGGATAGGGGGGGTTTGGCGTGTCTGATCGCAGTTGGTCTTTAATTTCACGGTCAAGCCGCTCTCGACAGCCAGCGCGGCTCGGCTCCCCCCCCCCCCCCCGCTAAACACAAGACCCAGAGGAGGTCGCGGCCCCCTGGATGAGACGCCCCATTACCTCAGCGAGCGTGCCGGCGGTCCACACGGAGCGGCCCCCGCCAAGCCCTGCAGCTGTCCCCCGCCCAGCTGGGAGGGCGTCCACCGGCGTCGAGGCTGCGAGACAGAGCCGCAGAGAGTCATGCGAGCACTGGTACCGGAACATTCCAGAAAGGTGTCGGGGACCCCCAGTGACTGAACCCCTCCTAGACCGTGCAGTACAAGGAGCACTCTGTGTGTTTGTTCATTACACGTAAAACAACTGGAAGCTCAGCCTAACTGCACTTATACCTAGTTGATTTCTTTGGCAGCACATATGTTTGTAAAGTGCTATTTGCCTCACTTGTACGTCGTTTTGGACAAGAGCTTCAGCAAAATAAAACAAATGTAAACATAGTATAAATTCCACCGCATCACCTAAAGACACAGAATTAGCCAATGAGATGTACAGTAGTATCATAACCATCATAACTTCAACATTTGAGTTCATCATAAGATTCGTTTGAACTCATTGCCCTCTGATCACAGGTGCACGTCCTTAACTAACATCTTGCCCCCCCACCCGCATTGCCCACGTCCAAAGCAGCAGCGGGGCTTCACCTACAGCTTCGGATTACTTATAGAAGCACAGACCATCGTTTCCACGATTGCCCAAGTTGAAATTTCCGTGGGCCAGTTCAGTGCCATCTAAAGTCGTCCGATAGGGCATTGCTGTTTTGTGGGGTTTTCTGGAGTGATTTTAAAAACTAGCCCCCCATCGTCCCTGGTTCACACTATCCACAAAGAGGCCTGTGTTCTGTACGCTTGGCTGAGCAGGCCTACCTGCACGGGGAGCCACACAGGGGAAGCATTTAATCACAGCTCCTCCGAGCGTGGAGCGATAGGGGTTAAACTGTTTGAACTTGTCTTTTATCAGTGTTTGCTCCTGTGAGGCCTTTCGGCCCAAACACCCAAAACGAAGGAACGGCAAGACGGAACGAGATTAAATAAATATTTGCTGTTATGTCTCCGTCAGCTCACGGCTTCTAGCGTGACATGTGACGGGTGACCCCAGTGGGGGGCTAAGGTGCGTGTCTTTCTCTGCGAAACGCTTTGCTGACACACCGCTGTTGACATATCCGCGTAAATATTTTTAAAACTGGATCCCGATTGGCTGAAAGTGGATGAGATCCCCCTGTTTGGACTGAGGTGATTTCCTCCCTCCGCCAGACACAATCGATACGTTATCTCGTTTCCGGAAACTTCCGGCAGAGCTGAAACAGAGCTGCCAAGTGGCGAAGAATAGGGGAATGGATACGATTCAGCATCTGGGTGGTGACATCATGAGCCCTCAGCTTGTCAAATCCTGAAAAGAGCATGTTACCAGGGGAAAAGGTGGGAATATGAGACACAGTGGGATAGTTCTTTTTTACTGGCAATAAAAACAGTGAGTGATTTGTTGTTATAGACCCATTTATACGGAACAAATACTTCACTGCTAGCATAGTGCTCAAGGACTTGGACTTGTCACTCATTGGGATGCCAGGAGAAGCCTGGTAACTGTACCCTTGTGAAATCTTTAAGTTTATGCAAATGAGCTGGTTAATTAGATACTGTGTAAAATCCTACCCTCTTGTATGTCACTAAGGGTTGCTATAATTTCTTTCTCAACCTTGACCAAGCCAGAAGAAAAATTAATTCAGAGCAACATATAGCGAGACTGTTTATCGCCCTCCCAGATAACTTCAAGGATACAGTCAGGGCTAAGATTCCTGCTTTTACGTGGCATTGAAAAAGCACGGTGGTTGTCGCAATGCGCGTGTATGCACTTCTGCAGTTTGCCGAAGACGGAGATTTATTTCATCTTCCAGTATGGAAACAGAAGCACACGGCAGGTGAATTTATGGTTTGTTTATGTTGCTTTCTTCTAGGTTTTAAGGCTTTTTCCAGGGCCGGAAGGAGCAATCGCCGCCCTGGTGGCTACCGGCGTAATTCCCCAACTCCATCGCTCAAACAAAATTTACGGTAATTCCAGCCTGTCACTCCTCTGCTACAGTTTGTACCTCAGCCCAGACGAAAACGACAGGAGCCTCTGTGTTATTTTCATATTTCCCCATCTGTTCATCCCCTGGGAAAAGAACGACACATACTTGGGTTGGGATTATTACACTAAATGCCCCGTTGGCTGCCTTTCAAACAGAGAGACAAGACACTAAAACGAAAAATAGTTATGCAGGGAAATGTATTAGGTAGGTTTGCCTGGTATCCTAGTAGGGTTTGTAACAAATAAAAACGAGGAAAAATTCAAGAAGAATGTTTATCCTGTAAAAAATATCTGTGTTTTTGTAGCAGTTTATGGGCTTGATGGACAGCTGTGCTGTGGACGTACGTAACTGTGGAGATTAGTCTTCACACCCCACATTTAGGATCTTAGCGTTTGTGTTTTATCAAAGACGTTTTACAGCTAAAAATGTCCCTCCGTCTGTTTTCATGCTCTTTTCGCCGTGGCTAAAACCGTTTAGGAAACTGCCGGCTCAGTGAGACGTCTGCTGGGTGTCCCTGACGGCGTCGGCGAGCGGACGGGGGCCCGAGGATGATGGCGGCCTCTCGTAAAACGCTAAGGCAGCTGGCCGCAAACATGGCTTGGATCGGCGCTCGTACAACGCCCCACCCCAGACATGACATTACCCCCCTTCCTCTCCCCTCTTCCCAGCAGCCGTGTGGCTTACAGAGCCAACTGGTCTGGAAAAGGCTGAGTTTACCGGTAAAAATGGAAGCGAGGGCCAAAGTCAACACCCTCCCTTTCCTCTGAGACGGATGCAGCGGATTGGTTCGCAGGACCAAGCTGTTTACTTAGTGCCGCCTGAAGCCACGGTAGGCCCCCCCCCCGGTCTGGGGACCGCCTGTGCGAGAGGAGGGGGCCGTGGAGGGAGCTTGGGGAAGCTAATGCGGAGAGGCACAGGAAGTCCGGTGAGCCTGCAGCCTGTCAATTCTCCCTCACCCAGTACAGAGTTTTTAGACAACTTTGCGGGCTATGGCCTGCAGCCTGGCTGGCTGACAGGATGTGACATCACCGGAAGGTGTGCTGGAACAGCAGGGGCCAAACGGAGTAGCTTTCGTGTTCAGGGTCTTTCCACAGAGTTTCGTAAATGAATCATAAACCCTCCGACCATTTCTAGAGTTCCTTACCCGCTATATTCTTGGCTTCCTGTTAATAAATAGACTCACAAAATCTAACATAAAAATCTAGCTAATTAAGTTAGCGGCGTATGGCGTGGCAGGTTAGAATGCCGTGCCTTTGACCAGAAGGTTGTTGGTTTGCGTCCCATAGCCGTCAGACTGATTTCTCTGTCGGGCCCTTGACTATGACCCTTAACCCCAATCGGTGCAGGGATTGGCTGATCCTGCTTCCTCAATTCTACGTGGCTTTGGATAAAAGTATCCGTTAAATTTAATGTAAAAGACGTAAGACAATCCGGTTAATGGCTCTGAAATACTTCATACGTATAGAGTGAGGCTTTAATACTCAGAGACTTGTGCTTCACTAGTTTTCCGGCACCTTCCTCTATGCTACTCACTTGTGTTTTGTGAATATGCTGTGACCCTCCTGGGAATCCTTGTTAGCTCTATGTGGTTGGCGTTCCCTTCAGGGTGGGGCCAGTCAGCTTCTCTTGCTTTCCCATAATTCTTTTTTTTTTCCCCCTCCTGGACCTCAGACTATGTGAGGTTTTTTTTTTTTGTCTCTAAAATGCTCCCCTTACAGCTCCAGTCTTAAACTGGATGACATTAATTAATTGCCATTGGCTGCGTGTAATTTGTCGCCAGGTTTAGCTGATTAACTTCATGTCATGTGAAGTGTCCTGAAATAACAATGTTGGTCCTGTATAAAATATTATCTGATGTATTTAATGGAACTGAATGGAACTAAATTAAACCGGAGACCCTCCAATCGGATGGGCGGTTTTTCTTAATCTCTACTTAACCTCTCGCTTACGCTGGTGGAAGGTGGCTTCACAAAGCAGGAACGTTTGTCTGATTCGGGCCGTTTTAAATTATAGTTAATAAGCTTTTTAATTCACCGTGAAGACGATTTAAGAATGTGGGATATTAAGGGTCGAGCTGAGGTCTTTTTCATGCCCATGGGAAGAATCGCACATCAGGGTGCACCCCGGCAGGTAAACATTGGTTCAGCTTCATCGCACACCTGTTCCCGAGCGTCCGGCAGATCTGAGCGTCACGGTACACGGCCGGTGTCTCACACGGCTGTGAAATTGGCTCGGCGCGCGGATTCCTGTGCCCGGTCCGCTCCGCGTGACCAGCCAGGAGGAGGTACACGTATCAGTCTGTCACGCCCGTGTCGTTTCAGGCGGAGATGTGGAAATAGGTCTGTTTCTAATTGTTACTCAGAACTAACGATGATGAGGATGTTTTCCAAGGATATAAAAAAAAATATCGAAAGCCTGTGGAGCTTCTTGGTTTATGCGAAGTTGAAGCTATGCTTCGACTGTTATGATTCTCGACTCTGCTTTTTGCATTTAATAGCTATTTTATGCGCGTGTTCGACGGTGTAGAAATTTCAGTGCATTTATTTAGAGGTTTATCCTTCATCAAAGGGCTGAGAAGCCGTGGAAAATTAATTTGCTATCAGGTTTAATATTTCTACCAGGCAGCCCCCCCCGGCCAGCAGCGGTCCTTGAAGGGGAGCAGCGGTTTCCTGTCACTCTGCTCCCCTGCATCCCAGCGCTTCCATGAATGAGATTTACTGCTCCTGTCAAAACTTCTGACAGATCCTTCAGGAGAAACAACCTTCTCGTGGACTCGCTCTCGTCACTCCTGGGGGGCTAAGGCTCCCACCGCCCCAGTAACATCTGCACCGCTCCGAGATCACATCTCACTTTAACATCTTCCTGTCCGACTTCTTTAGCCTCCGTTGTAATAGCGGAAGTGCCCCGATTGACTTTGCGTTTATTCTGTCGTGCCTAATGTGAGGAACGCAGCATGTTCTGTGCATCTTCAAACACCGCTGGCCAGTTTCTCCAGTTAGATGTAAGACTGACACTGGAAAAGCCCAAAGACGCAGATACATTTTCTCAAATAAAGCAAAAACTACAAAAGAGGGTAAAAAAAATTCCCCTCAGGTCCCAAAAATTTCACTCTGCTTGAAATCTCTGTGCACATCAGACGTTTTCGGTAGTCAGATCGGATGTGCGTTTTAATGCCGCATTCTTTCAGCATGTGGAGACCTGTTGGTCTTGGTCTTGGCTCTTCAGCCTTCTTCTCCGAACGGTTTCATCTGAACATCTGTTTATGGACTAAGTTCAGGAAATTAAGGCCCTTTCAGCAGTTCTCCACGGCTCCGTGAAAATATAATATTGGGCCGAGGGTATTTATCTTGTAAGCGCTGAATATAGAAACGGTATTAATAAATCGACAGTAAGGGGCCGTGTAAAGACAGTTTTCGTGCTCCCTTGCAGCTGACCTCAGTGCGACTCGGAAGATTAATTGCCGAGGTTTTCGTGCCAAGTAAACGCCGCGTTGGAGAAAACTGAAATTCTTGGAAAAGTTGAAGGTGAACGAGGAAGAGGAGTCCCCAGCAGTAAGATGGACACTCAATCATCTCAACAATGGATATGCCATAGGGATGGCTGGAGACTCCAACAGGAGACAGGACATTGCATCTTCTGCATGGTCACCAAGAGTCCACATCGACTTGACAGCCCCTAACCCTAATAATAAAGGTTCACTGACAGGAACAGAATTCCAGGATAAACAAGGATCCTGAAATGAGATCTATGGTTCTGCGGAACTGAAATGGAGCACTGCAGCCACGCAGTTATTTTCATTTCAGGAAACATGCAGAGATGGGTTCTGCTTGTTTGTTTGGGTCCGGCCAACTGCCGTAACGGAAGACCCAAACATTCAGAGATGAAATCGGTTAATTACAGAGGAAGGGCTATAATCTGAGTTACTCACGGAGGACCCCACTTTAGACTGTCCACTCTGCAGTGCAGCTTGTAAAGGGCTGATGCATCATTTGTACCATGGAATTTTCCAGAACGGTCCAGTTACCCTTTGCCTTTGGTGAACGGGGAACAATCCTCACATGTAATGAGTCATCTTTTCAGCATGCACAAGCCACTGTGGACCACTCGTTTCATAAAGTCATGAATATATGTGAATAATTTCCATGGACTGTACTGGATTAAAATTTCAATAGCAAGCTGCAAATTCCATTCACTCATACACAGCGGGTGGTGGGGGGGGGGGGCTGCAGCCTGTCATCATTATTATTATTATTATTATTATTATTATTATTACTGTTGGGATGATGGGATCAGTTTTAGACAGTTACCTTAAACGTTACCTTCAATAACTGCCAATCCGCTAACTAAGTTCAATTCATTAACGCTAAATTGATAAACCACAAAAAAAATAAAAAAATGCGGAAACTAGCAACGACCGCAAACCGCTAACTCTTACATGAATTTAGCTTCGGATTTGGTTTGGGCTCTGAAACTCTTAAACACATACCTAGTGAGCTGAAATTCTACCGTGTTAACAATTTAGTTCCGCGAGGCTGGAGTGATTACCTGGGGATATTTAGGAATTGCCAAGTTGGGGATAGCTGTTCTGTAGAGTGTCCAAATAACTTGTCATATTTAAGGTAGTCTGTACTAAATGTAAATTAACAAAGATAAAGTCCTTTTAAACTAAAGTACCTGAAGTCTGACAAGTTATCCGGCTAAGTAAGAAATCCAGCTTTGTTGTACAGGCCCCATATTCTCTGCTTATTTCAGGGTACCCCTGTTTAAATAGACTTTATCTTTATTCACTTACATTCAGCCCAGACTACCTTAAATACAACGTTACCGACCAATCACATCTTGTGTTTATACGTAGTCAGCCAACAGCAATCCAGATAGACTCTTACAGACATGCCCACAACAGACGAGAACAAATATGTTGATTTTGTGATTTGGGATTTAGAAATGTTTTTGACCATTAAAATTTTATTTATGTTACCTGTGAAAAAAAAATGTTTACAGTGTACAGTTAGTGGAACTGAATTTGATTGGTCTGCAAAATGCTAATCACCTAACATAAGAACAAAAGAAATTTACAAACGAGAGGAGGCCATTCGGCCCATCAAGCTCGTTTGGGGAGAACTTAATAGCTCAGAGTTGTTA
>JAUMHC010000085.1:11486908-11497013 GCA_032359785.1 Heteromormyrus szaboi | reverse complement strand
TACTCTAACTACACGCTGTGTAAAGTAGTGCTTCCTCAAATTTGTTTTAAAATGTTCTCCCGCTAATTTCCACTTATAACTTAACAAAACTGTTAGCTTTGCTAATTAGCGGATTAGCGGAACCCTGCCTACTGGTCACTTGATGGGACTCTGCTGAAATGATACCTTTCATGGACAATTTACATCATTTTTAGATCTGGTCTCAACTTCTACTCGCCCTCTTCCGTTCTGGTCTCATCAGTGGGAGCAGTTTTGGTTAATTTATGATCTTCTGAGGAGGCTTATGCAACCAACCAGAATCGTGTCTCAGATAAGTTACTTTTATGAACAATCAACAAAAACAACTGAGAATGTAATTTGGCTTTTTAAATATTATGGTTGGTTTTAATGGCTGAAGTCTGCTGAGGGATAGACAACACAATAATTTTTTTATCCTCAAAGCAGCCCACACATCATGGACAGAAGATGTGGACCACACAGCATGGACCACACAAAGTGGACACACAATATAGTTGGATAAATTCCAAAATGTGAAAAAGAGCATCCTCAGAAATGGTGACTAATTCACAAGCAAAACACAAGGGAAGGTAACCGAGACGACAACCAGAATGCACTAATGGTGATTTCTTCAAAAGAAAAAAATGTTCATATGTTTCTTAGATTTGTTATCCGAGAAAGTCAAACAAGTTTTTTTTTCTTAGTGTTTTGGCTATCAATTAGCCTAACCTTTTGTACTTAGATAATTGAAGAGAGTCAAGAGTACCCAGGGGTAAGCTGTTCCATCCATGGGGACACGAAAGCACATAAAGGTGCCATATTCCCACAATGCATTCTGCTGGTTATCTTCTGCAGGATTAGGAGTGGGTATACTCACTCACTACCCCATTCCCCCATAAGATTTAGATAACAATAGTGGAGATAATCCTTCCATTATATTTAATATTTAGATTAAGGTAATATTGACGTTATTGACAATTGCATATTTATATGTGTTGTTCTCAAGAAGATCATGTCAGGAACTTACAATAAGAGACAATATTTGTGTTTCCATAATGGTTTCAAGTTATTCTTTTCTTTGCGAAAGGTTGTATTTTCAGTGTCTGTTAGTTTAGGAGAGTTTTAGTCTAGAACTTTTAAAGCAGAACACTGGCAAATGAAATGTCGTTGTTTGGATGGTACCACTTTACAATAAGGCTACCCTTTGCCACTTTTAAATGGTAGTAACTCATTAATAAGAAGAAAACTGTGTTATAACTTGTTTAAAATTGTCTATTAATGATTTACAAAGTGTTACAACTTAATTAATAACCAGATTATAAACCATTCATAAACCCTTTATGTTTGAAGCCTTATTGTAGAGTGGCACCGTTTGGGTTGCCAGGGATCAGGTACGGGTTCTACTGGGCACAGTTTGTTTTGGTTGGATATACTCCGTGTGGGATGCACAGGCTTCGGGCCAGTGCTGGGTATTAACTAGCATTGCTAAGGGCTGGGCTCAGACCCACGACACTAGCTTAATCAAAACAGGTCGAGCATATTCACTAACAATCTAAAAACCGTCATAAACCAAGAGAGGTTATACATTTCAAAATATGATCTTGGCTAATTTCAGGATATGCCCAGTGACTGAAATGCTATACTTGCTCAAGACCCACCTTCGCTAGCCTACACCACTGCACCACTGCACGTTGCCTGAAGGCTCTCTGGGTTACAGTTTGTCTCCATCATTTGTGATACTGGGTTCTTGCTCTGAAAGATGCTGTGTAGCTCTGGCTCCAGTACTGCTTACACTTCTTAACGGTCATTAATTGGATGTCAAAAGTCGAAGCATCTTTATTGTCATCTTCAACTGTACAATTTATGGGTCATGCACTGAGATAAAATTTTGATCTCATGGGTCGTAGACGAAGAAACAGCAATAAATAGAATATATATACGCAAGACATTTAAGCGTGATTTTTTGAAACATAGACATAAGACCTAAGAAAGAAAAATACAGTTTAAAAATAGAGTTAAACACTATTTTTAACAGTATTTTTGTCTTATTTCATGTTCTTGTCTCAATATGTCTATCTGCTAGTTTCTGTGGGGTCATATCTATCTATCTATCTATCTATCTATCTATCTATCTATCTATCTACACTTAACCCTTTTTGACTCCTTGACAGCTGTATGTTTGTCACATACTATCCACTTCACATGTATGTTGCTCTTCAACAGAAATATCCGTCAAATAAAATACAAGTAACCAAATGTTGGAAGATGCCTCCACTTTCAAATCCACACTTACATCCTGTGTCAGAGTTTTGGATGGCAGATAATCGCCCCGGCCTCAAATGCGACGTCTCTCTCTTCCGGGCGTGTCTTTTCAGCACCTACTCATCCAGTCAGGGTCACGGTCACATACCAGAGGAGGTTAGCCACTTAGCGTAGCGACTTATATTTGGGTCGTGGGAGGAAGCATGTGTCAGAACAGGGGACTGTCAAAACTCCGCAAGGGGAAGAGACGGGAATGGATGCAAACCCAGAACTCTGAGTTTCTGCTGTGACAAGTTCACCCGCTGAGCTGCTACTCTTTGTCTCATTCTCACTGTGAGCCCACTGTCACTGTCAGAAGTCCAGAGGGAAAATGATCCGGAAGATTCTGTGACCAGTGGGTTCTCTCAATCAGGGCTCTGTAGTCTCACGCTGTGACCGTGAGACACAAGCTCCGCCCCTACCACACGCAATCTCACTCCAAACTTCTGCTGAAACTTGAGAGCCCTGAGTATAATTTTAAATGTAAAAATCACGACATTTGGGGGTAGATGAAGTCATGTAAGCAGTGTGTAAGAAAACTGCCATCCGATTCAACATGTTATTTGTGTTTTCAGGTAAACCACGTTTGCAGGGTCGCATACAAAATAAACTTTCTTTAACTTTCACACCAGGCTCTGAAACACAAACAATCCAGCAAAGCTACAGAAATGATTACACATGCTGCCTACATTTTTTTTGCTCACTTTAATTCATTTGAATTCAATTCATTTCATCTTTAAATTGACATGGAAGGAATGCTCACAGTTGACTTCATTTCAATTGCTACCTGGCCCTTTGAAGTCACTTAAAATCGGATAGAAGCCCCATTGTTTGCGATTGTTATTATCCTCCTGCGTCGGACACATGGACCGAAATGAAAACAAACAGCACAAAGTGGCTTTTTTGTAAAAAGCTAATTATGATAAGTGCTTTAAAAGTAGGCCAGATCTACAGCTGGTTGTTTGGTCTAGTACGTCTTTTATGTTCAAGGTGACTTACGCGGCCTATAATTTTAAGTTAGATACTAAAGCATGGTATTTGTACTGAAGCAGTTCAGGCGACTCTGGCACCAACACATGGCAGTAGGACCTCCTGGTATGATTTGAGACAAGTATGCACAAACCATTTTACTCCAATAAATAAATTACCACCGTTTTCACAGGAAGTGAATAACTGGGGTAGTGTCTGAATGAATGACTCATTGCTTTAAAATCCTCCTTTGGACATTGTAGATTTCCGAGGTGACGGCTGACAGCATTTGGGGTAATTAGGAGTTAAGAATTCACTCTAAATGTAAATAAGTTGGCCTTTTATCGAGGGAGGTTTATTTCCACTCCCGCTTGGACGCCGGGGGGACGTGGGGTCGCACTCATCATTAACCCTGCCCGTTTTCTCGGCCCATTCACGCGCTGGGAGTCGGGACCCCGGTAAATCGGCAGGAACGTGCCGAGGCAGCTGGGATTATCAGCTGGGCGCTCCATAATGGAGGTTCTGTTACAGATAGGGTGGGGTTTGGGGACACGGGGGCGAATCAGGCATCTGCAAACGCGCACATATGTCACACGGCTGCCTCTGAATGGCTCTGTGGAGGGTGGGGGGGACATGAGATGGCCAATCAGCAGGTTTCCAACCTATCGCCTATAGATGATACACAGGCAGACAGACAGACAGGTAAATACTGCATAAATAAGTACATATATATATGTGTGTGTGTGTATATACCTCACACACCTCTGGGACCAGGGTTCAAGTCAGGTTCAAGTGTTCCCCATGTCATTGTGGAGGTTCCTATGGGTACTCCGGTTTCCCCCCCAAAGGTATCAAAACATCCTGAGGTTAATTAGCGCTACCAAACCGCCCATAGGTGTGTGAGTGTGCCCTGTGATGGGTTGGTGCCCCATCCTGGGTTGTTCTCTTAAGAGAGGGGCACACCCCCGCATGGGATGCCAGTCAAGCATCAATGATTGCCGTAATTCAGTGTACAAAGAGTTAAATTCCAGGATAATGAGACATATCTCTGACACACAAAGTATCGCTGCTTAAACTCAATGGCACGAGAAATATGTCCGCATTATTACCTGGGATAAACCTGAGCACTTCTAACACTTGTCAGAAACATCATGCAGTGGATATGAAGCTAGCTTACATAGACGGCGCCAACTCGGGGTCGACGACCTCAGACAAGTCCCATCTGGGAGCGCTATGTGGCTCCCCTTATCGCCTCACCATCACAATTTTCCCATCAGGCACCTGAGGACATGAACCCACTCAAGCAGAGGTATTCATCACCATGAAAAAACCGGGTTTTGCTTTGCACAGAGAGTTTCCCAGTACAGTCGGGCTCACGCTCCGTTGCTGATAGTCTACTAAAAGCTTTATGCTATTTTTACTTTTTTATTTATGAATCTATTTTTAGTGTGTTAGGGTAAGTGCCTCAGCAGCAGACGGATGATGGACCAGCATCTTAGGAGTTCGAAGTAGTTGTGAACATTAATATTTTCCCTGAAACTGCTCCTTTAATAACACCCCCCCCCAAGGGCTGAAAAGCCATTTTTCTCTGTAACTCCGAGGGGCTGGATGATCTGCTGCTGCCCTAGGGGACCTTGTCTCCTGTAGGGAGGGACGTTTTAACAAACCCCACCAGAATTTGCATGTCCTTGTTCCACTACATCTGCAGCGCCAGCGGTGAGCGAGCGGACCCGTGTTTCCGGAAGAGGGCGTGGTGCGGGGTCGAGGAGGGCGGGGGGTCGAGGTGTCTGATCTACCGGATCTGCTCACGTCACAAAATGAACGTTTACAGAAATAACAAATTAATACAGAGTTAAAAACATATGCATCCAAATGACCTGGACAGAAAACCTATTGGCTAAAACAAAAAGGAATCAGTAGGACATATTTCTGAGGACCCCAAAGGCTGGCCTGACTGTGCCTGTGCCAATCATCTCATAAATCATACATGATTCAATGTTTAGAGGCTCTTCATTGTTAGAAGTGAGATAATGAACTTCATTTAACTCATAACACACAAAACAATGTTTACTAGAGGTGTTTATTATCTGCATCCAGTCACAGGGCAGGAGCAGCACTCCTAGGTTGTGTAGCCGCAACAGGCCTGTTAGCATCAGCCCCCGGCGGAGCCTCAGACATTGCGAAGTGGCTGCCCCTAACCTTCTCGTAAAGCCCCCTTTAAGCACGCCTCGTTAGCACAGAATACAGCAGGCCCTGACGCCAATTTAAGAATTAAGTGGGGATGGGGGGCTGGGGGCAAAGTGGCCATGAGGCGTATTAAGTGTCCGCCCCGCGCCCCCCGACCCCCAGTAAATCCCCCCCCCCCCCCACTCTGGCTGCCTCGTCCCCTCAATCAGCAAATGGATGTGTAATCCACAATTTGTCAACGCGGGTGGACAATACCAGGAACCGGGTCTTTGAATGCAAATGGCGCGTACAAGCACACCATTGAACACGCCAGGTGCTGGATTTAAATCATAACAAAAGGTGAAAGCCCCCACCCCCGCTGCCATTGATTTGATGTCCAGGGTGCCCTTTTAGCGTAATTGCAGTCATCCACATTAAGGCTGAAGGGTGGGTGGCTTTGTGTGACTTTTGTGTAGAGAAGGTCCTGGTTGGTGCTGTGGTTGGACCATCAGGCAGAATCACAGTTTTTGAGTTAGAGTGGTTCTGGACCCTGAACTGGGTTCTTGTTGATTAACACGTCTTTCTAGCTAATGCCGTTTAGCATTGTGCTACGTTTGTTTACGCTAGTATTCAGGCCGCACTGACCGGCATGGTGTGCAACAGACGACGACAGCGTCCCCTCGAACCCGTTCTCCATACATCAGCAGGTCGTGGGCCCCCGAGCACACAAAACCCTTGGGGTCTAAAGGAACCCCCTCCCGTCTGAAAAGAAGATGGTACCTATTAGTTATGATGGCAAAAACTACCCAAACGAATGACTCTCCAAACTGCTTAGGGAGTGAGGATGTGCGTGTGCCAGCGGGCCGGACCCGCCTGTCAGAGGAGGGGTCAAGGGTTAGGGTTAGGGTTACACCTGCCACTACACGGGGTGTAGCGAGCTCTGTCTGTCTTGGACCCATCGGCGGGCACCACCCCACAGAAACTGGCACTGAAATCCCAGAGACGGCGAGTAAACTCCACCCAGACCATTAAAAAATGCAGACTGACCGTCAGTTTGACCTTGTCCTCATTATATGATGAGAAACACCTTAATAAATCCAATACGTCCTGCAATGGGAGAGAAAACCTTGACAATTTCTATGACGCCACATACACTTCATCTACTGTTTATTCCTAAAGTGTTTTATATATATTTTTTGGTAACACTTAAAGCAGTCGTCATAATGCTTTATAGATACATTCATAATGCATTATAATGTGTTCATAAAGTATTATAAACATGGTTATGACTATTTATAAAAAGGCATAACACATTATAACCACGTTACATACTCATTATGAATGCTCCATTAAGCTATCATCTATAATGCACTATAGATACCTCCATAATGCATTATAGCGGTCAGTATAAGAATTATGGATGCTTTGTATTTTTCACATCGTGCTTTGTATGAGTTGTATTATACATGACTACTTTTAGTGAAGTGTTACCATGTTTATTTATGAACGAACTCACCTGACGTCACCCTGTATGTGGTCCACCTGTTGGTACTATCTGTCTGGGCTCAAAACGGCTTCCTATGACGCGGCACAGGGACAGATATGGGCACCACAGAGAAGATCCAGGTGAGCCGTGGGCGATTTCAGCATAGCTACTCTGCGACGGTGGGATGGCGGGGGAGAGCCGGCAGGCGCTTAAGGAGATGCAGCCCCCAGTCAGTCTGCTGGGCTACATCAGATCTGGCTGGGGGGGCTGGTTTATAAAAGCCGAATGTTTATTCAGAGCTACCGTGTGCGCTGCAGTCCGGGCCAAAGACTCTGCATCTGGCCCCACTCTTAATCCTGCCCCCTCTCACCCCGGATTATTTACGCCTCCCAATCAGCAGATGTTGATGCCATTAGGTTGCCAGTTAATTACCTTATCAGGGACGCCTATCTCCAGGCTCAGGGACATACCAGAGATTCCCAAAGGCGGGCTGGGCCGGGCGGAATCTTCCGGCAGGCCTTTGCGTACATGCAGAATGACTTAACCGCAAAACCGCCGTCGAGGCTTGAAGCGGCGGATCGACAAACCGAAGCAGCGCAACAGCCCAGAGCAAAAAGCAGATGTTGTGCTCAGCGACGGCCAGCGGTCGGAAGGAGCCAGATGTGGGAACGGACCCCAGAATCTGTCAGTCACTGTGCCGGGTCCTCCGTTGCCAAAGAAGTGGGAAGCATCCCATGGACCAGCTGATGAGCATGTCTCGTAACACACGGCGAGATATGAAACGTGCCGTAAATCATTCATACTTAAAATACATTTACGAGGACATGTAAGGAGCAATACTACTGATTTATAGCGGGACCAACAACTCAACACCAGATGCAAATAAACACTGTCTACTATTTGAAACACACACACACACACACACACACATATATGCAGGGTTGCCAACTCTCACGCATCTTGCATGACGCTCTTTCAGACTCACACTCAGGCAAGAAATCTTACAGCAAATCTATGTATACTATCCTATTATAAACCTAAAATTAGCTACATCTGAAGCGTTGGGGTAGTTTGCAAACCCTACAGATTTTCTACAAGGTACTAAAGCTCTTGCATACATGTGAATGCATGTACAGACTTGTCTGAAATTGAAAATCTCACACCAGCCAGCTGACCAAAGTTGCCTGCCCTGCATCTGTGAATAAATATTTACATTTATTGCCACTGCGCATCTTTAACATTTGTTTAGCAGATGCTCTGGATAAAGTGATGTATATTTTTAAGGAAGCAGGGTCACACAGTCACTGCAGCACTGGGAGTTTCATATCAACTGGCTGAGCCACGTACCGCCCCCACGGTCATGTACCAGATATAACGACACTTCGATCACTGCATGTCACTGCAAATCCCAAACACACACACATACGCACACTGACTGTGACATGCTTAATTCCTTCTTATTCGTTTACTACCTATTCGCTTCCCTGTGTTTCCCATAAGTGCTTATGCAGCTCGCAGTGATGCCGGAGCCTGTGTCAATGAGCACAGGACACGAGTCAGGAAAACCCTTCGCGGACCATTCCGGAAGACAGAATATATGCTAGAATTTACATATGCTGTGTATAAGCTATACATATAATGTGCAACATCCAGAATGCAGTACAGATACTAAAACATAAATATACTGTATATATGCTATATAATGTGCTAGCGTTACAGAAGGCAGAACATTTGTTTCAAAACCTGAATATACTGTGTATAAGTTATATACATAAAGTTCTGCATTCCAGAATACAGCATATATATACTAAAATAAAAAAAATAAATATAATGTATGACCATTTGTGAATGCATACATACGTGTCATTTGTACAAACCTTTCCATATACAATTAAATCCGCCAAAACTCTGAGGATGGATGGATGGAATGAAGATGGGATCAGATGTAAACAGAGCACGGCCTTCCCACCAACCCACTGCCATCACACCATATGCTAAAATGTTTATGTTAGCGACTCCAAGTACCAGTCAACGACTTTCAAGTTGCGTTTAGCCCACAGCGCGCATACAGGCGCATAATCCGGCATTTCAGTTTTAATAAGCAGCGCAGTCAGTGGTATGCTGCAGAATTAGACTGCGCTGATAGAATACGACACGTTACATTTATTTTGATTGATAGTGGTGCTTGTACAGATTTTTGGGGGTAAACTGCATTATCTACGTTATCAGTGGTTAAGAAGCCGTGTCGGACGTGATCCCTGCAGGGACGTCGCTCCCGTGTTGTACCAGACTTAGTGTCTATACACCTAATTGCTGTTTGTATTGTAACATGTTGTCGCCGCATAAGAAGTGGGTTGTCGCCGTGCTTTGCTCCATTTGTCACGCTTAACTAGAACAAATGCGGATGAAAGTGGGAAAACAGATCGATAGTTCGTTCAATCCCCCCCCTTTTTTATGGATCGACGTGCACATTTACTCGCTGTTGGTCTGTTTTGTTTGTCGCTGTCATGGTTTATATTGACTTTCTTTGCTTCGTCATGGCAAGCGGGTGTCTCCGCTTTATTCCGTTTCTTTAAATACTTTTTTCAAATCACATTCTCTGCCTGCGAATGAACTTTTAGCATTTTGCGTCGTGTTACATTTACATAATGTCCTCTACGAAGCAGTTCACTTGTCCGTCTTCGGATAATAACTAGAATCAATTGAAATTATAGGCCAACAAATGGGGAGACGCCGTTTCTTCGTAGATTTAAAATATGGGGTGTTAGTGTGGGTTTTCGATTTTCCTTTTCTTGTAATAGAATCACGGTTATTTTTTACGGCACAGGAAACCACGGATGGCTGGCAGAGCCAGAAAATCCCACAGTATAAAGTTCTTGATGACGGTTGTGGTATTGCTTTAGACCCTGACGACGCTCCAAGCCAAGATCGATGATTGTGATGCCTGGGAAAACTGTTATGTAGACAGTGCATCAAATGCCTCGAATGCCTATTTACCCCAAAATAGTTAAGGTGTAGGTCATGTCTGTGGGGATTATTCCACTGTTTAGCAATGTAATCCCCATGCCAAAGTACTTCTGGACAGGGGCGTAGCAGCCAATTTAAAAGCGGGGGGGACAGTATTTTACCCAAAGTGGGGGGGACGCTTTTACCCAAAGTAACAAGTAGGAAAGCATTGAACACGCA
>JAUMHC010000085.1:11446896-11467194 GCA_032359785.1 Heteromormyrus szaboi | reverse complement strand
TGTGTGTGTGTGTGTGTGTGTGTGTGTGTGTGTGTGTGTGTGTGTGTGTGTGTGTGTGTGTGTGTGTGTGTGTGCATACATTATTTTGTTTAAATACGTGTGCTTGTGTGTGACTGAGAATGTAAGCCAGTCCCAGTATCTTTGTAGCCTAGTTATCGATTAGGACTCAGAAATAAAATCTCTATCTGAAATTCTTAAAGGTTTTTTTTTGCCGGTATCCCAAGTAAACGGTATTAAAAATCCACTCAAGCTCGCTACTAGGAGACAACAAAAACTTAACTGGCCACGCGCTGTCACTCCCCGAACAAGCAGAACAGCGACACGAATTTCGTCATTTGTCTTCATACACATCCTGTTGTACTGAATGAAATATTTTTAAAGGCGGGGGCGTGTCTTTCTTTCTTTCTTTCTTTCTTTCTTTTTTTTTAAACAAACTTCTTGTTTATGCACTGCAGTAATTACCCCCCCTACGTGAATCCCAATACCCCGTGTTAAATGGATCATCAGCACCTCAATTAAAACAAACAGGCCATTCTTAGGCGCACACAACCCCCCTCCATGTGCTAAACACAAAAAAAATACCGGGGGAGGGGGGCTCCGGATTGTTAAAAAAGGAGCATTTAGTCTCTAAATTCTGCAGATACAATTTACGCGTAAAGTATTTTAATCTCGATTGTAAACAGTAACTTTAAGAACCGATAGTATCCAAATAATAATAATAATAATAATAATTGGTGCTAATATTTCTGAAGGTGCCCAAGGACCCCCGCGGTTCGTCGATAATTTTTAACACTGCAAAACGTTTAACTTAATTAGTTAAAGATTAGCGAATAGCCAGAAAACAAACAAAGCCAGAGGAAACACCTTCCCGAAACACTTGGTTCGAGTTGGGCACCACGCCTCTCCGCTCCAGTGCTCCGGGAAGGGGGGGGTGCCATCGCCGCCTCTGCTATAAATATGCAAAGTACCGTCCTCCTTCAGTGTAACGCATGCTGTGGACTGGTGAGTAGGGCTGGTAAGACACGAGCGAAGCTGATGCGCGCAGAGGCACCCGCTCGCCAAGCCGGCCAGAAGATGATCCCAGCTCGGAGTCCTCAGCCATTTTGACTACACGTCTGGAGATCGCGTTTTTGTTAAGCTGCCCTGCAACAAACTACACGCCGTGAGTAAACTGCTCGCAGATCCGAGCCGGAGGGAGATGCGTCTGCAAGGCGCAGCGTGAAGGGAGCCGGTTGACGCTTTACCGTCGTTTAATCAGCGGACTGGAGATCGTATAAAGCGTTTAAAGTATGGGGTATTACCTGTTTGGGATCTACCTGCTTCTTGTGTTGGTCATTTTACAAATATCGATTTGGACCACAGCGAAGGAGATCACTTGCCAAGAAATATCTGTGCCCCTGTGCAAAGGGATCGGTTACAACTACACGTACATGCCCAACCAGTTTAATCACGACACGCAAGATGAAGCCGGTCTGGAAGTGCACCAGTTCTGGCCTCTGGTGGAAATCCAGTGCTCTCCGGACCTGAAGTTCTTCCTCTGCAGCATGTATACGCCGATTTGTTTGGAGGACTACAAAAAGCCGCTGCCGCCTTGCAGAAGCGTGTGTGAACGAGCCCGGGCGGGGTGCGCGCCGCTCATGAGGCAGTACGGCTTCCCCTGGCCGGACAGGATGAGGTGCGACCTGCTGCCGGTGCAGGGCAATCCGGACAAGTTGTGCATGGACTACAACCGGAGCGAGAGCACCACGGCGTCGCCGGTCGCGTCGAAGCCGACCAACTATCCGGCGAGGCCGCTTAACCCCCGCAAAAACAAGCACGGACCAGGGCGCCCCGGCGACAAGCTAAAGGGTCCGGTGTCAGCCTGCGAGCCGGGGTGCCAGTGCCGCGCACCTATGGTACCGGTGAGCAGCGATCGCCACCCCCTTTACAGCCGGGTGAAGACGGGGGGGATCCCCAACTGTGCAATGCCTTGCCAAAACCCATATTTTACCCAGGAGGAGAGAACTTTCACTGCGTTCTGGATAGGATTGTGGTCGGTGCTGTGCTTCATTTCCACCTTCGCGACCGTCGCTACCTTCCTGATCGACATGGAGCGCTTCAAGTACCCAGAGAGACCCATCATCTTCCTGTCTGCTTGTTACATGTTTGTGTCCGTCGGATACATCGTGCGGCTGATCGCCGGTCACGACCGAGTGGCCTGCGACCGGGACGGTGACTTGGAGCACATCCTCTATGAGAGCACCGGCCCCGCTCTCTGCACCGTCGTCTTTCTGCTGATCTATTTCTTCGGAATGGCCAGCTCGATCTGGTGGGTCATCCTGTCCCTCACTTGGTTCCTGGCCGCCGGCATGAAGTGGGGCAACGAGGCCATCGCCGGATACTCGCAATATTTCCACCTCGCTGCCTGGCTTATCCCGAGCATGAAGTCCATCGCTGTTCTGGCCCTGAGCTCAGTGGACGGGGACCCGGTGGCCGGTGTCTGTTATGTAGGCAATCAAAACCTGGATAACTTAAGGGGCTTCGTTCTGGCGCCGCTGGTTATATATTTATTTATCGGAACGATGTTCCTATTGGCAGGATTTGTGTCTCTGTTTAGAATCCGGAGCGTTATTAAACAGGGAGGAACGAAAACGGACAAGCTGGAGAAGCTGATGATCCGGATCGGGGTTTTCACGGTGCTTTACACCGTCCCGGCCACTGTTATAGTTGCATGTTACTTTTACGAGCAGCACAACCGCCTGAGCTGGGAGATCAGCCACAACTGCTCCTGCCTGCCGGAGCAGAAGCCGCACTACGCCGTCTTCATGCTCAAGTATTTCATGTGCCTGCTGGTGGGAATCACGTCGGGGGCCTGGGTCTGGTCCGGAAAGACGGTGGAATCCTGGCGCAGTTTCTGCACCGGCTGCTGCTGGGGGAGCAAAGGCGCCGGCGGCTCCATGTACAGCGATGTCAGTACGGGACTGACTTGGCGCTCGGGCACCGCCAGTTCCGTGTCCTTTCCCAAACAGATGCCCTTATCTCGGGTTTGACGAGAGCAACAAGCGCAGACTTTCAAACACAAAGTGTGTTTTATTGCACCAAAAGTTTGGTGTCACTTTTTCTTGGAGGATGCGCTAGATTTTGGACAAATGCGCACACTTATTTACGCAGACGGTCTGACTGACTGCTCTCAACGTGAAAGATTCAAGCCGGCCTTAATGTCTTATACGGGTTTAATTCCAGATGTATTTATACGGGTTATGTATAAAATTTGTACATTTTGTGAATATGGAAAATAACTGTACATTTGTATAAACCTTTTGTTAGGAAAACATTTTATTTTGAGAATAAAAGGCACACTATGACTTCAGTTTTATGTCCTTACTATGCGTAGAACAATTAGCGAGATTCTTGCTAAACAATCTTATGCCTATAACTTATGGGCCCCTTGTTCGATGTGTCGAAATACAAACTCCTTTAATGCCTTGTCCTTTCACAAAAGAAACTAACGTGATTCTGAACAGTTTACTGCCTGTTGAGGGGAAAAAGGCTTAAGGTATACCTATATCTATAGATAAAGTGTGTTTTTTCGTGGAACGAACTGAGAAGGGAGAGTCGATTGGTTTTTGGATCTGGTTTTTGTGGAAACGAGGGAATGGTCATAATATTGTAATGCCATTTAAAGTCCCACAGACGTGGCCCACTTTTCTAATCACCCATACATGTCATAAAAGGATTTTTAGGACCAATAAAATGTACTCATCTTTAAGGTGTGAGTGCATCCAAAAGTCCTGTCTGCGTTGACGGCCTACCTAAGGTACTGACAAAATGCACGTGCCAGTTTTAATAATTGCAATTTTAAATGCGGTTTACCGTAGCTTTGGATTCTGAGGCTGAATTGCAGTCCGTAGGGGCAATGTATGTTATTGATTATCGAAAGCGAAGGGTTAGGGTTAATCTAAAGTCTGGTTGTACTGTTGGCCGTTGATTTTAAAACTGATGCTTTTTTCCCTTTCACCTTTTAGGGTCCATGAAATTGATCATTTCCGGCCAATTTAAGGTCCTCATAAAAATGTGGAGGTTAAATTAATGTGTGTTTAGTAATTTTATAATCCGTAAGAATCCGGATAATTCGGTAATGTGCTGATATCGTGGCGTTTATGTTGCGCAAAACTTAAGTTGAAGTTCCCAGGTGTTTGTGTTAAGATGTTTCATCAGTCGGACATAATTTGGCAAGGTGTTTGTAATTAAGACATCGTTGCAAGGATATTGACTCTTCTACCTCCAGTTCATTGGTATTGATCAGTTTAATTATACATTTATTTGTATGAGTCAAGTGTCGCGTTTGCTTAGGTTGGACACTATTAGCCGATTGATTTATTCAGGATAGCGGTCAAATGAACTGGGCATCGTAGTGGAAATTTTACACTCTACAAACTAAGCTGTTTTTTATCATATGAATCATACTGGTTTTCGTCTTCACTGGAGTTTAATCTGGACGAAGAAAGGAATCATGTCCACAGTCATACTGCCACCTAGTGGCAATGGAGGTTATTGCCACTAATTGTGCCTAAAACCTTCGGTGAACATTTACCCATATATTGCTTTTTTTGGGGGGGGGGTCCACTTACGTAGTAGCATCGGGACGTATTCGAGTACCAAGCGAAAACCACAGTACAGAAATGAAACGCTGCATACGTCATAATCTCAACATCTAGGCCTCTAGTTCATAAGTGTATTTTATTGTAAACTCTATGAAATACCAGTGAAAGAAACCGACTACTGCAACTCTTGTCGTTTCTGAGTCTCTTTGTCTGTGACTTTTGAATTGTTTATTCTTGACGCATCTTTTATTGGGTTAATACCATTTAAAAGAGAGAGGCTGACATTAAGGAGAGAATGGGATAGATGTTCGCCATTTATGAAAGTGGGGAAGATTTCCTGTAAGTAGTATGCTCTTCGGTTTTTAAGTTTTGCAGAACTGAACTTGAGGGTGATTTCACTATCCTGACCCGAAAGGTTGAACAGGAATGGCTTCCTCGGATCGTGCAGCTGGATAACTTCTGTGAAAACAGCAAATTCAAGAAATGAATCTGTGCTGTCACTGCACATAATCACGTGGTGGGAACATATCCTCATTTGGCACGTACTCTCTACGGGATGTTTAATCACCCCTATAGGAAAGAGAATGAATTACCGGTCATGCTATGAGCAAACGACGAGGTCTATGCAACTTTCGGTCAGGAGTCCGCGTCACAGTAAGTAAGTTTAAAAAAAAAAAAAAAGTACTCGATCTTTAACAATGATTTATTCTGTAAAATACTTAGACGAAATACAAAATGTTAAGTTGGAATATTCGCGTTGTTTACAAACGGCGCATTATTAAGCAGAGCAGCAGGTATCCTAAAGGTTACTAAACTAATAGTATGGGGGTTGCAATAAAACTGATACGGCCTGCAACAAGTAGGTAGGCGTGACATGGGCTGGTAACGTTTGCGCAGCTTGTAAAAGCAGTATAAAGCTGTGTAGTACGTTCTGCTCAGTGGACGTCCACGTAATTTGTTAGTTTGACGCACTTAGGGGTAAAGTAATTTCCACAACTCTACTGACTGCGTCTTTGGGAGTGGAAATTCAGCACGGGCCAAGTCATAGCAGATTCCGGCAATTTTTTAATGGTTTCCTTCGGAAGCCAATAGTACTTCAGCAAGAAGGTTAAGGTCCAAAGCATGTTTGTAACTGGAAAAAAAGCACTCCTTAAAGCACTTACAGCCATATTTGAGTTAATAGAGATACTGATCAACTTAATCACTTCGTGTTTTAACGTGTATGCTGGGTTCGGCCTGTATGACACTGTATCTGCTGGGTTTTAATGACACAAAAACCTGTTTTGTAAATGCCAGCTCTGCACTTACGGGAATGACACTCGTATCTTTGGGCATCGCTGGCGTCCGTGCCCCAAATTGGGCTGCTTTTGGTGCCCTTGGTCTGAGTATAGTCAGTGTGCTTGATCCTTGAAAATACTTCCATGGTGTCATCAGCTTAGGGCATTATTACATTAGATAACTCATTTGATGAGTATTTTGGGAAAGCAGAAAGAATGTGTGTGTAACTGATACTGTTCGGTGGTAGATGGATGGGGAACGTAACCACGAGCTCCAGCCAACACACTTCTTCAGCCTCAGGGAACCTTACAGCTGTTCAAAGTCACTCTCAGAGCCTGTAGCTCCTCTATTTTACACAGCAGGATGTGGTTAAACAGTGATTCTGGGCTAGCTTTACTCTTGGGACCGTGAATTTGGAAACCTCTTCAGAATTTACTCTAAGCATGATGCCCCCTACGGTTTGTTTGTGACCTGCGTCACGACCCATTTTCCGGACATGTGCAGGTCACTGGCCACAGTAAGTACAAGTATGTTGCATTGTTGTTTTAAGATAGGAGGTGAATGTGACTTCAGTTTACCGATAACACGCGGTGAGGACACAAAGTCCTGGATCTTCATTGGTACACCGTGTTCTGCTCCTACTCTACCTCAAACCCAGGCTCTTCTCCCTGGTTTCTCACTGTTCTCCGACTTCAGGTCATCCCGCCGGTTGCCATGGAGCAGTCTGGAGCTGTCGGCTCCCCCTGGTGGATCCCTTGTTGGTTTCAGGGGCAGCGGAGACCTCAGGTGCGGAGAGCAGTCACGTTGCAGAGGCGGGAGCTCGACGTGGTTCCTGGAACAAAGTCTGACAGTGCTGTTGTCTCGCTCCGCCCCATCTTCTTCCAAGACCTGGATGTCTTGCTGGATGTCGCTGGTGGCCAGGCTAGGCAAATTCTGGGAGACGGCCGAGGTGTCGACTTCCTCCTCTGTGCTGTCCGAGCTGGCGACCATCTCAGCCCCGCGGCGGAGGCTCACCAACCACCCGATGGCGCAGATGAGGTCGGCGACGTTCACGAGGAGGCACAGCGCGCTGACGGCCAGCATGAAGTTCAGCATCACGGTCTTCTCCGTGGGCTTGGAGACGTAGCACTCCACCATGGAGGTGCAGGGGCCCTCGTAGCACAGGAAGCTTTTCGGGATGGAGAGACCGAACAGGAAATAGTGGCCCACACCAAAGGAAGCTTCCAGGGCGATGCGGGTGGAAACGTGGATGGTGTACGCCAGCGTGAGAGCACGGCACCTCCTATCGCCCGCCACCAGGGCGGCGCCATTTTCTGGCATGACTCTCTGGAAGATCTCCCGATTGACCCTGAACGGCCGGGGCCCGCCGTCTTGCCCCGGAGCGCTGTTTGCGGAAGCCAGGCTCGACACCACCCTGTGAATGACGAAGACCACGTACAGGGCGTACGGTAAGCAGAGCGCCAGGACCTGCAGCAGCCAGAAGCGGAGCAGGGAGAGGGGGGCGAAGGCGTCGTAGCAGGCGGCGGAGCAGCCAGGCTGGATGGTGTTGCAGGCGAAGCTCTCGCGCTTGTCTTCGTACAGCGGGAAGCCGGTGAGCAGCAGGGTCAGGACCCTCAGCAGGACCATCACCATCAGCCAGATCTTACCTGCAAGCCGACCGGAGCAGCACATGGAGCACGTGAACGTTCAGGTGCAGGGCTGGGGTGTGAGCTGCTCACCTAACAGTTTTATGGGTCTGGAGAGCTCAGTGTTTCAGACAAGTCAGTCAGTTAGGGTTATACTGCCCCACACAGGCGAGGTGCAGTAACTGCATATTTTGTCAACATTTTGTTCTAACCCAAATCCAATCTCTCAGCCTGTTTTATCTTGTGACAAAATATCTTAGTTCAACTACGGTCAGTTTTGGAAAAAAAGCACAACCCCCCCCCTATCATTTACCTACCTACTACACACATGGGTGGACAGTCAAAAAGTCCTTTTTCTCTGTTTCACTGTCAAAGTACTTTGTGTTTTTTGCTTTTGTAGGGCAGTATATGCATTGCTGAAGACCACATCATGCTCAGATCCTACGCAGCACATAGTAACCAATGATACAGCTAACAGTTTCTGTCAGGTCAGCAGTGAGGGCCTCAGACTCGTATGTTAGAGTAACTGTCCCCGAAAGTGTCATCCCATTGAATCAAGCTGGCGATATCTATGAAAATGTCCATTTCTCTGGATCAAAGTGTTTGCTAAACAATGAAATGTTAATCTTTTTGGCAGTTGATCTTTTCCAGTCCTGCATTCTCACGCTCCGATAGAAGTACTGTATTCCGAAGTACTGATAGAGCGTAGCACACAGTTCTGGAGTCAGGTTAGCTGACGGATTAGAGTAACGCAGCAGTAAAGACAAGTCGACACCCACCTGCCAGGGAGACGTTGCGATTCAGCGCGATGAAGACGACCTCCACCACGTTCCACCTCCCCATCGCTGTGACGCACTTCCGCACCAAGACTGGGGAACCAGGAGGACACCCAGATCGGCTCAGGAGACGCTGGACCTGTGTTCACGTGTGGGGGGGGCGACAGTCCAACACCAGGCAGCCCGGCCCCCTGCCCCCGTGTGAGCAGAGCAACCCCCACCTTCCTCGAGGAACAACTGTTGTCAGACAACAGACATCAGCAGGAGGTGTGAGCTTCATTGTGTGCTATTCTTGCCTGGGGAGGCGGTGACAGGGAACATGCAGTTTGCCCTGGCATTGCTGGGATGTTTGAGTTGGCATCTTCTCACCCCCGCTGCCGCCATCAGTGCCAGGTGGGGATCAGCCCAGACCTGTAGTTTCATCACTTGGATGCTTCAAAAAAAAGATCTTTTGTCCAAGTCGCTTCCAAAATAAACAAGTACATTGAGGAATAATGGTGTATAAGAAGTATCTGGTGTTTGGATTAATTATGTACAATAGTGGGGGTCTTCATAGGGGGCTGTTGCCTGTATTCTAATGGGGGGGTAGGTACAGGATTGAGAGCCACTGCCTTAGAGTGACTAATCATCAGAGGTGGGTTTTGCAGGGCCAGAGAGTAGAAGTCCAGAGAAAGATTTTTTTCCAACCAGTTAAGTCAGCGGTGGCGAATCTTAGCCGCAAAGGGCCGGTGCGTATGCAGGTTTTTGGGGTAACCTGTAGGTCAGCTGTTCAAACCCAGGTGTGAGGACTCTTCAGCCAATCAGTCCTCTAATTAGTAATCTAATTAGCAAAAACCCGCACACACACCGGTCCTTTGCGGATAAGATTGGGCACCACTGAGTTAAGTATAAAGAGTCACAGTCGCAGAGTATTCAACTGGTTGGTTGAGACAAAACCTTGGTTTGCATTTTCACTCTGGATCTGAAATACCGACCTCTATAAATCATTAAGTGACTTGATGCCCATAAAGAGGAGTGAGGCTGCAGTCAGACTTTATAAGTACTATAGACGATCGGGGGGGGTTGAAGTCAGAATAAAACTGACTTTCAGTTAAAACACAAATGCCACAACACCTGTGCAAAATTTGGAAAATATTTTTATTAAAACGTCATTTAGCATTCTTTTCCCCTAACCACAGATCTGTTAAATCTCTGTCAACGATGAGAGACGCCTCCGACGAAACGATCCGCTTGTTCTTCGGTTACATGATGTTGCGAAACGCGACACGGCAAGTGAAACAGGACAGGACGCTTCCCGCAGAACACATGCGATTGCGAGTGGAAACGGATAAGAGAAAAAGACAGAAATACAGGGCACTGTACATAGTCAGTTATTCAATAAGAAAAGCTCCGTTTCTTGTTTAAAATGTTTATTTCTTCTGTACGTTTGTGAACATTGTTTTGTGGGACGATCGGTAAAGTTGACGGGACATGCACTCGGGGTCTGAGAACTCATGTAACTGGAACCAAAGTCCATTCAACAGAAATAATGACCCAAAACCTGTTGAACTGTGTTTGGCAAGATGAACATATCCCAACTGCGTCAGCAATCAAGGTAATCATATAAAAATTAACAAAAAATTATTATAATAAACTATAGAATTTACATGTACAGCAGTCTCATTGACACAGGAAAGAACCAACACAACCAACAGTTAAACAGCCCCCCCCCCACCCTTCCGCCCACCCCCACCAAAACGCAATTCATTAAAAAATTCATAAAAGAAAACTATTCAGAGGTAGAATCCAGTGCACAATTACAGCCTGACACTGGCAATGCAAGACTGTTAGACAGAGTTTATAATCTAAACATAAATAATATACATCTTCCTCTATGGTTGGCATGGTGGCTCAGTGCGGGACCCCAGGGTCTTTTACCCCCCAGGACAGAGTCCCCTCCCTGCCTCAGCTTTGCGCCTGCCGTGGACCCGCCCCCCCCCCCCCCCGTGATCTGACGGGTTTCTTCCCCCCCTGGCGTTTAGCTAGATGCCCTCCATTTTGCCTTCAGTGTGTGTGACTGTGGTGGTGCACCCACTGATGGCCTGGGGGGGGGGGGGAATCAATAGAACAATGCTTTTCAGGCCACGTGCATCCATCTGTTGCTATAGTTACCTTTGAGCTACATCAATTGAGCCACTCGTACTTTGTATCATCATTCAATCAGTACCGGAATGACCAATTAGAGTAAATGCGAGTCCAGTTCCACTGTGGGGCAATAATATTGGGAAGGGTACTATACAACATGAAAAGATGGGACTGACTCTGCAGGCCATGGTCAGGCCCCAAGCCTGTTTCGAATTTTACCCCTGCTTAGACATTAAGACCGTTTGCCCAGTGATCTGGCCTAGTCAGTCACTATATGGGAGGTTTAGCAGAGAGCTCCTGGAAGACCAACTCTCAGTCCAACATCTAGCCCCTTCCATTCCAACATTTCTCACTTCACACGTCAGTCAACCACATGTGCTTTAAACAGACAGAGGAACCTGCATCTGACAGCACATCGTAATACTGCTGTCATGATTGTTAAAATATCCATGTCGATACAACACAAGCATGACCAGGCTGTGATGTTAAGTAACCGGTCATATGAAATGTAATAGCTATGCAAGCAGCTAACGCCATGCCAGATTGCCAGAACTAAGAACTAAGAATGTGCATTATGCTCGTGGGAGTTTTACGTACACAAAATATTCTGAGGGCAGAAGGAAAAATGATTGGTTCAGAGAGATAACCAATCGGATTGTAGAGGAGGTGGGTCCAACCAATCAGATGTCTTGGTCGCACCTCCTCTAGTTTCTTGGACCCACAGACCTCTACAACATGATTATTCTGAGGGCAGAAGGAAGACGATGACCAGTTTTGTGCAAGCAAAACTCAAAGACTATACACTTTGTATCAGCATGATTAGGGAATGCTGAGAATGTCTGTCTACCTCCTTAGTGAAACAAATATTTTGATTATAATGTTTTGATACAGTCTTGAAAACTAGTTTGGTCTTTATGCATTTGATTCATGCTTTGTGACTCACTAAATGAAAAGAAACCAAAAATAACGTAGATTAAGCACAAACATATAAAATCGGAAACAGCTGTGGGAACCTATAAAAAATATATGCATTTTTATAACAAAGCGGAAAATAGTTTCCTGAATTGCTAACTCGTTCTTAATTACCAACATTTTCAATTATTTTTGTAATTTATTCAGCCCATATTTAAAATTGTTTGGTTAAGACATCGAGGAATATGTAACAGAATAGTTACATCAGTGAACCAGATAATGATTTTCTTTAAATATTTAATAAATTAATATTTAACTTAATGTCTTTCAGAGCATTTAATATTTCATCACATGGTACAAAACAAAGGCAATGCTTTTTATTTTTACAAACAGATGATGTTACTTAATGCAGAAACCTGTTCAAACTCATGGAAACTCATGGTTGGCCCCTGAAGTACTGATCGCCTGTCTGCATTTGTCCTTAAACTGGCTCAGAACTTAAGAACTTCACCAGCAAACGGCATTACAGTCTGTTTCTGTCTAGAAACACGTCTTATGAACTAACCTTCAGCCAACAGAAAATCTCCACACGTCACATGGTGCGTGTAAGCTACGGCTGACCGTACGGTCACATGATCAGCAACATGCACAATGATTGGCTCAAACCTCAGCTGCTTTCCCTTCATCGCGTTCCTGTTTAATGTGGACGGCAAACCCCTACAGGCGTTTCAGTGGCTTCAAAACAGTTGCTATTACAACCCAACTCAGGTCTCTGCTTCTTGAGGCTCCATGTATTCTGGGAGTGACTGTCCTGCCCATTTCTACAGTTTAACTCCTGCTTTTCCATCCATAATTAAACACATGGAGATTCCAGGTTGGGTTCTGGGTCACAGATACAGTGCCCCCCCCCCACAGGGGAGTGGACGGCGAGGAAGGCAGAGTTTGACGTTGCCGTGGTAACGGTGGTACTCCGTAAGCATGTGGAATGGGCACAGTCAGCCGTTACGGACCTCATTTTCACACAGTCCATGATCCCTAACCTCAAACTGCAATAAAAGAATGAAAACAGAGAAATAAACTGATGACAGATATGAAATTTTGGCACATTTCCTTTCCTTTTTTTGCCATAATGAAACCCGTTTGTGGTCATCAGGACACATGACCGCAGATGCACACGTCTGTTGGTGAAACAGGAATGTAAGGAATGTGGGGGGGGTAAAGTAGGTAATAATCTACTGGCTGGAGATGCGTGTGTCTATTGGTTCGATGAGGGATATCGCCACTCACACACACAGAAGTGCATTATGGTCCACGAAGAAAGTCACCCTAGACTGGCATTCTAGTCTCTGTCAGGGGTACTTAATGGAGGGTCTCCCTGGTGAACCTTACCATGGAAACAGGAATAAAAGTCCGAAGGTTCTCCAGATAGTGGCCATTACCTGACAAGAACGTCCAATCACCTCACTGGGATCAAACATTCATAACTTAAAGGGGATTAACTGAAAAGCTATAGGAAAAAGATTCTGAGAGCACCTTGAAATGCTTAGACCGCTTCATATTAAACAGGAACGATTCAGTTTGAAAAATGGCATCGGAGACTAAAATAGACCTTTGTTTCTTTTGTTATTTAAAAGGAAGGGGGGAACACAAGCACTGGGACACCTGGAAAGGCCTGCCCCTTCTTGTGCTTATGAGGGGAACTGGCTCAGACGAGCCAATCAAAACTCATGGGCCGGCTCAGACGAGCCAATCAAAACTCACGGGACCCGACCAGACACTGCAACCCTATTCGTTGCTTCATCGTTGGTAGCATTCTTTGCCCAATTTGCACATTCACTCACTGTAACGGCAAGACATGGCGACCCGGGGGGGGTGGGGGCGTAAGAAACAGAGCCAGAAAGAAACACACAATGATCCCACTTCTCTTCAGTGTCTTGTCTCCCCCAGGATCATTGTAAGTCCCATTAAGATCCTGGTAAGATCCCAGTATGATTCCAGTAAGATTCCAGGTGGGACCAAACAGAGGCACTGTGGAGGCATCGACCCCAGACTTTGAAAAAGGTGACCTGGGCAGGTCGTATGGGTCCAGTGGCTTCGGGGTGGAGAGGACAGGCCCCCCCATCTTGGCACTGTTAGGATATGATGGCGGGGGCCCATCGGACGACGCTGAGGTGGTCTGCGCTCATCGACCTCTTCTTTGCTGCTTTGCGAGAGTCCCTGTACTTATCGTCACACAGCCGGGATATCGCCTGATGAAATAGCGATAAAATGAGAAAAGAGCACCGGAGTTAATGACACACAGTGGACAGATTTAGGTCACTTATATTTGACACTAAAATATCTGGTAGACACACCTACCAATGACATCAGTCAGAGTCAATCATCATATTCTACCTTAAGGTAGGTGCAGAGTTGTCCCTCTAAAATGTACTAACCAACGCCATTTCTTCCCCATCCCGATAACTGGCCCCTTCCTTAATTTCATCCAATAACTGTTTCCTCTGCCTTCCTCTTTGTCCCCAACATTCTTCCGTCCTTCAGCAATCCCTCTCAAAATCTGTCCCGCCCACGTCCTCTGCCTCTTCTTCATTTCGTCGATCGACACTCTTTCCTCTCCTGCCATATCTAACGCTTCCTCATCTGTTCTCCCTTCCAGCCAACGTTTCTACTACAGCCAACGCTTTTTCTAATCCACGCCGAACCCACATCTCAAAAGCTTCCAGTCTTTTAATATCTCCACTTCTTAAAGTCCGAGTTTCACACCCATACAAGAGTAGGACAATTTTATCAAAATGATCCAAAAATTTTATTAATCACATTCCCAGATTCTGCCATGTGTATGCTGAGTGTCTGTTTATAGTGTTATTATTTAGTGTTATTATTTAGTGTTATTATTTACATGTATCAATCTGCCGTTGTTATTGTTTTATTATATTATTTACTGTATTACGTACCAAAACTAGTTATTATAATCTAAATGGACCATGGAAGTGAAAATTGCATTGTCAGATAGACATAACAATAAAAGTTTGTGACTTGGGAAGGGGGGACTAGCTTAAAGGCTTTGGCAGGTTAATGAGCGCCATGTGCAGAGTGTTTGTGCCTCACAGCCGGCTTGACCCCCCAGGTCTTAAATGAGATCCTGACCTATGGACCCCTCATTCATCCAGAATCCACGGGCCTTGGCATGTGGACATTGCAGACATTTCTCCGGCTGCAGACACACGCAGCAACTGAGGCAACAAAGATAGCATGGGGGGTGTATAATTACAGGGGTCAAGGGTCAAGGGTCAAGGGTCAAGGGCGCCGGAGGACCTGCGGTCAGCGCCGCACTTAGGAATGATAAACAGATAATAATCCAGTCACATGACTGGTGACGTGACATTTGTGTATGCATGTCTCACATCTGACTGCCACATGTTACACACTTCCCACCAATATGAAGTCTAGGATGGTCAGAATCTTAGTTGAAGTTCCCTTCAAATACGTGGATATCCCAATCTGGGAGCGTGAAAACCCATAGAAGGTTGTCATGGCGACAGCCGTGCCGGGGTTTGCGTTCCGAAACCTCCCATTAACAACTTACATGGTTGGAACCGTTCAGTCGATTTTGGGAAACGCGGCCCCTCAGGAAGCTGACAACAGGACGACCAATGACAGCAGACAGTGGAGCAAGGTGACGGCGGATTGGTTCACCTCCAGCTTCTGGGCCTTGTCCCGACTGAGCGGCTCCAAGGGGAAGCCCAGGTTGTTGGCCTCGGACAGCGAGCGCAGGTCAAAGTAATACTTGGCGTAGACGCTGGACGGGACGTTGATGTTGAACTGCAGCAGCTCCAGAAACTGCCGCTCCAGTTCGTTCCTGGCGAGACGTTACCAGAGAAACGAGCGAGAAAACGTGTGGTGAAGCAAACTGACGGTGGCTTTTAGATATTAACGCGTTAAATGTCAGATGTTGCTAAAGGCTGTGACTCACTGCCTTCTAAGGCAGAGTAATGCACGCGTGTGCTAATGCAGGTATAAGCACACTAAGAAACGTGACGTGCTTTTCGACGACCACCAGGCCAAACTGAGACGGTTCTTGGTCGACGTGGTTTGAGAACCAGCAAACGGGAACCTCGATAGCTATACACTCAGTGAGGGGTTCCAGTGGGAGACAGACCAGCTAATTTTGGCTCAACTAAACGCCTTGTCACTACTGCCCCCCCCCCCCCCCAAAACGAGTTTGATCATGTGGCACGTCTCCCAAGCTCTGGATCTGGATCGGCCCGATATTTCGGTGAGGTGTGAATTCCAATATCGCGCCATTTTAAGACACACCTGTCTCCACGACACAGAGTAAAGCCAGATTCCTAATTTGAATAATTTTTTACTTTCTTTTTGTCGTTTTTCTAATTAAAAGAGAATGTATGTCTTCCTATCAAATAATCAACAAATATAGGAGAAAATGAGGGACGGTGACAGAAAAGATCCTGTCCTGCTGAGCTGAGACTGAGGCGGGACACGACATAGCAACCCTGCAGCTAGAGTCATGTGATGTACACCAGCTGCAGACACTGGATAAACACCGGCGTGCCCTTATATGGTGAAAATTACGGTAACCCAGTTGGAAAACGTCACGGCGACGGCACGTTATCCAATGGGGGGTCTGTGGAGTGATCTCCTTCAGCCGAGCTTCATGGGGTTAACGGGCGGGGGGCGGGGGGGACCCACATGTCCTCCACGGTGATGTCCTTCAGGATCTGGCAGTAGTCCACGTTCCACACGGCCTGGTCGTCCCACACCTTGGAGGCCAGCAGGATGGCCCCCAGTACGATGCGCTTCCAGCTCCCGGGGCCGATGTCAATCTCGGCGTACGTCAGCAACCTCTCCAGGTAGACCTGGGCCGCGGGGGGGGGGCAAACGGAGATCTCATTGCCACTGCGATAATTCAGGTAATTCAGGTCCGGAGAGTAAAAGTCCAGACCGGGATTTTGAGTTGAGTATAAAGAGTCACAGTCACAGAGTACTCAACTGGTTGGTTGAAACAAAATCCCAGTCTGGACTTTTTACTCTCTGGACCTGAATTAGCCAACTTTGGTCTCCACAGACCTGAACAAACAGCTGGGTGCTTCTCCTTCAAGCAAAATGTCACCACTTGGTGAAAGAGGAGGTTCAGCGAGTCTTCTCTAAGGCACCAAGACCAGTTTTACAGTGCAAAAGTCTTAAGCCACCATGGAAATGATGTTTAAATTATGTCTGTCTTGGTAAAAGTACAATATTATGTCAAAATGTGTCAGCTTAGCGACTTCACCCCAGCATTTGCAGTAACTTTCCAACATACCCATGCAAGTGCGTAAGAGACAGTTTTATACTGGATGGGACACAACTTAATAATTAAAATATCAAAGTCTGTTCTGGGGGCAGGAGGGGTGAAGTCAATTAAATATTGGGGGGGGGGTACACGTCCCCTTTATCTCTCCTGGTCCCTACACCCCTGTACCCAAGCATTTGTTGACTTGAACACTACTCCACCTTGTTTGGCTAATCAACACATCAAGTTAATTAACCAATTAAGTTAATTCATTATGTGAGCTGGTGGTAAAACTTAACAACATGGAACGGCTGAGGTGGCCCTGAGGAGAGGTTAGGGAGCTGAAGCTGTGTTCATCTAGCCGTCCAACAAGATATTTGATTTATTTATTTCTTATTTGATCCTTTATTTGTTTTTTATTATTTCTTTTTTTTTTATTATATATAAATTTGTTTTTTTAAATTAATTTTTAATAACAATATTTGTGTCAATCACCCGAATGCGTTTTGAATTGTTTGAAAGCAGCTGTATATATAAAGTTTGATTGATTGATTGATTGAATTGTCTGTACATATTCTGATGGTAAATATTGTTTGACTGGGTGAGTTACCACACTTTCCCATTTGTTTTTGCTTCTCAGTGTGTCTGCGTCATACAAGATGTCCTTATCTGGGTGGGTCAATCGTACAATTACAGGGTGTTTCTCCCTTTATTAATACACATGTGCTTGGTGCACAACCTTACACTCACACCAATAATACTGATTGTTTTTAAGATATATAAAGTGAATTATGGATGGGAGATCCACAGGGAAGTTAACATGGATGCACACACAATGGCACAATTGCCTCCTAGTGGTCGAAGTTAACGCAGTCACTTGTGATAGAAGCCATGGAATGAGGTCCGAGGCTATTTGAATACGACGTTGTATAATCAAAATGATGAATGGAAGGAAAATAACATTACTGGCCATTACAGAGGGAGGCTTTCTTTAAAATAACATAAAATTAAGTCTGTAAATACTGCCAAGAAGAACTAAAACACTACAGTGTTTAATTTATAGCAGTTTTAATTCCAGCTATGACGATCGGAGCAGTTTATTGGTCTGTTTTCAGTTCTCTTTTGTGTTAATTGGTCCAGAACTATGCTTGGCACAAACTAAATGAAGATATAACAGTAAAACAAGCCACCCCCGCCCGCTCACCAGCGTGACGATCGCGCATTCTGCCGTCAGCTGAGCCGCGCTGAAGAGGGTCCGCACGAAACGGTAAATCTGCTTCTGCTCCGGGTCGTGCTTGTCGTAGTCCGACGGCACTTCCGACTTCTGCAAGCGGAGATCCACGTGAGTGCAGTATACTGCGATTAAGCGGCACCGATCCGCGGATGGAAGGGGGGGGGGGGGGGGAGGGAAAGTTACCGAGGGGGGGGGGAGTTTCTCGTCAAAGATGTCTAGCAGCGTCCTGTCGTCGGTATCTCTGGGAAAGGAAAAAGAAAAACACTGATATGATGCCATGGAAATTTCCAGAACACTGCACGTGGATGAGCGAGGGGGTCTTACCTGTTCTTTATATGGTAATAAATCGCCAGCGCTACGCTGTAAAGAGAAAAGCCCATTAGTGAGGATGGTCAGTGTTGACTTTCTTTTCGGTCAGTTAATCAGGGGGCATCTGTCGTTTGTCAGGCCGCATTCAAAAAGTAACGTTCGGGCCGTCAGCCTCATCTAGTGTAGTAACTGCTTGTGGCCAAGAGGGGGCTCCACACAAACGCATGAACACTGTCAGTGTTCTTAACCCTGGTCAAACAGTACCAGTCTTTTTCTAAATAATCAAAACTAAACAGAAGTAACGCGGTCTGGGTGTTCCACGTTTAGGAATGCACGTCGCTCACCATTTAATAGTGTGTTTCAGGTTGGGCTGACTGACGGTGTTGTCATCCAGGAATATGGTGGAGCAGGAGCTGTACTTTCGCCTCGCTCGGCCGTGCTGAAACGACAGAGACGAGCGTCATCTTCGGATCTGGGCCCCGCAATCAGCCAGGGACCGGCCCACTTTGATCAGAACGGACAAACCTCTCGCCGCACGTCATGGGCTTCTGGTACTCTCTCCCTCTGGACTTTGTATTTCATTTCCCTTTAGGGATTATAAGACCCCCCCCAGTGATGGCATGCTGTGAGGTACAAACACGTCTCAGGGCCCCAATGGAATGTCTCAGGGACAGCTTCGTTATTGATACAGAGCTTTCCAACCCCCTAGCTCGTGGTCCGGCACAGATGACAAGGGATGTAGATGTAAGAAAGGCACATTTGGAGGTGGGGGGTGTTACTGTTTTTAATTTTCGGTCTATCGGAGTGACAGGGGGATAAGTGAGAGTCTGGTTTACAAACGAGCCCTTGAAGTTCTGCAGTGACAAGCATCTGTGCACAAGATTCCAGTCACGTGGGCCGTCACAATCCCCCCCTCTTTGGTCCCACCCATTACTCAAACTCTTTCTTGTAGATCAGAGCTTCTCAACCTGGTCCTTGGGGACTCCCAGACAGTCCATGTTTTTGATCTACCAGGAGCTGGGAAGGAGCAAAGATGTAGAGCGCCTGGCGGGGAGGTAGGAGGGAGCGAAAACGTGGACTGTATGGGAGGGAGCGAAAACGTGAGCCATCTGGGGGTCCCCAAGGGCTGGACTGAGAAACACTGCTGTGGATCATCAAGATGTAAAATGATATAATTATGAGTCACACAAATGAAAAAGTAAATGTCATGTGTCGTACGTTACCTTAGCTTCCAAAATATGTGTTAACTGGCAAAACAATAAAGGATATTAAAAATTTACAGTTCAGAGCATGTTTTTTTTAAATAAATTTAAATGTCAGATATGTAGCTTTTTGAAAAATGCAACCTTCTGGAGAGATAAAAATCTATCATTATTACTATAATTTAAGTGAGAATAACATAAATAAACTATAATAAATAAAATACTATTAATCAAAAAGTACTATAAATAAAACATACAACTCAATAGTTTGAAATAACTCAAACTATTAAAATTAACAGAACAAGTAAATGTGTTAGTGATGAAATACTGTAGGGCTAAATCCAATCTTACACTTACGTGATTCATGAAGAGACTTTTTCGCTTATCCCGCACTGTAACAAGAGTAAAATCATGTTAGTTTTGCTAGGTTTGGGGTCTGTATGACGAAGCTGGATTTCTTGCTTAGTCAGATAACTGTAAAGTAATCTTGGCGAAATGTAAGTAAACGAAGAAAAAGTCCATTTAAACTGGGGTACCTTAAATCCAAGAAGTTATCTAGCCAACCAACAAATCCAACAAATGTTGCTTCGTGATACAGGACCCTGCTGGGGCGAAACAGTTAGTATTTATGGCACTACATTTCCCGGAAGGCCATTGTATGAACTGAATCACCTGAGTAATTAACTGACCAATCAGGAAACAGATCAGAAAGACAAGGTCCAGGGCATCTGACTACATCCTGAGTTCAGAGGTGAGTTTCTCGACGCCTTCTTTAATGCTATGTCGTTCGTGAGTCACAGCCATGATACGAAGTAACCCTACCTCACCAGTTGGGTCTCCAGGGAATATAAGAATGTCAGGGTCACAGCTAACCCTGACCACACAGACACACCAGTTATTTACAGACTGCGAGTAACTACCTACACGTTCTGTGTTTCTGTACCCCCCCCCCCCCCCCCCCCCCC
>JAUMHC010000085.1:11414820-11425632 GCA_032359785.1 Heteromormyrus szaboi | reverse complement strand
AGCGGCATTACGCGGAAGAATGCCCCCCCCCCCCCCTGTAATACTAAGGTTTCGCTCTCTGTTACTCTGCATTACAGACATCGGTGGGGGAAAACCAACATCCTGCCCCAAAGCCTTTAAATCAACATTTTTTCATGCAGTTATGAGTCTTTCCTCCACGAAAAAAAAAAACAACAACTTTTAGTTAACATAATTTAAAAAGTCCCAAAAGTCGATTTCAGTACACGTCTTTCGCATACTTAAAATTTATGTTAAAAGTGATTTGCCGAATTACGATTAACAATGACTCGAGAAGCATCAAATATACGGTCGTTTTAATTGCTTTGTATAGTAACAAACAATTCTGATTTTAAAAACACCGTCAGAACCGAGAGATTTGTAAAGTATAGAGAAACTCATCATACCTGCCTCAGTCTCGTCACCAGTAACAGCCATGTTAGTGTTTAATAATCCAAGAGACAGTCTCTACTGCCACTGGAAGTGGTGCCCAATTAACCACAGTATGTGTAGGACAACAATTAGGGGAATTGGCGTCACAATGACGCCACTCGCTCGCTAAGGTCAATACCAGTGCCGGCTCGCGCAGCCCTCCCACTCCGCCTGGCCCCGCCCCCTGTTTTGGCAGCTCAGCAGACGTGGGTCTGGAGGGGTGTGGTGCCTCTATCTTTAGATCTATGACGCAATTTGCCTTCTACATTAGAGCTGTGCAGCGGACAGGAGAATACCCTACCTGTAAGGGTTACATTCATGCAACTAATATTACAAATTGGGGGGGGTTTTCAGTTACATAGATAGACATTTCCTGCTTTTTGTGCTGGAGCTCTCAAAAACAACTGTCCCTTGTCAAAGCGAGAGTCAGCTGAGCACTAAAGTCATTATGTTAGAAAGCAACCATAACATGACAAAAATGTCATTTATATACACAGACACACACACACACACACACACACACATCTGACAGAAAATGCATCAGCAGTATTTTTAAAATGACCTAATTCCATATAATTTCAGAACTGGATGGGACATTTTTTCTCGGTACTCAGTTTTATATGTGCTACTCTGTTAACATACACTGGGTACACTTAGCAATCATGTAGCGAAAAGGATTAAAGCAGAAAAATCGATTTTAAACTTAACCTTCTAACCATCTGAGCCAACCCAAAAGAAAATGACCCGTCTCCAGGCTCTGAACCGAAATCTACTGCTAATATTGTGATAGTAATCTGCTTCCTCCGGGATAATGAAAGCTTTCTGGTTCCAGTGACAGTCAGCACATATCCAGTAAGCAACACCAACCTGACATGATCTGGAACCGCATGAGGCAAGAGACAGCTACAGAAATGACGTGGTCCTAGGTAAAGTCCAAAGTACATATTGTGAAACCTTTGTTTTGATTCTTCGATATGGATAATGCAGCAGTTCCCTAATTTACGTTAGGAACACAGCTAGGTGCTAGCTGGGTGTTAGCCTGCAGCTGACTACTGTCCCATTTACAGCAGCGTCTCTGTAACAGCATCCACATTCCTTTCCTTTCATTTCTGAAATGCCCAAAAGCAGCAAAACAACAAACAATACCAAGCTAGCTAACACCATAAAAATACAATAATAATAATAATAATACATTATTTTATTATCATTAACACCTTACTGAAGTGTTTATCGCATTTTTATATGTTGTTTTTTTTTATTCTGTTTATGTGTATGATTATTATTATTAGTAATATAATATAATGTATCATTGAACAACGGACCTCATGTATGGCAGTGGTCCCATAAGCTAATGATGGAGCTAAAACATTCCTAGCGACGCCTCCTCCTCGCCTAGTGACGTCGTGGCCATCGTAACGTCACAGCACCAGGCATTACTCACGTGTTTGTGCCGATTCGGGTGTAAACAAAACTGCACTGCAAGTCATATACCAGTATAGCACACACAGTTACGTAGAGTACATAATACTTGATGATGCTAAGCAACTACGTTACTGGCTTATTTACTATACTGCACTTTTTATTGTTATTTAGGCTATACCGTATACCCTTGCTGTGTTATACCATCCAGGTTTGTGCAGGGACACTATGATGTGGGCACAACAACAAATTCACTTAACGATGCATTTCTCAGAACAAATTCCTGTCGTTAAGCGATGCATGAATGTATATTATCATATTATATTATATTACATTGTATTACATCATATCAATGATTGGCAGATCATGGTCAGTAGGATGTGAACCCCTCCTGTACAGGTTAATGAGATTCAATAACCCGCTGGATGAATTTCAAGCTTAAAACCCATTGAGTTCTTAGTGCAATGCCAATCAAACAAATCCCATTAACAAGCATCATCTGGTGAGGTCGAAAGGAGAGAGGATCACTGTTACCTTGCACAACGACCTGACTGCCCGGCACAAAAAGGTGTGGGGTCCCGTCCCCTGGCTGGGCCGCCGCATACTGCACTATTGTGGTGCCAAGTGGGGGCGCCGTTGAGTTGGACATGGTGAGGTTCTGCAGGCCTTGGAGCCCGTCGGTGCCTGGTCCAGCGATCTGGATCGCTCCTCCCTGAGTGATGGCGACTACAGGAGAGAAACTAGACCATCACTATGAAGTCAGAGGGAGCAGAACTGCTGAAAATGACACTGTAACAATACCCTAACCTCCGACACTAAAATTGGTTGCCACACAAAACATCCATCCATCCATTCATCCATCCATCCATCCATCCTTCCCGTACAGGGCCCTGGAGTGCTACCCAAAACAATCCACATTTAAAAGCAAAATCAACCACTAACATATTCTTAAATCTAGATTTCACAACAGCATGATTCTGCAGTGATACCGTAAAAAGCCGTGTCACTTCCTGTGGGACTCACTGTACTGTCCGGAGCTGGTCTGGTAGATGGAGGCCGCGGCCGATATTTGGGGATCACCGGGGGAAGCTCGGTCCTCCTCTGGATTCTCCTCGATCTTCGGGACGGCCGACGTGTCCGCCGACAGATCATTGAGTATCCTCCTGCGAAGGGCGACACCCAAATGCCCAGGGCACGGTCACTCAGCCGCGGCGGGATGGGAGACGCGCTGTGCGGCGACCCGTGCATGCTTCCTGCCGCTGCGGGAGGCGCAGGTCATGTGACCAGCTAGCCCTACCCAAAAGTGCGATGCATACCACACCCAACTGGCTCTGAAGAAGTACAAATAAAACATCTTCAGAAGATGAGACGCTCTCAGATGTTTACTCGTGCAAACAGCGCATGGTAGGCCTGCGATACGCTTGGAAAGGGCAACAGATACGACCAGTCACATCCTGTATCTGAAGATGATCTCTGCACCTTATTTGCAAGGAGTCACATCCTGTATCTGAAGCTGATCTCTGCACCTTATTTGCAAGGTATCTTTATGCACATGGTGTTTATGCGCCGACTGTCCAGCAAAGGTCAGGCTTTTATTTCCAAACAGTGACTGTGCTACTGCTTGGCTTTTGTTTTTTTCTGAGCAAAGTATAACTCAGTTGTATCCTTTGTTTCTTTCACAGCATCATCCTGTTCGTCTGGTCTCTGGCCTTTGGCTATGTAAATCTCATCTTCCCGATACCGACACCGGCTGGAATCAGAGCGCTGCACTATCATTGGAAACCTCCTTATCCCTGGCAGTCCATCTCTTCCCCGTACACGTTGCACTTACATTTACTTTCTTTAGCAGGGGCTTTTGCCCAGAGTGACTTCCGAGTGAGACAAACAGCAGACCGCAGACAGATGGCTGTCAGTGAATGCTCAGGTACATAAGCAGCGCAAGCAGTACTGGGATAAGAGCCACGCAAACAAAGCAAGAACCTAACGGGACGATATTCAAACCAGCAAACAGAGTGCAACACTAAGAGCATCAGGGGAGAGTGGAGTGCTGTAGTCCAGGACTCCCCAACCCGGTCATTGGGGACCCAGGGAAGGTCCATGTTATTGCCCCCTTCCAAAACATGGACTGCCTGGGGGTCCCCAAGAACCAGTTAGGAACACTAAGCGAGCAGATTCACCAAGATACTAAAGACATCAATAGTACCATCTTTGCAAACAAGAACTATTTCTATTGGACAGCAGCTGTTATCAGGTCCTGAAGATTTGCACCACAAGGAGTCTGAGGTATTTAGCTGCTGGAACTTCTCCAAGTCATGCGGAAAACGATGAAGACGTCAGCTGCGATACAGATTGCAATTTCTGCCTTCCCCCTTCTGATGTCAAACTCAAGACCTTCATACTAGGGAGTCCAGGACAGAGCAGCAATCACCAGCTCTCACCAAGCCCTAAACCACAACAAAAACTCTCTCCTTATGTTCTATAAGGAAAAAAAGTCACCTGTTACTGTACTGAAAGGTCAGAAATCATGATGTCATAGGTCTCCTGTCTACTGGAGCATCTTCGAGCTCTACTCAACCCTAATAGCTGTGACATCCCTCCTTGTCTCGGTCCTGAACCTTTGACCATTCGAACTGCATCCTAAAGACCCCCGATAACTCGTATAGATTCAAGCATATGAGCTCGGAAGCAGTTAAATACAACTTCATTTGACCTTCTATTGACTCTGTCTCTCTGGAGATGTTCTTTGATTAATGTACTTCTCAGCACTGGCTAAACTGCATTGGCAAAATCTCACAAATAAATAAATACACTGTTTTCTTCTCCACTCGACATCAAGTTATGAGCAAAATTCGAATCACGTCAAAAATGCTGACGCGGCCCGCAGGTGACTTATATGTCTGAAAGACGAGTTCGCCCCACCTATACGACGGACGCCTTGTGAGAATCTCCCTCCTCTTCTGCGTGTCTGTCGCCACCTCCGCCGTCTCCCCGTCTTCGGACACCGCCACTGCGGCCACCTGTGCAGGAGAAACAGCGCAGCGGCTGCGGCATGAGTCAAGCCTGACGGGCTGGTGACCTCATCATGACATCATCGTCAGGCATGCCTTGGCCGGCAATCGGCTCAGCGGGCGATTTTAGGCAGAGACTCCAAACCCTCCTGCAGAGGGCGCTGAAGACGACAGAGCAGACCCAAGGTGTGAAGGTTAAACCGACGGGCTTAGGGACAAATCCCTTCAAATCCAATCAAGGGTCTTGTTGCTTGTTTTGACCCACAAACGTAGGGCTTCTGCAGGCCCTGAAGGCTGTGGATGGGCTTCACATCAGGTGGGAGACTCAAGTAGTGCCGTACCTGCATGTTCTGGATGTGGGGGGACTGTATGACAGAAGCCTGAGGGGCCTGGATGACACCCTGGACGTGCAGTGTCTGCCCCCCTGACAGTTGCACCACAGTGACTGCAGAGGGCCCTCCTGTTCCTCCTTCCCCACCTACAGACGTCTTCGAATAAAAACCGTCATTATTACCAATGGCAACTTCGGCCACCAACTCAAGCAGGATCAGGGAGGAACAGTGGTAAATGCCAACAGACGACAATGCTACCCAATAAGACCCCATGCCATTCTATTAGTCATCAATTACCCAAGATACACAGTCAGTGTTCTGCTGAAGAACAGAATCTTCCATCTTAATTTCATGCCAAGTTCTAGACCAGGGCTCTCCAGATCTTGACCTTGACTCCAAATCCAGGCCTTGTTTTCAGTTCTCCCAGGCAGTTAGTTTAATAATTCCTGATTCTGATTGGTCAGAGGCTTCACACCTGGTTCACAAGTACAGCAATAGGCTGGAAGACCAGCGGTGCTCGGACCTTTAGGAGCCCCGTTCTAGACCATATCCACGATCTACCATCTCAAAGCTGATCACATAATATTTACAGATCTGTGAAAACTATACAAAGAATGTAGTGAAGACCTGATTCAGGTGGAGTCAGAATGCCTGCTTATATACGATTTTTATATTTAAAATCACGGATCACCACTCCCACAAAACAGACATCCCATAATATTGATACAACTCCAGATGTTATCTACATGGAAAGCAATACATGGTTCTCCAGATGAACCCCCCCCCCCCCCTTAACGGCACCCCTACTCATGGAATATAACCCACAATCCGTATTGTAATTCTGTTCCAGTTAAGCAAAGGGAATCAGGCTGATTTTTAAATGCATTCTGAGGCTATAAAGGGGACCGGAGCCAAGAACCACCCGGGCCAAGGCGACTGACAGAAATGCCGCCTTCCCCAAGCCCACGTGGCGCGGGGCCCTTTACCTGTACCAGCGAGGGTGAGCAGGACTCATTCTTAATCCGAATCACTTCTCCGTCAGACAAAGAGTCGTTCACACTTGCATCCTGCTGAGAGGCAACCATGGTTTCCATAGCTACTTGTCTGGAAAGAGCACAGAAAACACACACGTTCCCCCCCCCAGGAGGAACAGTGCGCAGGTCATATTCTCTGCCGCATCGAATGTCCATACATACATTCATAATTCTGGCAACTTCCTTAAGAATAACACTGGGTGGATCTCAGGCCGGGCCCTGGAGGAACAGCAAGCAGCCAGCTGTTCGCTACACTGAATGAGCACTTCATAGTAATAAAAGGACACACCTAGCATTCTACGACACAAACACTATTAGGAAAACATAATTAGATTCTTGCACTTCAAATGTGAAGCTTCATTTTTACTGGACTCAGTCCATTTTCGTCTCTCATCTAATCACACCTACTAGCATTCACCTTAATTGCTTTAAGCACTTAATTGATATCCAGTAATTAATCACAAACATAACTAACATTGAATTTAAAAAAATGAAATTATGGGAGATTGTTTCTTATTAACAAAACTGTTATAACCAAAAAAGTATTTTATAATTTAAAACATAATTGAGTGTAAATATCAGGTCCAGAAAGTAAAAATCCAGACCAATATTTTATTTCAGCCAAGAAATTGAGTATAAAGAGTCACAGTCACAGAGTACTCAACTGGTTGGTTGAAACAAAATCTTGGTCTGGATTTTTACTTTCTGGACCTGAAATTTACATCTGCCTATTTAAGCATGAAACCGGCGTAAATAAAAACTAAAAAAAATTTAAAAATTAAAAAATCACTTAAGCATAACCGCTGAACAGATTTTGTGATGTCAGCATGTATTTATATATGTAGTACAACGTAAAATTTAATGAATAGCCAGAAGTGAAAGATACATCCATGCACCCATCCATTCAACACTGGCTCACATTCCACCTATAAGTAATACAGACATGACACACGTGTGAAGAGCGGCAAAGATGAACAATTAAATTCCCCACATTCACCGTTTCAGCTTGGCCATTTTTATTTGCGTAGAAGGTTACAGCACAAACACAAAGGAAAAACAGCAAACCTTCACTCCATTTCTTTACATTTTTGTAAATGCATTATAAAGGAAAACTGTGTTTATTATGATATCAGGGGGAAAATATGAAAAGATATATAACCAACACACATAAGATGTAACGTTAAATTCCCCTCTGTCTGGTGCAAATGGATAAAGGTTAAAAGAAAGAAAGAAAAAAAAAAACTTGGAATGATCTCCTGGAAATACTCAAGGTGAATGATGTAATGAGACATAGGTCATTGTTTCCGCTTTGCTCATTTGTTGCATGACACTACATTAAAGGTCACTTAGGGTACTGAAAGGTCATTCTCCTTTATCTTTATTATTATTATTATTTGTTTTGTGTGGTTTTTGATGTGGACCTTTGTTGTCAAATATGAAATAAGCTATATATCAATAAAAAGTTCTTTGAACAGGCAAAGAGAAATAAGATCTTAGGCACACTGCGAATGTGCAAGCAAATGTGAGCCACGCAATGAAAATTTAAATTGCAGGCCTACCAGTTACTTTAATATTAGGGCAATCCAAGGGTTAATACTCGATAAGTTTAAGTAACATTCATAACAGACAGTAGAGAGCAGCAAAATATGTTCAATAACTTACAAATTTTAAACAAGATGTTGACTTAAATTGGAGAGTGTTCTAGAATTTTTTAGCAAATTAGTATTAAGGGTTGTGATCTCCCGCTAAATTTTTAAAAACGCACATAATTAAAATTGTATCACTGGAGTTCCTAAATTGTAAATCATTTCAAATGCTCAAGAATATTCAAAGACCAATACATTCCAAAATAAATGCATATTTTGTTGACATGAACAGCAATTCCAATGATGAAAACATCGATGTATAATTAAGATAAAGAAGAAAATGTTACAATTCTTTTGTAGCTTTTTGCTCCAGATGATCACAAGCAAGACTGTGGGGGTTTAATGCTGCGTTTTATCTCACGTAGGAGTCCGACATGCGGCGACTTGCCACGAAATATCAGGAGGGGGGGTGGTTGTGTGTGAAAACCAGCCTGCCTGCTTGAAAAAGCGCAACGCCAGCCGCAGGGCGTCGTCGATTTCGGAGTAAAGGGAGGGGACGCGTTTGTGCGCCATTTCTAGAACCTTCTAAACAACTGACGCCATTTTAAATAAGACAAATTCTGAAAAGTCGGCTTTCTAAAACTTCACTGATTAGGGTTATAACATTCGGGCACGCTCCGTGCTAGGCCACCGAATAGGAAGCCCCCTTTCTTTAGATAGTTAATTATTAAATAATCTACACGATCCCGATCCGTCTGGTTGTTTTGACTGTACGCCCAGCTGGAAACTTTTTAACACGGAAATGTTGAAGCAAGACAAACTTTGATTTACATGTAGGCTATTCTAATTACATGAAAGAAACTTTACATGGGTGCAGATGTACCGTGTTTTGCAGGTCTATTTAATACGCAACTAAATGTTTTTTAATAATAAAATCTGGAATTTGACACGATTGTGTCTGAAAGTGTGTAATATCAAGTCATCGTTTAATACAGCCCCGCACACATCAATGCACATGGCCGTCCGCCGCCTGTTACTCTCATTTTAACAGACCAGCACCGTATAGTTTCAGCAAACCCTGGCTAGCGGGACGGTTTGGTACACCGGTCCCAGGTCCCCCATCCCGGCGTCGCCGGTGATCCTCGCAACGCAGCCGCTCCAACCACTTCTAACAGCCACCGAATCGTTAAAAAAAAAACCAAGCCCCTCTCATCCAACGCCCACGGCAGCGACCCACACCGCATCACCGATTAGCCGATAAGTCCCTCAGCGATCGCTATAATTATAACGGATCGAGTCGCAATGTTACAAAATCGCAATGATACAACCGCACCGCCGCGGACGGAAGCCGCAAATAAACTGCAACAGGCGCGCAATCTGCGTGGAGCAAAAGTGCCGCTCGCATTTGTTTTTTAAAACTCCAAAAAGTTCTCACATTTTGTGTTGATTTCAAACAGCGGGCAAATAAAGTGTTTAAAATGCGTAGGAAATGCGAATACCTAATTATTACATGACTAAAGTTATTATGGGCTACAGTGTCTGGGGTTTATTCCAAGGGGCGGTACGAACGTATAAAATAATTATTCTTGCATTGCATTATTGTTAACGTAGCCAGTTGCCCTGCAAAGCTACGAATCTAATTATTTGCTGTCGCTAAAGATAAGTAAACACCAAGTTGTGGAATAATGCTTAAAGCACATTATGCAAGAAGTCGTTTTGAAGCGCCTGACAATAAATCTATTTATTAAACCCACTGCTGACAGTTGTTATTTGACCAGCTAAACGTTTTATCCCGCTATTAATAATTTGTCATCCAGTTAATCGGCTAAATATATTGGTCAGATCATAGAGGCCAGCGGCCACCAGAGAGCTTCCCGTGTTTTCTCTGTATTTTCCCCCTTAAGAGCGTCCCTCTTGTTCTCGGGAATGAGCGCAATAACTTACCGAGGTTTTTTTACGTAGTGGGGCTCGTCACTGATTACGGTAGGGGTGGATGGCCCGATCCGCTGCACACGTAGTCCCCACGTCAGCTCTGATGATGCCGTGTAAAAATGTCGGCGAGCTTCTCCCGCGGCTCTGCCTAACATAGCGCCCCGCCGGGCCAACGTCCCACACCGGGGCGGGGCTCCCGCGGCGGCCGCTTTCAAACCGCAGCGTCGAATCGGTACTTTATACCAGCACTAAACCCAAGTATTTCCATTTGCTATGCGCACGACCAGAAAATAGTATTATTACAACTGAATAGATTGGTATGTACTTTCTCCGACTTTTTTTTCTTTTTGTAGTTCTCGGTTTCCCTGGGTTACAGCCGGCGTTTACACGTTTTTTTTTACGTACGTTCGTCATTTAACTGTAACTAAGATCGGGTAAAAGATAGGATACAATGTAAGGACGACCGCAAGCGAGAGATGAATAAAAAGGCAGGACCCTGACCCCGTGAAAGCCTTTCAGTTTCTGTGTATAGTTGGTGTTGGTGGAATGGCGATTTCATGTAACTGAATGCATATCTATTCCCAGTATAGCAGCATTGCGATCTACTTTTTAGAGATCAACGTGAAATAGTGGTAGTTCCCAGTTTGTAGGTGGACGGCGTGGTGATCTTGTCAGCCGTACCATGCGGAAGACCGTTCAGTGATGTTCACATAGCAGCAGATGTGTAATCAGTGCTATGGCTACCTCAATATGCACTTTGTTCACATTACTTTGTAGGATTCGGTATGCGGGTTTGTCTGTGACCGTCTGCATTTGCCTGCAGCGGACAGTCATTTCCACTTTGAAAAGCACAACCCCCCCCCCCAACGTGGGTACATGTCTCAGCAAGTTAAGTACAGTGGTCTGAGGAAACCAAACTGGTGGAGCTGATGATAACCTAAGCCTGCAGAGGAAATGTTGAGGCACCGTGAGTGCATGACCTGTTGCACAACAGAAATGTAATCAATGACAAATCATGTAAAAACGAATTAGAGGAGAGTCCCCTCGGGGGGGGGGGGGGGGGGGGGGGGGG
>JAUMHC010000085.1:11376136-11409022 GCA_032359785.1 Heteromormyrus szaboi | reverse complement strand
TTGAATACGCGCTAATGCGGCTATTTAGAATGTGAATAGCGATCTTCGGGTGAGAGCGGTACTACACGCCCCCGATGGAGGTAAAACAAAGTAAGGTGACATGGTTTAATTTTTTGCCGATTTAACCTAATTTTAAAAACTTTAATACTTCCGACAATGAACGTTTTGAAAAGAAGACCGATTTAGTCAGCGTTTTATTTCATGTTTCTATAATAAGATTTCAGCGAGTTATGAACTGAAATAGTATTTCTGAATCGTTCGGTTTGTAATGCGCACCGAACCGAAAGCCTCGTACCGAACGGTTCAATACGAATACGCGTATCGTTACACCTCTAATAGATAATGGATGGATGGATTTACACTGATCTTGTCATAGTTAAACATTGTAACACAATCAGATGATCTGCATGTCCAGTATGCATGTATCTGGTATCCATTCAGAATGTATCCAGTATTTCTTACTCAAACTGATCAAAGGGCATCGTCTTTGTCGGGTATGAAAATCACCCAATTTGTGTCAGAGAAATTTCAGTTTTTGTAACTATTATGTTACATGCTGACGGATGCAAATTCCATCAGATGTTTTCTGCTGTTTTAAAGGGCTTCTCTTGTGCTCTGCTTTGTGTTGAACTTCATGACTAGAAAGCTAGTGGAACATAGGCCTACTGTATACCTTGGTACTAACGAACCAACCTATCTCCTTCTTTTTCATATTTTCAAAGCTTGTAAAGCCAGGTGTTACTGTAAGCTATAATGGACTTTCATTTTAAGGATATCCATATTTGGTAACCATCTTCATTGAAATTATAAACAAACGTTTATTTGAGCGAGCAGCAGAGTCTGACTGAACGGCACTCTGTGACAACCTTTCTGCATCATTAATGGTCTACAAAGCTAAGTACTAAACATTATAGTTCGATAACGTTTCCCTCGCGACCTATCCAGTTCGTATAATCAGCTACTTATTTGAGAAATTTGGATAGCCACTACCATGACACACACAACCGGTGTAGTTGGGGTTGCTGATGATTATGATGACAATTGATTTTTTTTCCTCTATGCCAATAAATAAGATGATGAGGTCACAGATGGATTTGCTGTGAGATCGTTAGTCATTTTGGTTAAAAGCAGCAGCTGGAAAACACAAAAACAGCAGCAGTCAGTTCTGCTCTGGTGGGTATAGCTGAGTGATTATTGCCATGTCCAGTGCATGGACCCAGCCTGCGACCATGGGTCACTCTACCCCCTTGTGACATCACACGTGTGCCAGAGCCTTGGGAGACATTCTTCAGATGCCACCTGCTCTGCTGGCAGTAACGTCCTGGACCTGACAGAGCGGACAGCTGATCCGTAGCAGCCTTAATCAAATTCTTTGTTAAATATCTCAAGCGCTGAGTGTTTCTCCTCCTAAAGAATGAAAGGATCAAGGACTGTTTTATATGTTCAAAGACAAGTTCACGCTCACTTTAGAATATTCTCGAATCTTCTTCCCTTCAAAATGCCAAGAACGGCCCAATAATCCCAACCAGATATAGTGCCAGTTATTGTCTTATTGGAGATCATGCTTCCCAGAGTACTAAGCTTGCTCTCTTCCCTGTGTGCAGCTATAGGTAATAATAATAATAATAATAATAATACACTTTATTTATAGTGCCTTTCAAGACACTCAAGGACCCCATACAATTACATTAATCAACAGTCATAATATAAAATAAATTAAAATAAAATACAAGGTTGAATTAATATATTATAGAGAATAAGCAAGCTTTAAAAAGTAGGTTTGGAGAAGACCCTAGAGAAAAGGTAATCCACAGGGAAGGACCAGTAGCTCCATCAGCTCGCTGGTTTGTGTCGAATGGAACGGGAGGAAGTTTACTCAGATGGAACAAAACAAGTGAAAGTTTTTTTGTTTTTTTTAACTGGTCCCTTTTATCTTGCAGGTTTAATTTGTGTGAAGTGAAGCCATTTCGCTTGTTAATTAGGTGGTTTTGTATTTGGTTTAGTGTCACATAGAAGCTTGCCATGTTTTTCCTGTAACGTAATCCATCCTGCCAAATTCCCAAATACTTATCTTGGTAATGATTTGGGGGGCGGTGAAACTTTTTGTTAGGGTGAAACTTTTTGTTAGTTTTAGCTGTTTTGACTTTAGTTGGAAATATGTTTGGAATCATTAATGCCGTCAATACGAAAAGTCTGCATTTTAGGGCAGACGGTAATACAAACATCTGTGTCTGTTTTTCTGCACAGGTGTCCCATGTTTTTTTACCCATTTGCTTCCCCTTTTTATTTTTAAAAGCTTTATTAGGAAGCCCACATGTGATCAAAACAATATTGCAACTGACGACTTGAATTATGATTTTCAGCTGACAGGAAGCCTGTCTGGGAAGTGTGCTGCGTTTTGTTGACGTGGGTGTGCCCTTTGAGGTCTGTTCTGCTGCGTGCAGGTGTGGTCTGTGTAGGGGGACGTGGTCTTGAGTTTTCTTATGGCTTATGTGCAACAGATAAGTCGTTTTCACAGGAAGTTGTGAGAAAGAAAATTGCATCATTTCCTGTTATGACACTGGAGAACCTGATCATAAATGTGAAGAAGCACTATTCACTGAGGGTTTTTTTTTGTGTGTGTCCTGAAATAACCCCTTATCCGTAACTTTGATACTCCTTGAGGTAGATCAGCTTATACTAAGGATCTTTTTCATTCCGATGAAAAATATTCTTTGCCTCATTCTGTCCGTCCCACTTAGAGATCATTCCTAGTTGCCATTTGTTTTATTAAAGTGAGTCAAACCTTTCTTTTGCTCAAATGGTGACCCAGAGTTGCATCTTGAACAAGGGCAAACCTTTTATGTTTGCAGGTCATGGTAAGGCAAGGAAAGTTTGTTTATATAGCGTAATACAGACGCAAGGCAATTCAGAGTGCTTTACAAAAGCAGAAGGATACATTTAAATAAAAATGTAAATGACAATTAAAAGACAAAATAGCCTAAAAGCCAAACAAATAAATAGCTAACTAAAAATCCACATTGTAGTGACAGTGTATGATTAAACTGATCTAATTTATTGAAAAGCTGCAGCAAATAGAAATGTTTTAAGCCGTGACTATAGTGAGCTGGCTGTGTTAGCAGACCTCAGGTCTCCAGGAAGCTTGTTCCACAATAGCTGCCTCACCCCTGCTTGGTCATGATTCTGGGAACACTGAGTAAACTTCTCCCAGATGACCTCAGGGATCTGGACGCTTCATAATGTTCAAGGAAATCAGAAAAGTATTTGGGCCGGAGACCATTTAGTACATTGTACACAAGTAGTAATATTTTTAAATCAGTCTTATAATGTACAGGAAGGCAGTGCAGTGATTTAAGGACCTGTGTGATATGTTCTACTTCCTTGGTGTTAGTGAGGACTCTGGTGGCAGCATTCTGGATGAGCTGCAGCTGTCTGACTGATTTTTTGCCAATTCCTGTGAAGACACCATTACAATAGTCTAGGCTGCTAAAAACAAATGCATGAACAAGCTTTTCTGTATCTTGTTTAGACAGAAATCCTTAAATTCTTGCTATCTTTTTAAGGTGGTGGTAGGCTGATTTTATAATTGTCTTTATGTGGCTGTTGAAATTAAGGTCAGAGTCCAGAACTACACAAAGATTTCTGACTTGATTTGTGGGTTTTGTCGTCATGGATTCAAGGTGAGCAATGACTTTCAGTCTTTCTTTTATGGGGCCAGAAACAATTATTTCAGTTTTGTTTCTGTGTTCAATTGTAGAAAATTCTGGCACGTACATGTGATTTAATTTGTTCAATGCATATATTCAGTAACTCTGAGGGACTATAGTCTCGTGGTGAGACTGTAGTATATAGTTGTGTGTCAACTGCATAATTATGGTAAGAGATGCTATAATTTTCTATAATCTGGACGAGGGGGAGCATGTAGATGTTGAACAGAAGAGGCCTGAGAATGGACCCTTGAGGAACTCCACTTATGATTTTTATTTGCTCAGATTCATTTAATTATCTATTGACACAAAGTAGTCCCTATCTTGGAAATTTGATTCAAAACAATTTGACACGGTGCCAGAAATTTCCACCTACTTCTCTAGTCTGTCTAACAGTATCTTATGGTCAACCATGTGAAACACAGCAATGAGATCCAGTAATACCAAAACTGAGATCTTCGATTCATCACTGCTTAGACGAATTTCATTCAAGACCATAATAATTGCAGTCTTGGTGCTTTGGTGTGGTCAAAATCATAGTAGAAAGCATTAATTGTTTTGCATCATGAAAGAACTATGTTGCTGAAAAACAACCTTTTCAATGATCTTTTGTATAAAAGTATGTTTGATGTAGACCTATAGTTACTTATTATTGAGGCATGTAGGCTGGACTTTCTAAAAAGAGGTTTGATAATTGTGGTCTTCAGGGCCATTGGAAAAGGCCCTGACTGAAAATTTTTGATGCTGTATAGTTAAAAACATCCTTAAAGAACTTTGTAGGCAGAGTGTCCAGGCAGCAGGTAGTGGGCCTAAGGTGTTGAACAATTTCTGTCAAGGTTGCATGATCTAGGATTTGAAAATGTGCCAAGTAAGCTAAAGTTCTGACATTGGGATTTTGCCCCAGATGGAGCTACAGACGGAATGGTAGAAAGTCTCTCAGTACTTTTAACTTGTCATTTCATGTTAGACAACAGGGCAATCTGAATCAATCAGCTTTTTTCCCCAAATCATTATAGTGCTTGTTTCCTGTTGTATAATTCAGTTATTAAATACAAAATAATTTCTTTTGAAAGCAGATTTTAGCAGCTAATCTCAGTTGAATGTTATTTTGCCAGCAGGTGGCAACAGTGAGGCATTTAGCAAAAATTAAGTAGCATGAGCTTTTAATATATTATTGTCATAACGATTAATTTGGGGGCGGTGCTGTGACTCAGTGAGTGGTTTTAATTGCATTGATTTAAATTTAAATTTATAGCTTAATACCAATGTTTTTTTTTGCTATTTAATATCTTTTATCAGACTTTGACTTCAGAGGTCAACGACAAAGAGGCAAAGTCTATCTGCAAATCCCATGAACTGTGATGAGAGCCTGGATCCCCCAAACCAAACAGCAGCAGATGTCAGCTCGACCGACATGGGCACCATTCTCAGGTCTGCTCTGGCCTCATGAGTAGAACCTTGGGTTTTTCATTTTTTCTCTTTCAGCTGAAAGCTTGCCGAGTACTGCGATAACCTGGCCAAAAAACGTGGGCCAGGGAAATGTTGGAGAACGGGGCGACGAACAAGCTCTCCTGCTTCATCACTGTGTTCAAGCGCGTCGGCGAGATGGATGTTTCTAGAAGGCATACCAACTGCTCCTTCAGCGCGAGGGCTAAAGTGGTGACTAACTGGAAATGTAAACACGGTGGCAGTCCCCCGGGGTGAATTCCGGCCCTATAATTTGAATGTTTTGCCTTGTTAGCCACATGTAGTAGCCCACAGAAACAGAGTAATAGCTGCCTCTGTGAGCAGCATTTGATGAGGTGAATTTAATTGACGGGAAAATCCGCTAATGAAAGTGAGCTTACATTTTCACAGTATTGAAATGTAGATGCCTCAGTAAGATGGGCTATTTTTATTAATGGAACAGTAGCAGTTCCATTTGGAAGCCATCTTGGTGTCAATAAGCTACCTACTCATCCTCAGTTAATTAAGGAAGGGAACTACCTAAGATGCTAATGCATGGCTTTCTTCATCCGTGGACTCAGAACTGAGCTTGTGGGAGTTTTACTTACACAAAAGTTTTCTGAGGGCAGAATGAAAAAATGACTGGTTAAGAGTGATAACCAATCAGAATGTAGAGAAGGTGGGCCCAAACAACCAAAGTCATCTAGTTGTTTGGGCCCATCTCCTCTACAATCTGATTGGTTATTTCTCTGAACCAATCATTTCTTCATTCTGCCCTCAGAACACTTTTGTGTACGTACCTGATCATTGTGCCCTACGCTGCCTGGCATCTGCTTCAGGTCCCCCACCATGATGAGCAGTTAGAAGGTGGATGGGTGGATGGATGGATGGGTGTCAGTGTGAAGAAAATTATCACTGTATCTGCTGCTACTCTCGCTAGTATTAATTATGGTCTAAATTACGCCTCATGAACCATTTGCTGTATTTTTTGAACCCTCTAGATGGTGCTTTCGGTTTGCTTTGGGGCATGCTTTGTGTCATTTTTTAAAACCGAGAGCACCATCTAGTGGGGTAAAAAAAAACAGCAAATGGTTCATGAATTGTCATTTTGTCCATCAGTGGCTAGCACTATCTGAGCAGGCCTGGAGTTCATATACCAAGGCAGAACCATCCAAACTTTATCTCCTGGCTTTATTCTTATGCATGGAAGAGATATTTGACTCCAGGCAGATGCCATCTGTTACTGCTCTTCCCTCGTCATACAGCTGATAAAAGAATCATTATGTTCATGACCCAAAATGGATTTCTGGCTCCCAAATTAAAGCCATCGTTATATGTTGATTTATATCTGTATGTGTGTGTCCATGTGTAAGCATGTCCATCAGAACACAGATGTCTGTGTGACACTATGTACAGCACTGTGCAAAAATCTTAAGCAGGAAATGATCAAAGCAACTTCTCTGGATGGAAAATGTATATTCGCTCAAAACACAATTTAACATTAGGACATATGCTCTCTTAATTAATAAATGTAATTCGTTTAAAAAGTCAATGAGGTATTGATTAGCTATTCAAGGTACGCTAGTGGCCGAGTCAGAAAATACAAGTGAATTAAGTGAATTAGTTAGTCCGTGACGTACTGATTAGCCATATGAGGTGGGGTAGGGGTTAAGTAAAAAATGCATGGCTTTATCGGACAGTTGCTGCAAATACTGGGGTGATTTTCCGAGAGGTTTTTAATTGGCTAAGCTGACACACTTTGACAGACAAAATATCATAGTTTTTTTCACCAACTTGAAGATCATTTAAATGTCAATTTCTTTGACCTTTGCACAGTACTCCGTAGGTACTCGCATACGTGTGTATGTGAGTGTGTATCTTGTATGTCTCGACGGGGACGGGTTTCCATAGTAACGGCCTTCATGGTAGCTGCTTGTCTGCAGGTCCACCTCACACAGATCCACACCTTCACCTCCTTCACCCACCAGGAGCTGGAGAACAGCTTGCAGATGGTGAGTCTGTCACCGTGACAGCGGGGGTGCTCCTGGAGCATCTGTGGTTAGAGGGGGGGTGTGGGGTAAATGGGACCTTTAGCTGACAGCCATTTGCTGCAGTCAGGTGACCTGTCTTTGATTACTTCAGAGCAGCGTTTATTAATGCCGTTTGACACACAGGGAGACTTTAACAGTCCACCTGTTACAGTGCCATAGAAACCGTAATTCTGAATGTATGAAAGCACCCCCCCCCCACCCCGCCCCAGCTCTTCTCCTAGAGAGTAACATGCCACTGCAGTCCAGAAGCTCCACCAATACACTGTTTCTACAGTAAATGCTCGATCTGTAAAGGTTGCCGGTATGGATGCTGGTCTGACATCTGCGACAGACTCGGCAGGATTCGAGCTGATCTCCAGCAGGACTTCAGCTTAGGAACCCAATCTGGCTGCACATTCTCTGCACAGCTATGTGGGTGGCGGCCGCTGCCAAGAGCCAGCTGTCGCCTGGTCCTGTCGAGCAACCATGGGGGCGGAGCCTTCATGACATGTGACCCCCCCGGAGGCCACGCCCACTTCAGCAATCCTCTTGAATTATCCTGACCAGCCAGCTGAGCTGAGCAGGCCATTTTAGGTATACGTGTCTGGTGAAGAAAGCATGTATCGATGTGTTTACAGTACCGGATTAGTTAAACATGGTCAGGCTAACAAGCAGAAAAACATTTGTTTACATAATTAGCATAACGCACTGACGTTTCTTAAATGCTGAGCTAGAGCATACATGGACTGTGTACCTGCTGACCTGGTGCATCATCAATGGGTATAACCAGAGTTTTGTTAACCTCTGTTAACTATTTGTATGTTAACAAATAGGTCAGTGCTGAAACTCAGGTCTGGTCCTCAAGGTCCAGAGGTTAGAGAAGTGTCTGCTAAATATATAAATGTGAATGCTACCAATCTGCAGGCGAAATGAGTCCGTGACCTCAGACCAAGACAGTTTAATAAGGACATGAAAGGGATACCATTTGTGCTTTTGTGGAGTCATTCAACGGGAGACGGCTTTGCTGATCAGTCGAAGGAAAAAAAGAAAAGATGGACGTTTCAGTCTCAGCACGAGGGAAATTGAGCTAAGTGGACATCTGGTCGCGGTGAAGAGAAAGAAGGGCTGGGCAATAGCAAAAAAATTATATGAGATATTGTACTTTACAAACATCGGGATAAGTGATAATACTGAGTCATTCAACATTCGACACACACACACACACACACGGCCCTGAAGGAGGCACTAACGATTAGTGGTGCTGATCATCATTTTTTAGGCTCTGTAGATAACAATCGATTATTACAGTTTACAGACATGCTGCAGATTGTCTAAAATGGTCTAAAGGAGTGGTTCACAAAATTATGGTAAGCTCTAGCTGTGTGCCGCGATTATATCCGATGTTTACATACAGTGATACTTTCACATGACATACGAGGAATTTAAAAAATAATAGCGATGCGTGTTGGGTTTGTTTCACCTTTGATTTGTTTAAACCGGGACACTCACACTGTTTTGTCTGCTCTCACCTTTGTCTGCTAATGTCCCTTTCTATGTTAAATACACTCCCTTTAGCTATGAAAACATTATTATACATATTATAATAAATTATGAACAACCTTTTAAATTAATGACTATGGACAACATAACACTGACATTTATCATCTCATTTCCATGTGCATTTCTCCTCCCTTTCCGCTACCTGCAGACGTCCCTGCTGTCCCTCAATGAACGCTTTAAACTCCAAGCATGATTATTTAAAGTTGTCTGTTTTTTGTTAGTTTTTTTTTTTTTTGTATTTTTGCATTTGGTTAATACGAAACTGTGCTACTTTGTATTTTCATGATTTTCCAGTGCTGCTCTTATTTAACTGAAATTTTGAATGGACACAAAACACGAGTGATGGAGAACGGGGAGGGGGTGGGGGGGGGGTATTCCACAAAGCAGTCTTTTTTTCATTGGCTGGATAACTTAAGCCAAATATAAGGATTGTCCAAAAGGAAGGTCACTTTCCTCTCCTCCTATTGGACAATTTTCATGTCTGGCTTAAGTTATCTAGCTAACTGGCAAGTTCTACTTTGTGCAATATCCCCCAAGTCTCCTTGGTTGTGCCTTATCCATTCAGACAAGTTTTATCTTTTCACCCCCACTGAGTTGTACGTTGTGAATCACTTTTCCTTTGATGTGTGGATGTGTGCCACAGATCGACAGCCCGAGCAGTTACTAGGTAATAAGGTAAGCTTCATATTTCTGCTACCAATCAAATCGAAGTATAGACAAGGCCAGTCATCACTGTGTTTTACCCATTTCAAACCATTTACTGACACAGGATTGTATATATAAACATGGCCAGGAGGAAAAGAGAATAGCGGCAGAAGGAAACAAAGTGAGGTTTCATTTGAAACCATGAAATTATAAATTAGAGGTACATTTTCACAAAAAAAATCGTGTCCCGGGAAAAAATATTAATTTCCTGGGACAGTTGCTCAAAAAAGAGAACAATCCTGGGAAAACAGGGACAGGTGGCAATCCTAAATGTGCGTGTGTGTGTGTGTGTGTCTGTGTGTGTTTGTGTGTGTCTGTGTGTGTGTGTTTGTGTGTGTGTCTCTGTGTCTGTGTGTGTTTGTGTGTGTGTGTGTTTGTCTCTGTGTGTTTGTGTGTGTGTGTGTTTGTCTCTGTGTGTTTGTGTGTCTGTGTTTGTGTGTGTCTGTGTGTGTCTCTGTGTGTGTGTTTGCGTGTGTCTCTGTGTGTCTCTATGTGTCTGTGTTTGTGTGTCTCTGTGTGTGTCTCTGTGTGTTTGTGTGTGTCTGTGTGTGTGTGTCTGTGTTTGTGTGTCTGTGTGTGTGTTTGTGTCTGTGTGTGTCTGTGTGTGTGCCTGTGTGTGTACAGAAACGTAGACTGGTAGGCTGAACTGTTATCTTGCTTTGTGTGAAGCCCACTTCCCTTACGAAGGTGATAATCACTGGTTAGTCACTGTCAGATACTGACATCAGGTTACTGATAATACTGTCATATCGCCCAGCCCTACGCAACAGCAAGGTGGGTGTTCTGCGAGAGGTCACATGACCTTTCCCCATCCTAAGACCATCTATAGTGCCCCAATCAAGGTCGGATCTACCTTTTCAGTGACCCTAGGCAAAGCTTTTCCCGGGGTGGGGGACTCTACCAAGAAAACTGAAAATCATTTCACTTCACAGCACAGGTAATTCAGGGGCACTAAGCAACTGCCTATTCTGCCTATAGCAAGAGCCAGCTTTGCCTCCAATCATAGCATCTCAAACTGTGAGTTTATTCTCTGTTATTCATTTTGAAATGGAATGCAGTGGTCGCTGAGAGATGACATCATCATACTGGATGACACACTGATTTGATCCACCAACTGGCTTGTTACAATTACACCTAAATTTAATTAAACGTATACAATTGAAACAATTGTGAAATGAATCACAGAGGAAGAGCTAGATGCCATTTGACATCAGCTCCTTATATTAGCTGAGGCGGTGTCTTTGCCAGTGGAGTTTTAACACTGTGTAGAAGCCCTAGGACTGGAGGAGGTGGAGGTTTTCCAGCTGGTGACTGGGAACCATTTCAGGAATGTTCCAGAAGCCTTTTTATTGCAGCACGTCTTGAGGTGGAGACGGCCTTCCAGGCGAGGTGTCGGCCTGGTCACGTGGAGGTCGGCGCTCACGTTTAACGTACGTGAATGTCTGAAGGCGGATCTGCTTGGACCGTCGTTTGCCGTGTCACCGAGACAATGTCGCAACAAAAATTACGCACTCGGTCTGTGAAAAGGAACTTACAGGCTGTTCCGTTGGTGGTTCAGCCACAGTGTTACAGACTTTAGATGATAGTTAACATAAAAAAAAAACTCTGCAATGTGTGATGTGAATGTGGAAAATCATTTTCGATATTTGTATTCTGTTTTATACACCTTAAAAAAACATGGCATTACACAAATGGCCAAGATTGAGGAAACATATTTTTAGCATTATGCTTTAAAATATGCTTTTTAAAATATTGGCAGTAATGTTTATAAACAATAAAAGAATGTTACAAATATCATACTGGAGTAATTGGATAAAGTTCTGCAATCTCTAAAAATTGGCACAATTTTGGCCACTAGTCTATGTAGTTTGATTTAACACACCCGTAAGTAAGGTTAGTCTGGGGGGATCGAAGCTTCATTTATTCTCTCTAAATTGGACCATTTCTTCTTCACATTGAGGTTGTGTGTTAAGGAGAAAATCTCCCCTCGATCGTCCTGTTTCCGAGCTGTTACTGCAAAAACAACCGCATATTAAAAAGGCACGTTGCGAATTTTTATTTGCAGAGGCGCAGCCATTGGTATACGAAGGATCAGTAGAAGATTATGCAAATGCAAAGCGCTGCCTCTGACTAACTTCGCAGGCTGAATGGGTGTTTTTCCCCTGGGCAAGATTTTTGTTTTGTGCGGCTGCAGCCCTGATGCTCCTGGACAAACTGCTTTTGCATCTCCGTCCGGATCGCAGGTCATTTGCCGCTCAGATGCCTGATTCAGCCTCAGCACTGACGTGATAAAGAAGCCGTTTATTAACGTTTGATACAAAGTAGAGGCCAGCAGCGGGACATCGCCATCCCGAGCAGCCGTACAGCTCGACCGAGATCTTCTGCTTCTTACAGCATTACCAGTGACAGGCCAAGCGCGTCCTGGCCATTGAATGTAGCTTCCCGAGTGAATGAAGAAGAATTTAAACTCTTACACTGAAAAGAATTTTGTGATTTTGGACATGCATCTATTATCTTTATCTTTTCTATTAGTTTTTTATGCATCGAAATAAGAAAACATATGAAATAAGCCTACTGCAGTTTTATAGTTTTTGTTCTTATTAGTTCTCTTTATAAAACACTCTTGTTTGTCAAGACCATGGATATTTTCTGAGATTTTTCCTAAAATGTAAATGTATTATTGATACTGTTTTTTTATGACATGATGTCCAGTTTACTGGAAATGTACCTTTAAGACTATGACGTGAAGTCATTGACGTGAAGACTTCGAATGCACTGATATATTGTTCTATAGACACAAACTAATATCAATCTAAGATCCGCACAAGATCCGTGTGGGACGCCAGTTCATACATCATGAGCAATTTAGATATGAAAACTGACCCAGCCTTGCACCCAGAGTATGAAGAGAAGACCCACGAAACATGACGAGACCATGCGAACTCTAAACTTGTGGAGACGGGAATCGGAGTCCAGCGTCAGCGGCGCGAGGCGGCAGAGCGACCTACCGCCCATCCTGGAAAATGAAGGCTTAAAAAGGCTTGCTACTCCCAAGATCACCACTAGGTGGCATGCATTATCCTGTCAATATAGGGACTTATTATAGCTTGTATTTAATGTGATTTAAGACAGTTTGCTTTACCTCATATTTTATATTTTTTATTGGAGTTTCCGTATAAAATCATAAAAAAATTGTTGAATAGGTTTCGATTATTTTTGACTCGTGCCTTTGAATCTATACTGTTATTTGTGAAGCACCTTCCCTTTGTGTGTGTGTGTGTGTATATATATATATATATATATATATATATATATATATATATATATATATCATGGTTGTGACAGCAAGTGGTGCTGTGGCTAGGAACTAGTCACGTGACCAAAACGCTACGGGCTGACCACACAGCAGGGCTGCGAGAAAAACAAACAAAAACAAAACGACTTGTAAAACGTCAGCCACAGATGACACATCGAGTGATGCTTTTCGGCTAAGCAGAAATTCAATTACTGTCTTGTTAAGCATATTAGCTGTTCTGCCAGCAGTCTGTTAGCTGTTAGGCGGGGGTTCCTCAACCACTGGTCCTGGCCTGGGGGCCGGGGGCTGGCTGCCAGTGGGCCGCAGAGCCATGGCAGGGAGGGACAGTTCGCCACAGGGATGTCAGCCCAATTGCTGCATGGGAAAATTTCCCAGTTGGTGAAATTTGGCGAGAGGACCTTCTCCCCCCCCAAGTCACCCACATGGTAAATAATGAATAACTGGACCTTGTGCTTGGACAAGTGGATAAACCCTGTGGTGAACGACATCCTGTAGGAACGGATACGGATTCTCTACCAACTGGTCCAGTCGGAACAGTGAGGAGGTCCTGACCCTCGTGCCGCTGGTCTCCATCTTACCCCCCCATGCCATCAGAAGTAGCTGCCCCCCTAGACTGCAAACCTCGCAGTGGCTCTGCTGACGGCCCGGCAGATTTTGGACCGAGAGCCGTGGAATGAGGAATGACAGCTCGGTAAAATCGATGCCGCTAACCCAGAGAGAGCTTTTCTCAATGTTCGTCCTCATCAGAGTTCAAACGACCCTGCCCTGGGTTGGCTTATGTTCCGACAGGCAGCTTTGTAGGATATTACTCCGTAGATGAGATTTAGGGGCCCACAATACCCTCTGAGTGGGATTTCATTACTGAAGCAGCCGCCAAGGAGCTCATGCCAGACGCTAACCCAATGCTTCCCAATCCGGTCCTAGAGGACCTGGAGACAGTCCACGTTTTATCTCCCTCCCAGCTCCCGGTATAGGGAGCTGCACTCTCAGAAAAAAGGGCACTAATTTGTACCTTTGCTTGTCACTGAGGCTGTACCCTCAAGAGTCTGCCAGTTGTGCCCTAGCTGTAGTCAAATCTACCTTTTAGTCTAATTTAAGGTACAGAAATGGACTCTGAGGAGCATCCCAAAAGGTACAAACAACATTAGTATACCCACAATGGTACAGAAATGTTCCTCATATAGTCCATTTCTGTACCTTAAAAGTTACAATTACCTACAGCTAAAGGTATAATTGGCAGACCCTTGAGGGTACAGCCCCAGTGACAAGGAAAGGTACAAATCCATACTCTTTTTTTCTGACAGTGTGAGAGGGAGCAAAAACATGGACGGTCTGGCAGAGAGCTGGTAGGGAGCAAAAACATGGACGGTCTGGCAGAGAGCTGGTAGGGAGCAAAAACATGGACGGTCTGGCAGGGAGCTGGGAGGGAGCAAAAACATGGATGGTCTGGCAGAGAGCTGGTAGGGAGCAAAAACATGGACGGTCTGGCAGGGAGCTGGGAGGGAGCAAAAACATGGACGGTCTGGCAGGGAGCTGGGAGGGAGCAAAAATGTGGACGGTCTGGCAGGGAGCTGGGAGGGAGCAAAAATGTGGATCATCCCTTTTAATTTCACATTTTACATGATTCCTCAGGAATGGGAAAAAAAACAGAGAAACTGTGAAACCAGAAGCAGAAACCACAGTGATAACCATCATTGTCAGGTCCTTGCTGTGCTCTGAGAAATACTCAAGCAGCATTTAATTAAGGTACATTTACTGGAGGATATAATGTATGCCATGTCTTCCTCAAATGTTCTTCTCCAAAGAAGGAATTGCCATTTACAAAGTCCATAAAAGGGGAAAAAAATATCAGAAATATTTCTTAAAGTAGCCCTGTCATTGTTATGTTTAATTTCCTGTGGCGTTCCCGCTCCATAGAAAGTGTCCCTGGGGAGTGACGGATACATTTGGAGCTTTTGTGTGCATTTTGATTAGCTCTTCATGTCTGATGAATCGTTTACATCATTGCGGTGTGCCTCACGTGCCTGTGTCATTGATGGAGAGCATCCACCCAACAATCCGCGCGCCGGCTGAATATCTGGAAGTTCGGGAATTTCCCCGATGTCCCAGTCTAACGTGGGCCAGTCTGTCCTCTCCAACGCCGCCATAGTATGATACAACCTATATGATCGCAATCGACAAAATATACCAAGTCCCCCCTCAGGCTCGACGGCAAAATATACCAAGGGGGACCACCCCCCCTCCCTGGTCGGCAGCACGTGACGGCAAATTCCCTGGCTGATTTTGCAGCCAGTCCGCCGCTGCAAGCGACCTGTCATTTTCACTGAAGGAGGGAATCGATGGAATTTATACATTAATGTGGCAAAACGTGTACTGCCTGCCTTGATCGAATCTGAGTATCTGAAGATCTCCAAATCACATTTCATGTGACTCGTGTTCAGCTGAGCTTACACTAAACCATTCTGACCGTTTAAGGTTACTGTGTAATACTTACAGCTGAGAATTACAATAACTGAGCACAGACGAGCAGTAAAGACGGACAGTTTCGTTCACGTTCGTTTGCTTACACGTGATTTACCGCACAGACGCCGATCTATGTATGACAGTAAGGCAGCGCCTGGGGACCTGGGCTATAACAGGATTGATTCCGCATTCATTCCTTTTAACGTGATTCCTGATCTTAATTGATCGGTGGGTATGCATGCATATGAATAAGACGGCGATCTACATCTCAAATCAGGTTAGAATCGGGAACCGTGGAAAAAGCACGGACGTGCAGCATAGTCATGGGAGGCGAGTTGGACAGAAAAGGCTAGATGATTTGCATTAAATCCACATTTGAACTTGATGAAAAAGAATGCTTATATTAGACCCTCATCCACTTGAAGGGACTTGCTATTTTTGATTCTTGGTTCCTACCCTCCTCTCCGATTCACTACCTAACCTCATGCTACAGTTAACTGAAAATAACTTTTAATTATATATTTTGTTATAGTACACCCGGCTAGTGATACAAAAACCTCACACATATCAGCTGCTGTACTGATTTTGGCTACGGCCTTTTTTTTTTATAAAAGCCGAACAGCAGCAGACACATCCTTGCGGCAGGTCGCGGTGCCAGTGCAGATTTTATTAATTGTCAGTCATGATTTTCGCCTGTTAGCGTCTGAAGAGACCCCTTCACCCTCCCCCCCGCCCCTTCCCTCCTTCATCCCCACCCCACCCCCGCTCTGGAGCTCGGCGGCACGGGCTCGCCTTCCCTCTCCGAGCTGAAGTTGCGGAGCTCCGACTCCCCCAGTCAGACCTCGTGGTGTCCAGAACTGGGGAGGCGCTTTCTCCACACTCAATGGCGTGCAGTCTCCGGAAAAATACACACTGGATCTGACTCCCAGAAAAAGAAACTTAAACAGGTGGCCAGAACACGTCTCCAAACCGTCCACGATGTGGAAAGATGAAGCATCGTGGTGTTGTATTTTCTTCTCGGAGTACAGTCCTGGAGCAGGAAATTAATGGCAATCGGGGCTGTAAAAAGTAACACTGCACCTTAATTTTTTTGCCTTTGGATTTGGGAAAAATACATCGGGGATTTTAAGTATGAAAGTGACAGTTTGTTTTGGGAAGACCAGGGTGGTGGTCCCATGTGGAGATGGAAATATTAAAGTGCACTGTCTTATTCAGCAAGCCGTCATGAGATACAAAAAGGCGATTGCAAAGGTAAGATGTGTTTATAATGTATTGCTCTGTTGTTGCTTGCAGATATTCAGATACAGTGTTGCAATCCTAAGACCGGTGCGGCTGGCAATATGGCGCTTTTTAGGAGAAAGCAAAAAAGAGACAGCCGAAGGGGTGATCCCACACTACAGCCTCCTCTTAATCAAATATCTGAGATGGCTGAAGGTTACTGTGATGTTGCTGCTACTTTTCTGGGTCTTTTCTTGAAATCTGCACGCGTTTTTTGGCTTTACTCTAGTGTTTGCTCTCTTTTTTCCACGAGCCGTGATTGCGGCAGTACCCGGCTGTAAGCCCGCAAAAACTTAATAAGGGACAGATTTCACCCCTGTCCCGTTTAGGGCGGACAGCAAATGGATCTGAGGGTTTAACCCCGGATTTCTTTACTTTAATGAAAGCAATCTTAATCGGTACACTTAGGTTTCATGACTGTTAATCAGCCTAGTTGCGTGTATCCGATGCGATCATCATAAACTGGCGTTATTCACACAACTCAGTGGTGAGTTTATAGAATTCTAGTCCGTGCTTTAAAAAAAAAAAAACTTTACAAATTTCAAAGCTTTGATGTGTTTTTATTCCAGAAATTTGGTAAAAGTGACTTATGGAACTAAGCGTACGCATCTTATCACATGAACCGTAAACCGCACAATGGAAGGAAATGTGTGATATTCACAGCTGGGAATTAGCCATACTTTATAGTAGGATGTGTGTCCATGAGGGTATGAAGCTTAATTCGGCTGCAGGCTTCAGCGCATGTCAGGGTCAGGGAGGAAGAACACAGAATGGCACTTTCTCTCTTTTTAACAGGGCTGTTCTCTGGCCTGATGAGTTTCTGAGTCCGTAAGAAGCGGCCCTTTCTCCAGCATAGACTTATTGCAGCGTCCCTTCACGTTTGATAACGTTAAAAAAGGCAAGTTTGATAGTGATACACAGGACGCTCGTGCTGGAGCCTGACATCCATGCGATGAGGGTAATGGTCATTTTCAGGTAGAACACAGCTGCGTGCTCTCTGCACGAAAGACTGACATTTCCTTAAAGCATGTTAAAATAGTAAATGTGTTGGTTTATGTGACGGCACGATAAACGTCGTAAATGAATTGCGGTGACAGTCTAAGCGGAGTAGCTCTTGCATTTAAAAAAAACGTTGTAAATAATATTGATTTCAATCGTTTGACACGCAAGGTACGTTTAGCTTATCAGTGTGTACTTCACCGTGAATTGATTTTTTTAATACTCGTTCCTATGGCTGCTATTCCCAGTGGTGCCTGCAGAAAATTTCGATTGGGGTGGCCGTTAGGGGCCAGTCATATTTAGAAAATAGAATAATCCATATTTCCTTTTCATTGCCTTGAGGCAGGGTAGTATCAAGGGTGGGTACATATTTACTAGGTGGCTACAGCCACCCCTGCCCACCCCATACACGCCCCTAGCTGTTCCCAACTGTCATAGTAAATTCTGATATTTTTAAATAGCGACTTAATGAGCCTCAACCGGCCAGCTACTGATTCCCAAACAATCCGCTTTTAGATGCTGTGATCGCTGGTGCGGACGTCAGAGACTTTATTCTCCCGTACTCCTGATTGCCCCCTTTTGTATTGAAATATTTAAAGCAGGCCCCCTCAGAGGGGGACAGGATTTATACATTTTAATTAGTACCAGAGTCACACTTAAAAGACCAGGTGGGGTGACTTACAGTAGTTTACTGCTGAGAGCCGTAGGATGTGAGGTCTAGCGGAAACCGGGGAGCGCTGTGCTCCCCCCCCCCCAAAAAAGCACCCTTAATTCACATGGAAAATTGTCTAGTTTTTCCTTCAGTGAATTCCTAAGGAATTACTTGGAAGGGGAAAAAATGCTTCAAAACTTGACAGACGTTACGGTCTCCTTTGCTATGTAGTGGAGAGCATCAATAAATCTGTAACCGCTGAACCATTCGGGTTATTGGGCAAAATCCAAGAACAAAAAAGAGCTTAATCCAGCAATACCCTTTGCGTTTAATGTGACGTTTCATGAGAATGGTCTTATTTTAAAACCGGATCTCGCTCCCTTTTGTTCTGTCAGGACACATGAGCTCACATCTACGGTGAAATCCATTTTTCAGCGAAGCCTGGGCACATACTACATTCACGTGCTGTTATGAGTTACAGATGCCGTTTTGTCCCGGATCAGCAGAAGCCGAGGGCTGTTTCTCTGTTCATTGGCCGCTTCCCAAAAGGGGCGGTCCTTAGGGAGTGACAGAAATGCTACATTGTAAGGGAAAAGCCCTTTTTTCCCTGCCCCCTGATACTCCTCAGGGCCAATCGGTGGCCTGCCTGCCTGTAGGTGGATATAACCTGGACTGCTGTGTAAATTATAAGAGTGACAGCCTTCCTTGGCCAACAAGTTACAAGAAACGAAAAGCTTTATTCCAGCAGTGTTCCTTCTGGTAAGGCGTAGGCCCTACCTTAAGATTGTAGCGTTAGCCCGTGCAGAACTGCTGTCGTTAGCATGTTGCACGAGATCGCACTTAAGCTCCCCCAACTTTTTTAGGGTCCCCCAAATTCTGTGTGGGTACGAGGAAGCTGTAATGGTCACGTGGCCTCATCGGTTCCCAGTGCTGCTATGGCAACCCGTTTTAACATTCAATCGCTAGACTGGATATGTATTACAGATATCTCTAATACAATTCTTCCTAGTCAAAAAGAGCATTTCAGATATCCACAATGGCATTCTTCCTATCCACAATCGTCATTTCAGATATCCACATCGTCATTCTTCCTAGGTGAAATTATGTCACTTTTGCCATTTACGTCTATTGGGCTTTTAATTTCAGATATCCACAATTATATTTCAGATATCCAGAATGTTTATTCTGGATATCTGTAATTGAATTCTTACTAGGAAAAACCAATTGTTACTAGTCATGTTTAATTTCAGATATCCGAAAGGATACCACCATTTTAGATATCCATAATGTAATTTTGAATATCCTAAATTAAATTTTGACTAGTAACAATTGGATTGTAGATATCTAAAATGGGAGTTTTTCCCTAGTAAGAATTCAATTGTAGATATCCAGACTGAACATTCTGGATATCTGAAAGTAAAAGCCCAATAGACATGAATGGCAAAAGTGATGTAATTTCTCCTAGGAAGAATGACGATGTGGATATCTGAAATGCTCTTTTTGACTTGTAACAATACAATTTTGACTAGGAGAAAAGCTATTGTGAATATCTAAAATGTAATTACAGATAGGAGTGTGATTTGATTAAATGTTAAAACAGCTTGCCATAATGCTGGTGAACATCGCACTCATCTCTCCCTCGACGGATGTGTCACTGTGATCGTATACTTTTGATACTTTTGAGATATATGCCCTAAGGTCACTGAGCATTCAAAGACCGCCTCCATGCCGGTGCCTTGATCCCCAGAAGGACAGAACACTGTTGCATAATTCCAAATCCCCGAATCTGATGGTGAATTAGCGAACATGCTAACCAGCTGTAAACGCAGCCTTAGAGGTTTGCCAAGTTATGCAAATTAGCACAAACCAGAACACTGAAATCGAAGCTCTGTTTAGGTTTGAGGTGAACCTCCTAAACAACTTGCATTCAATTCTTCCTCTTTTATGTCTCACTTTTTTAAGGTGAGCATAGGTTATTAGAGCATTATTTATGCGTCCGTACCCTAGAGGTGGAGATTTCAGGTCCAGAAAGTACAAATCCAGACCAGGATTTTGTTTCAACCAACCAGTTGAGTACTCTGTGACTGTGCCTCTTCATGCTCAACTGGTTGGTTGGACCTGAAGTCTCTACCTCTACTGTAGAGTTGGTAGATAGTTTGTAGATAGTTCCTTTAATTATTTGGGTTTAAAGCTTCAGTGACAGGCTTCTGGTTTGCAGAGCTGAAGAAATCCCACCTGGGCAAGGCGACACCCACTGGTTTGTCCTTTGAGAACTGGCTGTCTGGAGTCACCCCATGTCTTAAACAGCCTGACTTGTATATTCATGTTAAATGCACACAATGGATTCCTGTCAAATGTGGTCCGGGCACGTCTGGGAGCTAACAGCATGAGTTCGAGTCTTTCGGTGGCATGTTGGTGTCGTGATGAAGCTTCGGGAGGTTTACTGTCATTATGCCATAATAACGACGTCTGCAGAGCTGTGTCCTGTTTTAGTAATCCTGTACGAAGAATTTGACAGGGAGCTGTTATGTCAGGGTTAATGCATACCAACGTGTTCATTAGACTTTTTAAAATGCATGACTGCTGAGGCATATATATATATATATGTCATTGTTTTGTTAATTCAGCTTCACATACCTCTTGGTATTAAGTTATGTAATGGGTAAAACCTGACTTATTTACTGTTTACTTACTTTACTTATTAAATCCAGACTTGTGTACCAACTCGCTTAGGCTGGTTATGCAGGACTGCAAAGTATTACTGGAAGACAAGTACATTGCATCAGTGAATCATTCTGGTATTTAATCACTGACCACAGGTTTTGGTCCTCAGCTGGAAGCGTTGTCTAAGTGATTTGTAACAATACCTCTGCTTTTATAGGTTCCATAAAGTAACTAGTTAGAGTTAAAGATTATAGTCGCGCATTGATGTTCAACTGTGAATCACCTGGCTGGCACTATGTGTGCGGTTATAGGAAATTAATCGACACACTTCTGACCAATCAGATTCAATAATTCAGCAGCACCTTGGAATGAGAGAGAATATTGGTGTTTCCATGGGTTTGCATTTAAATAGCTTCCACTGTCTGTTAATCGTTTACTAGACATTTTATTGGATCAAAATAAAGCTGATTTATGCCATTTTCTTCCTGTTCTAGGGCTTATTAAACACTCCTCAGTCTCAAATGCAGTATTGTAGCCTCACACTGCACTTATACAACTACACTGCGCAGTGTGGTTGGTGGCTCTGATTTTTGTTTTTCTATGCCGTTATTGTGCTCTTTCTGAAGAAAGAACTTTCCCCGAACTTGGGGATGATCAGCGGATCATTCTGAGGTCAGGCGCGCTCTTTGTGACAGAGCCTCCGTCCGGCAGGTGGGTGCCTCTCACGCGGTCCGTCATGGCCGAGGAATTCCTCATGAAGTGAGCAGCCCGGTGTTCCACTCATAACGCTCACGTTATGGACTCTGCGGCCTTCGAGGGAGTGGCTTTGAATAGACCCAGGGCGCAACCCTATAGCTTTTCTCCTTTTAGTGTTTTTCTTGAGTATCGGGCGGGGAGGGGTTAGATCCAGCTAGAGCGGAGGTAGCCACGCCGGGATTTCAGAGGCCAGCTTCGACACATATCCGCGGTCGTTCGCACCCTGCACTGGAGCCTGAGCACATCTACAGGGTTAGGGTTAGATTTCCCATACGGATGTTACATATTCTCCCTGCTTTTCTGCTTCCTCTGGCTCTTCCCAGTAAAGGCATCTCTTAGGTGATCTGGTCTCTCTGCATTTCCTGATGTGTGTCGGTGCATACTCTGCAATCAATGGACAGCAGTCCTGTCCAAGGGGTGCCCTGCCTTATAGCCTGTGCTTCCTGGCACACCCCAGTTGCTACCCCTTCACCAAAAAATAAATATGATATATGGAACATTTAAATCCATATCTTGATCGTGCCGTGCGTCCGACTCCACTGTGAGATGATTAATGGATAATGCTCACCATCGGCAAAATGTACATGCCCCCCCCCGTCAGCAAAATACACCAAGGGGGGCCCCCTTGGTAAGGAAAATATTACCCCATTGCCACTCCAGTAGGATCACTGGGTCTAGTCTGGCCACCCCGTTGTACAAAGTCTGGCTATGTCTCTGTTCTGGGATCGTCTGCAGAGTCACAATGACCCTTCACTGCGTAAGCGGTTATGGGAAATGCATGGCTGCTTATAGAAACTGTTTTACTGGAACTGCATGCTAGCAGGTTGTTTTGATGCTATATTTACGGTCCTTGGGTGTCTGGTGAGCGGTTTCCCTCAGGGATCTGTCTGTGATGTGAGACCCAGAACTGTTTGTGAGGCCATCGTGGAACTCGGGACAGCTTAGCTCCATCCCACAGTTACTTGTGGTCCTCCATGTTCTCCATGTGGTGAGTAGCTCTCTCGCTGCGTTCCTCGCGTGGAGAGAGACCTGCTTTTTTTAAACTACGGCACGGCATTCTGGGCGAGAGTCTCATGTTTAGCCCCTCGGGAGATGTAGTGGGAGAACAGGGTGGGGGGGGGGGGGGGGGTTGTGGGTGTGCACAGCCGCCTGTCGTTAACAGAACACAGCTCCGGTCCATGCGGGGGGGGGGGTCCAGCGCCCTCGTATGTCATCACTGACACGGCCAGATGTTTGCAGAGAATTTCAAATGGGCCTCAATGCTCCGTTTTTGAGGATTAAATAAGAATCCAGACGCGAGGTGGGAAGGGGGACAGAGATGGACTGAGCCGAGCTGTCGTATTTATGATCAGGAATGGGGGGGGAGGGGGGGTCAGGGAGCTGCCGAAGCCCCCAAGAGGGGGGAGAAGATGGCACCGAGCGAATCCTCGGAGAACATTACGTAACTCAGCTCATTACGCGCGTGTATGTGAGCTTGTTTCTGTCGTTTGTATGGTAATTCATTTCGGAGCAGATCTGCTGAGTTCTGCTTTGAGCGGCTGTTTTAGCTGACGAGAGCATTTTACTCTTCAAGCAAGACGTTTCGGACCGAGGCAGACCTGCTCGTCTTAATTTTAGCTGGACCCCTGTCTGGGGCTACAGGGTTTATTTATTCTGCTGAAGCTTTTTCTCAGGAAGCCGCGGCCCCACAGAGTCGCTCTTTAATGTTGCTGAATTCTTGTTTTGCAAAGTGCTGGCTACTCGATAAGCCGACTGGGAGGAGCTCCGGAAAGACGTCTAGCTGTCAGCTGTAGCCCTGGTTGCAGGTTCTGGTGCTCCTCTTGCGTTGGGCTTTTGTCAGTACCAGGAGTTGCATGATGTGGGAGATTGTTTAGGAGGGAAGTGATGAGGAAGGGGTGAGTTATCGTGGGGTGGTTGTGGGGGGGCGGATGTAGGGTTGCTTCTGGATGGGGGGGGGAAGATTGGCTTCTGAATGTAGGCGGGTTTTTGAGCAACGGGGACACTTGCAGGATTTTTTCCCCAAATCGTTTACATGAAATGGTTCATGGAGCAGACCCCTGGGGGGGTTAGGGTTAGGGGGGGGGGGTAATTTACTATGCTGTTTTTTTTTTTTAATAGCATGGGGGCGGCACAGGGACTCAGTGGGTGGCACTTGTGCTGAACACTCCAGGGTTGTGTGTGGAGTTTGCTTGCTCTCCTCATGCTATGTAGGTTCCCTCTAGGTCCTTCAGTTTCTCCAGCACTCCTGCCGACTAGCGTCTATAAATTGCCTGTAGTCTGCTTGTGGTCTGCAGTGGACCTCAGGCATGGCAGCTCCATGGGATCTGATCATAAATCCTTTTAGTTAGGTGGCCTGTCTTCCAGTGTGGGAGAAGAATTGTCGCCATCACCGGTGGGCAGTGATGAGCTGCGTCTACGCTCTGATTGGCTGAGGCAGGCCCTGAAGTGAAGCCCGTGTCCGTTGCAGTGCAGTGAGGGAGGTGCCATGCTGTGCAGTGAAGCACAGTGGCTCGCTCAGCCACTGCGGCCCGTACGGTAACTACAGTAGCGTCCAGCAGCTGGACGTCTCCTGGGTGATTTTCTCGGCCACTAGACGTCATTTCTGATTGGTTTCGCTTTTTGCCTCCTCCTTTGCCCACAAGGGAGGCTCTATTTGTGTGAATTGCACATTTATCCCACGCCGATGAAGCAAACTTAATACCTGAGTAATGGTCTTTGTTTTTTTTTCTTTATGATTTTGCTTTGACTAAAAGAAATGTTTTGCAGGCCGGCGTCTTAATGGAAGTTCAACGCTCATAACTCCGCCTCGGGGAGCTCTGTGGGTCAGCTGACCCGTGGGTCGTAGTTGAGGCCGGTCATGTGACCTGGCGTGATGACACGTGGGCGGGGATTAGAGCGCGGTGATGCTCGCTCTGCTTTTAAAATGGCGTGGTGATTAAGCAGCTGCTCAGGGGTGCTGTGGCACACCCGCTTGTAGGATTGTCGCTCAGGTTTTATACGCCCCCCCTCCTTGTGTTACTACACGCTGGGGTCTCTGCCATAAATGTGCCGGATTGTTCTGGAAGGGGGGACGGGGTTCGTGCCTCTCTCTCACTGGCTGGCAGTCTCCTGTTCTGGTTTTTCCATAAACACAGGAAGTGCCCCAGCATAAACTGGATATAAAAAGCACCCCCCACGTTTATTTTGAGAGCTGTTTTTTTCTTGGGGTGGCGGCAGCTATTCCAGAACACTCCGCGGCTGTCACCCCGTCGCCCGGCACTGATGAAGTCTGTGGACAGCAGTCTTCCAACCTGAATCCGGGAACTGGGTGAAGAAAAACCTTTCTATGGAAAGGTTTCCGTGGAACGAACGGGCGTGTGCGGAGGTTCCAGGGACCTTCCGCCAACTCCGTCCCGTGTTCTATGGCTTCCAGAATGAGGCTGCGGAACATTCCTGAGCCCACAGGTGGTCCTGCCTGATGCCTTTTCACTCAGCACTTGAATTCTCATTATGTCGCTTGATATTCCATGCAGTATTAAAGTTCGCTGAGCTGTTAATGCATCTCAGTGATGCAGCTATTTTCTCACATTTGGGCAGCTTAAGTCTGTAGGGCTAATAAGCATCACCGTTCTTAGTTGCAGAGATTGGGGGGGGGGTTTGTAGGTAAACATCAGGGAAAATGTAGAGGTGGAGATTTCAGGATTTTGTTTCAACCAAGCAGTTGAGTATAAAGAGTATAAAGAGTCACAGTCACAGAGTACTCAACTGGTTGAAACAAAATCCTGGTCTGGATTTGTACTCTCTGGACCTGAAATCTCCACCTCTGGGTAAATGCACACAAAAGGTGCATTCCAAAAGTGTCCTGTCATTGGGGGCAGAGTGGGTTTGCTGGATTTGTTCCTCTAGGAGCTGCCTTGCACACTAGTGGAACTTTTCCCTGTAAAACACAGATGTCACTCAACAGTGGGCGACACCCTCGTTTCTTGTTTTGTTTTCCTTTTGTTTCGATTGGCACTGACTGGTCATTGTCATGCTTGTCCCCTCTGTTTGGTTTCGGTCTTTTGTTTTAGTTAGCTCTGATTGGCTGTTATGTCTGCCCCCTTCGTTTTGTTTCTCTTTCTTTTATTTTGATTAGCTCGGGTTGGCCGCTGTCATACCTGCCCCTCAGTTTGGTTTCTCGTTCTTTCATTACGTTTGGCTCTGATTGGCTGTTGTCATACCTGTGTCCTCTGTTTCGTTTCTCTTTTCTCCGTTTTTATTAGCTCTGGTTGCTCGTTGTCATACCTGTTCCCCCTGTTTCACTTCTCTTCCTTTCGTTTCAGTCGGCTCCGATTGGCCGTCGTCATGCCTGTCCCATCCATTTCGTTTCACTTCCTTTCGTTTCGATCGTCTCTGATTGGCCGTCGTCATGCCTGTCCCATCCGTTTGGTTTCTCTTTCTTTCTGCAGCGAGATTCATGTGTCCTGGCATTTATGGGCACTTTCTAATTGCTGCCATGGAGTCGATCTCCTCCCCCCTCTCACCCTGTGGAGATTCGTCCGCTATAAATACCCCCGTCTCCTCCCTCCCGCCTTCGCCACGTGTGTGACTGTGGGCCCCCCTGGCAGCGGCCAGGTCAGGATGAATCGTTTAGACAAAAGCTCAACCCCCTGGAGACCGGCTCTAATAATAGTCTGGATGCATTGGTGAGCAATGGTACCCCTGCCCCCCCACCCTGGAAGAAATACTACCTGGCTACCCCCACCCCTGCCCCCCAACATCCTGTCTTAAGGCTGATTTATGCTTCTGTGTAGAATCTAGGCCATAGGTAATGGCGTAGCTGCCTACCCTCCTCCATACCCTGGCGCCCGTAGTTACTGGGGAGGTGCGCGTCAGGCTACGGCACAAGGGTACGAGGCTACCTATGACATAGATACTACACAGAAGTTTAAATCAACCTTTAGCCATTCCTAACCAAACCGGTTGGTACTGGTGGTCTCCCCTGCAGATTTTAGCGCTTCAGGTTCAGCGCTAATCTCGCGGTAAAGCACTTGGTCCGCTGGTTTCCTGTGATTGGCGGGTGTCCCGTTGACGTCTTTGCCTGCCGATTGTACAGCGTCAGCAGCAGGGTGCATGGAGCAGTTTGGGTACATCATGAATCGGGAACGGGGGAGGGGGTTTAAGCTCTCTTGCAATGCATTCAGACAGGTTTTAGGTAATTTGTTTTAATCGGCTAATGGTTTACACCTAAAATGTCACATGAGGTAACTGACTCCATGAATAATTATTTAATATGTAACCATCAGAATGTACAGGCTGACAGGGTGCGTAGCTTTTGCCTCCCAGGGTGGACGGCCATCTTTGTCGTTACGAGCCTGGTTCAGCATGCGGCCGCTCGGGTTTGCGTCGGGAAACCTGGAGAAGCGGCCCGCCCGTGTTCCGGATCTGGCCGGGCGGGTGGCGCGGAGCCGCAGGGCCCGTCTCGGGTTCCGCGGGCCTCGCTCGAGGAGGGTCGCGACTCAGGATCGCGCGGCGTCTGTGGTGTTTGGCAGCTGGCGTCCGTGCCGGCTGTGGGAATGTCAGACGTTCTTAGCATGGTATGAGCAACTGAGGACGCGTCGGTATCCAGAACGTTATGAGCTTCAGCGCTCTCCGGACGGCCAGAAAAGGAGCTGGTGGTGCTGGAGATAAGGCAGTGGAGCCACGCCGTCTGACCCCGTGCCAGCGTGTGAGCGCTAGCTTCCGCTGCTGGCGACTGAAGTGCATGCTGGGTAGTTTAATGACGTCGTGCGGAATGTCTCTGCAAGTGGCTTCAGGATGAGCTGTGCTCACTAGAGTCTGCAAACTTTTATCTTCCCGCACAAACGATCTTTGTGTTGGAGTGTTTAAGCCTTTTCTGTGTGTTTGTCGCCTTCTCCGATTGTCTCTGTGTGACTGCACACCCATGTCTTTCAGAGGCACTCTGTGTTTACCGGAAACCCTAGTGATTTTCCTGACCTTTCTGCTATTCTCTGTTAAAACTCACACCCTCTGATCTCTAGTAGGGGGTGTGACCCAAGCCAGGTGAGTCATTAAATGCAGTTTGATGCATTTTTTTTGCTGGATTCTCCTGTAAAGGGAAGCGAGGACTCCTTTTTTAAATTTTTTTTTTTTACGTTAGAAACCCCTCGGCTAAGATAAGGCTGTTTGTTTTGTTTATCTCTCTTTGATTCTGTCCTTGGTTCCCATACTTGTTCTGGAGATATTTATTTAGTCTCATTGGGGTACTGCACATTGGCTGCTGCTTCAACAAAGAGGCCCATTCACACAGTGCCACAAACTGCACATGGATTCGGTCATAGGTGACCTCTGACCCCTTACATTCCGGTCACTTCACTGACGGGGTGAAATCCTGTTAAATATTCAGTGTTTGTCAATTTGTACATTTCGCCTGTGACAGTGCACACTTTTGTGAGGGACGGAAGTCAAGTTGTGTTTTATCTCCACTGTTTTCTCTTTTAATTGAGGGGAGATGTTTCTAGAACAATCATGCTGGCAGAACTGTTGGTTTTGGCTTCATTAATATAAGCGAGCTGTTGTTCATTTCATTTGTAACTTTCTCTTTTGCTAGTGCTTTGTTCCTGTTATTTTTTCTGCTAGTGCTTTGTTCCCATTAGCTTTCGGCTAGCATTTCATTCCCGTTAGGTTTCGGCTAGCATTTCGATCCCGTTAGCTTTTGGCTAGCATTTCGTTCCCGTTAGCTTTCGGCTAGCGCTTCGATCCCATTAGCTTTCGGCTAGCGCTTCGATCCCATTAGCTTTCGGCTAGCACTTTATTCCCGTTAGCTTTCGGCTACCACTTTGCAGCATGCTCCCTCTGGGGCCTCATGTCTTATAATTTCCTTACACGCCCTCCTTTTTTATGCTCTCCCTGTTTGACCAGACAGGGGGAACAAATTAATCTCTAACCATGGCCCAGATGGGGTCTGAGCTCATTCATGTCTTCCTGCCAGTGGTTTGACTATTGCTCTCCTCGTCAGTCCGACACACAACATTCATTCTGTTCTCTTCTCTGGGGTCTGTGCGCTTTTTAATTAAGAGAAGCCTTTTGGTATAACTGCAGTGGCGTCTTAAATATCACAGCTGACCGGAGTGCAGCTTTGACTGAGGCGGGGTCTCTTCTGAAAGCTCGGCCGTCCGCCACACGATCCACAGTGGGAGGCAGCAAGCCAGACATAATGAACACTGGGGGCGCCCAGGAACTTTTGCGCTCGTGGTGGTGCGTTAAATCGCAAAGGCGTGTGGTCTCTCTTGATGTTATTCAACCTGACAAGCTGCACAGACAACGTGGAGTGATGCTGTCTTTTTTATACAGCTCTGCAGCCAAGGTCCGCGTGACCTAAAATGATCTCTGCATACTCCGAAGCCTCGCTGGGTTTTTTTTGTCATCTTTTGGCAGTGAGGTTTTTTTTTTCTTTTCTTTTTTTGGTTCTCTGCCTTTTAGAAGGTACATTTCACTCTGGTGTGTTGTTTTTGTCAAACTGGTTGACAGCTGCTCTAACAGGTAACTCTGGAAGCAGTTTCATTGGAAAATCTGATCATGTCAGTCACAGTTTATTTCACAACTATAATTTATTATTGTTGTTTGTCAAGGGGTTGTCTGTTGTCTTTTGTCAGGAAGAATTCAAGATGCACCTTCCCATTGGCTGCCCCCCCCACCCCCCCCCATGGCAAAATGAGTCACTGATGCCTGTTGGTTTATTCTGAGAGTCCCATGCATCCCTTAGCATGTCTCAGAGCACTTGAAATGGATGAGAAATCAGACCTTGCTTCTATACCTTCCCATTCCTTTTGGAGTTGGTTGGTCAAACGGGAAAGTTTGTCAGCTAATGGCCAAAATCCAGTTCTTATATGCGGGATAAGTTAGTCGCGAAATGTGACTGAGGTCTGCACTTGTCTACCTGGAGTTCTCCCTTTTGCTGCTGTTCATCCCTAAGGGTGCCCCACGGGGCAGTTCCTAAATGGCTGTCCTTCTACCCTCAGCTCCAACTACATTTAATAAGTAAACGCATTGCTCCTGCTTTCCTCACACACTGTAATTACGCCCGCCGCCCTGCTCATTAGCGAGGAACGCAAATTGAGTTTGCCGGCGAGCCTCTGAAGTCCTCCGATGACACGCTCCATGTTATTTCCCCCTTTGATGCATAATTATGAATGTCAGGCCCAGAAATGCTCAGTAACTCCATGTGGGATGGTGAACGTTCCAGGTCTGTGGGTTGTTTAAGGGTCCTGATGGTTCTGACCAATGATGGGAGACTCGTGGTTAATGGCGTCGTCGTGCCTTACTGAGGAACAATGCTACCTTGGGAATTTCATCAGTATTAAATCTTACGGCTGTATAATATATTAACGTCTGACTCCAGCTGGAAATGTAGCAGTACAGACCACAGTTGGGTGTGGAAATATGTCATTTCCAGGCAGGGTGTATGACCAGTTAGAATAAAGGAATGTAAACACAACTGAACTGTTACGCTAATTCAACTTCATAACTTATCTAGTGAATTTCATTGATCATTATTGTGGTTTAGGTTGGATGCTTGTGCCACATTCAAGTGCTGTGATTTAATATAAACAGACCTATGTTATACAGGAGGTCACTGGAGACATCAGTAGCAATATAACAAGTCACACACAATATAACGAGCCACACACAAGAATTCTGTTGACAACAATATATTTATCAAATGTAAAGACTGGCTAGCAATAATCAAATGTTAAGAAAATCGTATGAAAGAGACTTAACAAAGTACATATGGCAGTAGAGAACATGGGAATTCACAGTGTGAGAATTTGAGGGGAAAAATGTGTTCACTATTTGGTGTGAATTTACCGGTCATATACTGCTGTATGCAAAAGTTTGGGCATGCCTGGTCAAACAACATTATCTGTTAGAAAAGTTAACACAGCGTCTGCAGCAAACGAACTTTAACGTTTTAACACGGTTGCTGTTTATTTGTTGAATTTAGCAGAGTGGGGAGAAAAAAAGTTTAAAAATGTGGCGTGTGCAAGAGTTCTGTTTGGTACTTAGGAATGCCTCATTTGGTAGAAATTACGGCCCCCAAACTTTTCTTATTCCTACAAACAGTGTTTCTATTCTCCTTTATTCTTGTTTTTTGTTTTCCCTCGCTCTGTCTTGCAGACGGGTTCTTGTTCAGAAGTATTCCTGGGTCATTTTGCATGCACCACCTGCTGGAGATCCACTGGCACACATATTCACATCTGTGGTCTGTGAAGTCCCTGAATTTAATGCACTGTCTTAGGGTTGCACGTTACTGTCTGATCTAGGTGTACAACACCTCTGACTGTTCTGCACATGCCCACGGCAGAATGTTAGCCCACCTGAGTAGTGCTGGGCAATTAGTCTAATTTTAATTTCAGTTATGATTTTGGCTTCCGATCATTATCAAAACAAAATAATTGATGGTATGATTATTGTGCCGCATTTCGTTTCACGATGATACTCCCGTTTTGTCTTGTGTTATAAATCCAGCGCATCCCTTTCCAGCTCCTTTACACTGTTAAACTTTTTTTTTTTTTAACTTGACTTTTTAACAAAGACATTGCACGATAGTTCCAGTGCCGTTGATTAATCTTGTCAAATAATCGCGGTTATTGACCAAAATAATTGCAATTATGATTTTTGCCGTAATCAAGCAGCCCCAGTCCCTGGCTGTCTGAAGGGGTCTCAGTAGGGACATTTTCATCTAGCAAGCAAGCTATGGCCTTTCCTGACGGGAGGGGGCTGATCGTCCTTTGAAGTTTAAACTAGGTCTGACCCCAGATCAGCTTGCGGAAATATCTTCTAGGTTCCACGCATTGCAGTATGTCGTCTGTATTGTTATACTTTGAGAATCATTTGTGGGCAGCTGTGTTTATTTTTGGCTGTGGGTTCGAGGCCACACCGATGTCCCACTCCAAGTGCGGTCTGGTTGCTACAGAGCTCTTAGTACCTTGGTGCGACCTGCAACTCACTGCGGGACCCAGATTTGTGTTCTCACTGCCGGCTTTGTGCTGTTTATAAAGGCCCGTTTCTGCTGGGGGTTATCACCCTGTGGCAGCGAAATCACATGACAGCGTCCCACGTAAACAACCCACGTGTCCTATGTAAATCAGTGCAGTGATTACCCTGACAGGACTGAGGTTTCTGCAGTTCTGGGAAGCTATAGTCATAGAACTCTTATGTTGGTGCTGTATTGGTTGTGGAAGAGGATTAAAATGCTTCTTTCAAATCACAGAAAGGGCGGTGTTGGATGGAGTATTTAACCTAAATGGCTTCATAAATGTCTGTATATGTGTAACAGGTATTATTGATCAATACCTGATGTTTATTACCTTGAGCATCATCTATAAATCAATTAAATTCTTAGTTCAGCAATGTGGTGTAATACTCCCAGATTAATCCTTTTAGCCTTACGGTCTGGTTTTCCCCCCCCCTGTTGGGCTGAGAAGGGAAGTGACAAACCCACCCCCCACCCCCCCAATTATCATTATGGGTTCATGCCTGAGGTTTACACTGGTTAACGATGGTTACGTCAACGTTAAAGCGCTTGTATGAAAGTGGACGGTTCTGACGGAGGGGCATCCTACTAATGATGTCACAGTTGCCCTTCCAGAGACGGACTTGGCTGTCTGCCGTCACCGATTGGATGTAATCTGCGTGGCCTCGAGTGACACATGTATCTGCGATGTTTTTTAGCTTGTTAGCCAGGCTTTACTTGTTCCGGATGGGACGTTATTTCCGCTCTGAAGACCACAGCTGAAGTGTTATAGTGTTTCTGTGGGAGCCGATTCGGGCACAAGCAGCGCTGTATATTTACTCCAAATTGCCTTTCGCTCGGTTGTCTTCACTGTCGAAGTCTCTCCATGATCGCTGTCTGCCCGTCCTGCCACTTTTGCAAGATGTGCGGTTTCCAAGCTCCTGGTCGTTACCATGATGACATACGACAAGTCCCTGTCTTTGGGAACGCTGGTCAGAGTTATGTGAAAGATCGTGCCTCATATTGATGTCTAATATAGAAGCACCCTGAATGTTTGGGGGTGGGGGGGGGTTGTGTTTCTTCTGAAGGGACCTATTTAGTGGCTTGCATTTAAATTATTTAAAAATCAAACAATTAAATGTGAGTTTGCAGTTGAGCAGCGATGCTGTCCAGCCTTCAGGTTTCAGGGAAGGCTGCTAGAGTTTTTAACAGTTAGGGAGAAAGTGCTGGTCCAGTCACACACACACATACACACACGCACATGTAGGGTAAACATATCCTTATGGGGACCGCTCATTCATTTCAATGGGGAAAATGCTAATGCTAACTATGACAAC
>JAUMHC010000085.1:11348921-11376036 GCA_032359785.1 Heteromormyrus szaboi | reverse complement strand
CATAAGGGGAAAAAAACGGATATTTATCACGTTATGGGGACATTGTGTCCCCATAAGGATAGGTAAACCTGTTTGCACACACACACACACACACACACACACACAATTCTGAGTTCCTAATTCATCGTATGTCCTTCGACTGTGTGAGGAACCCAGACTACTAGGAAAAAACACAAGAACAGACTTAAAAAAAAAATGATCTACCCAGACTGAGCAGAGACTGGACTTAAACCCAAGAGACTTAAACTTGGGCCACAATGCTAAGGCATCACCCCCCCCCCCCCCTCCCAAAACTGAACCTCACCGAAGAAGAATTGGCTACTGAAGGAGCTTTGCAAAAGATATGATATGTCGAGTGCCAGCGATTGATATTCATGTAAGAGCATCAGCTAAATTAGATGCTGTGTTTAATTACTGCAACGTAGCTATTGACAGGGCCTTGTGGAACGTCTGACAACGTCTGTCTCTTAAAGAGGAGAGGATGTACATTTAGAAAACCTGTATTGTGGGTTTTTCTGCCAGCTGGCCGCACATCTCCACGCTTGGCCAAATGCCACTTAAGTCTTCATCTGCTGAATTTCTCTTCACGCTTGTATTTGATTCGCCCGCTCGCTCTTTGGCAGGATATGCTCCTAATCCTGCAATTCTCATCTCCCTGGATGTGGTCGTATATGAAGTACTGGTTGCAGGGCTGAAGGGGGGCGGGTCTTTGCACCTTATTGGATGTTTTCCTTGGGATTTGACACCGGTGGAGAGGGATGATTGGGTTTCCTGATGTGACAGAAGCCACCCCGCAGTCCCCGCTATGGGTGACGACCTCTGCCCACCAGTTTCCATGCTCGACAGAGCGTCCCATGTTACTGGCCCAGGTTCGAAATCCCTCAGCTTGAAGTCGGTAATTATCACGATTGCTGAAACCCGGCCCGTGGGACCCTGGCACTGTTCCCGCCGAGCACTGTCACGAACTCCGGGAATGTTGGCGAGGTTCATTCCCCTGCGGACACTGTTCCCCAGGCCGACCACCCCCCCCTCCTCCTGGGATATGGGTCATAAAATCCCAGGGAGGTGATGCTAGGGCATCCAATGAAGGGGGCCTTGGGTGGTTAGCATGTTAGCTCTGGGGGCTAAAAGAGGCGTATCAATGAAAGTCATCGTATGGGTTTCGTTCTCAGGAAGAGAGTCGCCGATTTGCCCTCTGGTGATATACTTCGCTATGCAGGTACTATACAAACCCGAGCGTCGGCATAGATAAACACTGCTTTGTAATCCACCTACATAGTGTCGAAACCTGTGAACCTGGCAACACTTGCCGCGTGATGCCCGCAGCCCGCCTGTGGTGTTCACTCCGTCTCCATCCTGTCTGGTGATTGGGTGGGGTGGGGTGGGTTTTTGGGGCGGGGGGGTTCCCGCAAGCTGGGGCACATTCCACCCGGGGAGCGACCTCAGGAGGGAAGAAACAGCCGATGTTGTGAGAGGACTTCCTTGCAGAGGAGCACGCGCGTGTTTTTAAGGCATGAAGCGCCTCGTATCACGAAGGGAAGAATCGCGTGAAGTTAAGCAGCGTGCCGTGACCTGACGGCCAGCTCTAATACCTTCTTGCAGTTGTTTTTCTATCTGCTCGAGTAACTGCATCATGGTCGTGTTTATTTTACTACCAAGCATCATTAGCTGCTCTAAATGAGTCTATAAATCTTGATTACTCTGTAATCAAGGTCAGAAATTACTTCTTTATCTTGATAGACAAAGTTTCTAGACTTGAGCCTGTGAAGCTTCAGTCAGTTCTGTTCTGCTAAGGCTGTTATTACAATGGTATCTTTTGTAGCAGGGAGTTTGGCCTCAGTTATTCCTGTGTGAACTTTCACCGAGATATTTTTGCTTTTATGTATTTGGTTTATTTTTTATTAACGTGTTATGAAGATACCCTGGCTTAGTTTCTCCATTTCTGCTTGCATAGCCAAGGAAGAAGGAATAAAGGCGAAGATTTTCATGAAGAACATCTTCGTCACCTTCATCATCCTTATGTTTATGCAGAGCCATCAAGCTCATTTCCCCTTATTAGGTGCCTACCCCCCCTCCACCCCCCACCCCCTTTGGAAATTATTCATAATGACATGGCAGCGAATTACTTTCTGGTCTGAGACATTTTACAGGCTGCTGGGGTGAAGCTAAAGGCAGAAGTGGGGGGGGGGGGGGGGGGACTTTCGACACAGTATGGATTCTGAAGAATGTACGCTTAGTCCATCAGAGCACGGCCCAGACGGAACCACGGCCCTCGTGGAACCACGGCCCTCATGGAACCACAGCCCTCGTGGAACCACGGCCCTGGAAATCAAGTCGGTGAAGCGCAAGTTCTCTAGGCCCAAACTGTCATTAATGATATTTAATTAAATCCATAATTGCTGAATACACTGAGGCTTCAAACGTGTGGTATTAATTTGCTTAGCATGGAGTGATTGAGTCAGCATGTATTTATGAGGGATGGGTTCCTTCTGCCTGGTTCTGTCTGGGTCGGCACCATTTACGCGACCCTTAATATGCTAGACCTGAAGCATCTGGAATGGTCTGCTTGTTCAGTTTTGAACCAGTGTTGGGTCATGGATCATTGGTCATGTGGGCAGTGATGCAATGTGCTGAGATTTTCAACTTTCGTGCTTTGCGGAACAAGGTTGTATTTGATTGCTTTTGTTTTTACTATATTCACTGCACAAAGATCACAAAGCTGATCTCGCTTTCCATCTCTCAGAAGCCCATATGATTGCAAGATAGAAAGGGCAGGTACAAAATATTTGATGTTAGGAGTCAGGCAAGACACCCCATATCCTGTAGAGGTTGCAGAGATTGTTTGGTTTTTATTTCCTGATTTCATCACACGCAATGTTACCGATCGGTAATGTTTGAGTGCGACCTGAGGGCATCTATAGCCGTTGGACCAGCGATGGTCAGATCATGCGTTCCCTGAGTGTGGCCTTGGTAAGGAACATTTCCATGACATAGGGGTGACCCAGCAGTAAAGGCTTGGCTGATCTCAACAGTCCTTGATGCCGGGACGGCCCACTTTCTGTCCGTGGAGGGTTGATCCCTCTGGCTAGTTTGCTCAATGAGACTTGCTGGGTGTTGCTCTCCCCTGTGGCACAGGAGTGATTGGAACCTGCCTTCAGGAGGTTGCTAGTGAAAGACGTCCCAGTGTTGCCTGAACACTGAGTCAGTGTCTCTGTAATGGGATTATTCATTAAGCTGTTAAGAAAACATAGAGGGAAAAAATGCTAAGTGATTTTAATGGTTTAGTTCTATCGCAACGTGTCCATTAGAGGGGCTGGATGTATATAGAAGCCTTAATGCGGATTTTGCCGGAGCAGCGACACAGGTGGGGCCCCGCTGGAGACTCGAACCCGCCCCCAAGAAGCCGGGCCTCTGCTGCCAGCCTCGGGTCCCGAGTTGTGGTTTTGGCTCTTGACGCATCTTGTCACGGCGTAGGCAGGATTGCGGCCTCCGTTGCCCCGGGGGTGTTTTGAGAAGGTCGTAAAACGAACGTAGCTGACAGTGATCTGGGTGGATTAACCAAGTCCTCCAGTTTCAGATGTTTTCGTGCTTTAGCCCTTTGCAGTTGCGGTGTTTTTGTTGGAAGAAGCGTGACTCCAAGGCTGCTGGCTGCAGAGCGCCTTTGGCGTGGAGGAGCAGGGAGGCTTGCGTTCGCATTGGTCTTCGCATCGCTGCAGTATCCTCGCTTGACAAATTGTAGACCAAGTTGATCTGTACAATTAGTGTCAGTCTGTTTTCATCAATGAGTCTTTCTTTTTTTTAAGGCTTGGTATTTTGAGTGGAGGAGATGCAGATGCACAGAGGACACTCGAGATTTACGATTTTGTTCAAAGACGCTTAAATCTGTTTGTTTCTTTTTTTCCATTGTCCCTCATGTAGACAATTCATGATGCCATTATTTCAAACCTCAAGCAGTTTTCTTCAACCATGATTTGGATGTAACAGGTACAGTCACTCATATATAAGTGATCTTCGTTAAGTTCTCCCCAAACAAGCTTGATGGGCCAAATGGCTTCCTCTCATTTGTAGATTTAAGTTCTTATGATCTTCAATATATTTCATATCAGTTGTCCCTAATGTCTCGTACACAGAGTATATTTGGGAGTATGTGGGAGGTCTATTAGCAGACATAAACTGTTTTTTTAAGGTGGAGCTGTCAATTACAAACACATTATTAGGAATTTTTGATTGTGAGCCGCTGTGTTTATCAGGATGTTTTGTATGAATGGTTTCTTGCAAGCTTAATTAGGCTCCTCTCTGCTTTTACTGGGCTCCATAATCATAAATCAAGAAGTTTCACTCTGAGGTTTCCTTTCAAACACGCACACCCGTGCCACCTTGAACCACCCAGTCCTGCTTTCTGCCAAATCGACGGCGGGTATTTGGAGAGAGTGGGAAATCTTAATCCTCATAGCGGAAGACATGGCGGTCCGGCTCTGAGCAGAAGTGCAGATTTGCCTGTCCCGGGCATCTGGCTTGCCTCTCCCTTCCTCGTTTGATTTGTGTCCCACTTGGCGAGATTAATTTTCGTCTATTTCAGGCCCGTATTATCGTTGATGTTTACAGATTTACTGGGTGACTGTGCTCTCGTGTGAAGCTATTATTCCTTAGATTTTTCGCTTTGTCGAGCGTCAGATGTTCAGACTTGTACGTCCTGGCCGGTCCCCAGTGGGGCTTGCAGGCAGCCGTTACAGAAATGAGATTTCACCCACACCAGCCCTCCCCCCCCCCACCCCCCAGCTGTGAATTTCTTTCTTCATCATCGCCGATCGACCAAGTATGGCGTCGTCATCGGCAAAGAGACCTTGAAGGACACTTGGGAAGTTTAAATGCTTCTTGTGTCGAAAGTAGCTTTCGGAGAAGTCGACCCCCAACAGAATCGCACTCAGTTATTCATTAATAACCATCCACCCTTGTCATATCAACTACGGAATGTCTAACTTACCTTTTCACCATTTATCTAACAGAGGAAACGGTCTGCTTCTAATTACTAAGGCCAAGTTTAGAGTGTGAGGCCTCACTGTTTATACTGACACGCTTCAGAGTGTTTGTTCTTGTGCTTTGGATTCTGGGTTTCCGTTGTCATGACTAAATGACTGGCCCTCGCCGAGTTTTTGGCCTCCCTCATTTTAAAAGGCTGTAAAGATCTGTTAGCTATTGTCGGGCGCTTTAAAGAAAGTTTGCCCACTCTTTTTAGGGCATTGGCGCCGGGGTTGGTTGTGTTTGTGATCTTTTTGAGTAGTTTAGTGGATTTAAAGGGCTGAGGATTATTAGTGGAGATGAAGCGATTCAATGCACATTATTCTGATTACATTTCTCATCTCAATATAATTACTGGGAAAAAAACAGACCTAAAAGACTGAAACGTACATTTTGTCTACAAATGCTGGCAATACTATTCTTGAACTTCATCATGCTGAAGAACATTTAGATGTTACTTTTGTCCCTCTTTTTAAAAAATGTTTTTTTTTTTTTATCATCTACGTCACATTTCCTTCCTACACAGGAATAATAATAGTGGTAATAATTATATAATTCTGGCTGCAATTCATCTTGAAGACAATGCCACACATCTTAATCAATTTACAGTCAAGAACCTGGACCAGGGTGTCGACTGTATACTGTTGACATGGTAACGCACCATTTAACCAAGGATGAACTGCGACATCAGAGCTGCTCATATAACTGCTGGTTCTGTTGCCTTCTAGAATTTAACAGCCTTGATTCTGTCCCCTGTTTTTGGTTAACTGTCCTCCCTGATCTGTTTTATTTTATTGTTTTTATTATTGTAACTGTGCTCTGAAAATCCTCTCTACCTTCCCTGATGTGACGTGTTATTAAATATTACGCTGAAATATCCTGCAGTCTGTAAGCACCATTTTGCTTTCAGTACAACCTCTGCTGGGATTATCTATCTGAGGTTTTTCCTGATTTAATATCTGTACATTTTTATTAGATATTCAAAGGCCGAAACCTCACCTGAATTACAGTATGTCACGCTCTGTCTGTTGCTTTTCCACAGTCCTTACAATGAGATTTCTGTCTGTACTTGACTGCTGTGGCTCCATATAATTATATGTTCTGTATATTCTGCTCTGCTCCATCAAGACTTCCTCTTAAATTAACCTCAGATTGTTTTAATTATCTTGTTTTGGCTTGATGACATGATGTTTGAATTGTGGGTGTGGTTTGTGATGTCACAAATGGGGGTGTGGCTTGTAAGCATTGCAATATATTGCATTGTCTTTGTTGGTGATGTCAGCCTGACGCTACTTTTAAATATGCAGCGTTGGTTTCTGATTGACTGGTTATTGTATGTTTTTGGTATTTTTATGTCTAATTTAGTCTACTTAGTTGTACTCTGTATGTTCAGCCCATTCTGGCCTTCTGTATAAGTTTTGTTTGCTAGTTTGTTTAATTATCGTTTGGCTAGCAGAGGACTGGGGACACGATGGGAGAATAGAGGGCATGGCTTTTATTGTGTCATGTAAAAATAGAGGGTGTTATTTGTGATGTCAGGAAAGGGAGCTGACTTGATAGTTTATGGGGGCGTGGCCTGTGATATCTGAATAGCGTGGTGTGCGATATGTGAACGGAGAGCATAGCTGAATTGCGCGGTTGGTGATGTGGTCTATAATGTTGCGGATAAGGCAGTAGTTTTGATGTGTGAATGTAGGGCGGGACTTGTGGTAGTCTGAACTGAGTGCATGGTGAGTCAGTGGAGGGTATGGCTTGTATTATTCGGTGCTGAAATGCAGTGTGCTATTTGGGATGACACAAAAGGAAGGAGTGGCTTGATAGTGAAATGATGGTGCGGTTGACTGGATGGTATGACTAGATCGTGTGGCGAGGGTTGTGTGGTCAGTGATGTGGTATTTATGGTGTGGTCTATGTGATGTTGTGGATTATTAAATAGCTGTCATGTATGAATGGAGGTGTGGCCTACAATTCCACAGTGAGTGTGGTTAGTATGTATGAATTCAGAGTGCAGCTAAATTGCATGGTTGGCAGTGTGTAGGGAGGGGTCCAATACCATGTTCATGCCCTGGAACTCGTCCTCGAGACAATGCCGATGCCTTTAACTGTCACCATGTAATGATTTCTCAGTGATGTCATTAAAGACCAATATGAACGCGACCAAATATCTGCAGTGTGGAAACAATGACATTCAAAGCAAACTGCAAACTGTGCTCTACTAAACTATCAAGGGGAGGTACGAGATCAGGTTCAACACTAGTGATCTAATTAAACATCTAAAACCTACACATAAGAAAGAGTATGACACCAGAAGTGCAGCAAACGGCAGCACGGCGAGAGAAAATGTCAAACGATAAACCTCATGCAGTGAAAATAACAGAAGCTGTTACTCAGCTTCGATCAGGCAAGTCCTGATGGTGATTCGCGGCGAGCGTACAACTTTCTGAAGTGGTATGTGGTGTAAAAGTTTAATGAACCACCAGAGGTTTTCGAGTGACATGTTTTTAAATCATAATCGACCAACAGAGACTCCAAATCATTGATTCCCCCCCCCCAGATGGCAAGTCTTAACACCGATTGTTTAGCAGGCTGTCTGTATGTCGTTTTCTTCTGGCTTTCATACATATTTGCATATTTCATCTCAATATTTCATTACATATTTCTATATTATTGTTTATCCCATTGCTTTAAAATTAAAATATTACTGGGTATTTTTTAGACGTTGCGCAGCTCAAATTGGTATCGGTGAACCTGAGCATCGGTACTTCTGAAAAACATGATATTGGTGCATCTTTAGTGATCGTGATTCATGACATGGTCTGTGATGTCACAAATGACACAGTACTTTTGATGAGTGAACTGACCTGTGATATGTGATGTTTCTAATGGGGGGGCTTGTGGAGGTGAAAAATTGAGGGTGTTGTTGCACAGATGGGGGACGTGGTTTGGTGTGGTTGATGATGTTTCAATTAGAAGCTGTATGTGAATGTAGGGTGTGGTCTGATGGTTTTAACATAAGGATTTGGTCTGTGGTCTCTGGTGTGGTCTGTAACGTCACTTGTGATGGGAGTTCTGACGTGTGAGTGCAGGGTGTGCACGTTTCACTGTGATTCCACCAATGGGAGGTCTTGGCCTTAACCTTGATCTAACAAACGGAATGTGGCCGGTGATGGTGGAAATGGAGGATGTCAACTTTTATTGTTACCAAAAATCATGGGGTGTGGCTTGATTTAGGCTGTTGGTGTCTGTTGGAGTGGCTGTCCTGTGATGTTTGAATATATGGTATGGTTTGAAGGTCTGCATTTTGGGTATGGTTTGAAGGTCTGCATTTTGTGTATGGTGTGAGCGTTCATGACAAGGCAGTAGTCATGGAGTCAACATTGCAGGGGTCAAGGCCATAGTTTTAATGTACATTGGTGGGAGGGGGCATTGTGAGCACATCTGAATAATGGGGGTGGGAGATGTGTCTCCCCTAATATATATTATAATTGTGGCCTTGGTTTGTGATGTCACTAATGGGTGTGGCTTGTTACCCTAATCATATTAACTTCACATAAAATCAGTAAATCGTTAAGCAAGCCATGTGCTCGGTTGGGTACAGCTGACACTTGACACGTGCCTGTATTACTCTTGCGTCAGTCTACCGGAATGTTCTCCGAACGTGTTTAATATGTTGCCTTGCACCACATTTCTGTTTTCTGTAACTAAAGAGAGGTTTTTAGAAACCATCTTTGCCAGTTTTGTACTCTGACACCAGTGACACGTCATTTTCCCCCCCGCAAGTGTAACGTTTTGTGTCACGTTGAATTACTGGTTGCTGCTGGAATCTGAGTTGCTCAATTCAGGCGCATCTGAGCGCAGTAAGCACTGCTAGCTGTACCTAACCACGATCACCAAGTTAACTCTTTATTTGCAGATAACTTTTTATCTCTACCATTTATTTTAAAAAACCTCTAGCCTGATTTAGTCAAGAATACAATGTACGTAAAGGGAAATTAATGGCCCTAGTTAGACTTTATTCCACTGGGTGCCGATTATGTAACGTGAAACAGGTTTAGACATATGCCTGACGTGGGACATCCATTTGTAGGATTGTAGTTCTCCACACCCCCCGAGCAAGTAAGATGAGTTGAAGCAGTCAAAGTGCCACTTAGGTAAGTAGGTGACATGTCCAGGCCTGTATTTCGCTATTGGCAGGAATTCACTGTATTTTCAAAACATCTCTCAGAGCCTGTGTGGGGAATTGGCCGTTCGGGATCACACCAATCGGAAATGCTGGCAGCCAAGGGCTGTGCGGTGCAGAAAATAGTCTTGAGCTGAAACGGGAAAATTGTCAGAAACAGGAGGTGCTATTTAAAAGGTTTTTATATGCGTTTAAAGAGCACTGACCTTTTAAAAAGTGAATTTCAGCCGTGGATTAAAGCAGAGAACCTTACTTAGGTGGTTACTTAAGAGGAGCTTTTAGGAAAACTGACCTACTTGGGTGGCGCAGTGGTTTTAATGAGCTCTTGCCCCACATGGGCGGCTGCCTGTATGAACTGTGCACATCCTCAGCATTTAGCCTGCATGCTTTTTTTTTCGTCTCAATATTTCTGCAACAGGAACATAAATAGAGGGCTTAGGGCTGCATGATTCTGGGTGCAATATTGTAGCAAGCATTCAGAAACATGCTGGTCCAGTGTGGAGAAATAACACGAGTGCAACTACTTTTTGAGAAGCGTGACTTTATCGTATAATCGACGCAGGCTAATGCTAACAGGAGGGGACCTAAAATACGAGACGCAATCACGTTTAATGACACGAAGGCATGCTAAACCGCAGGCAGCTAAAAGGGGACGCTCAACTATGAAACACTGACAAAGTGAAAAAAGTGCAATCACAACATGAAATTAATCTAATCAGCTGTAGCATCGGAGCGAGTGAGTGGGGCATGGCAGAAAAATACTGCAAAGCCTGGCCCTTAGGATTGCTCTCCGAAACACTTGCTACAATATGAAGTACAATATGAAGGATTTTTTCCCCCCTTTTCTTTCCTGTTATGATTCATCAACAATATGTCTTTATTGTTGTTTCATTACGTGTTGTTTTTTTATGAAGGAACAAACAATATGTGGTGATGGATGATGTAGCCTATCAGTTGACATAACGATACAGCCGGCTGAAGTGCACCATGGGAAGGTTAGGCGATTCCAAAGGGCCCCCTGACTGACAGGGGGGGGGGGGGAACTTATTTGGATTGATCTGGGTTGGAGGCCCAGTGTAATATGCTTTGATGTGGCCCAGAACCTTGATCCGTTTGGGGAAATTGTCTTTATGCCTCCCTCAACTTGCTCTTTGTTGCCCTAAAGGGGGGGGGGGTTAGGGGCCTTGCTCAAGGACCCGCAGATATGCTGAGGCTGGGTATGAACCTGCAACCTTCTGATTACAGGCACACAGGCTTAGCCCAGAGCCACACACTGATGCTTAGTTATCTAGGTTGGGAATGTGTGACTGACTTAACATACTTCTTTTATATATAAAAATTAATGCCTAAAGATTGTTATAAAAGTGCAATACAGTCATATCTCCTTCACATGTTTATTTTCTGCGTATATCGACAGGCTATATTAATACTTTTGTCCTCTTTCCTTTTTGTTATTAGGGCATTAAAGCACCCATCAAATTGAACTTCATGCCCATTTTATATTGTAATAATTTTTGTTATTAGGGCATCAAAACGCCTATCAAACACGCATTTAACCGTGTGTAAAACCTGTCTTCACAGTTTACAATAACCCTTCTTCAAAAACAGAAAGTACATACTACTGAAAGGACAAAGGGGACGTTAGTGTGTCATTTACGGCTAAGCATTAATCTTATGTGTCTTTCCTTCTGTTTACTAGATACACTTTTCTTGGTTTAGCTTCAGAAAGGCACTTCTCTACAAGATGTCCCTTGCACACGTGTGTGTGTGTGTGTGTGTATCATTGAACACTAAAAACCAGTCATCCAATGAGAAAGATGCACGGAGAGAGTGAGAACTGGTACGTGCACCTGCACATTCATTCATGTAAATGATTGGTTAAAAAGAATAACCAATGCTTTGTTATGGCTACTTCAAGGGACCTGTCAAAACAGTCCATTATACCCAGATTTGCTGTATGCCCAGAACACAACTACAGGACACCATTTACTCATGCCACACCCCAGCAGACACACTTGTGGTATAGATTAATATATTGTACATGTAATAAGCCAACTTCACCTGAGCAGATGCGTGACTATTAATAATCCCGACTACGTATCTGCACTGGATATCACTGGCACACCACATGCCTTGTAGGCGGAGCTGCATGTCCGTTATAGCCGAACAAAACTACAGCTAAATCGGCCCTGGGAACCAAATCGCATGCTTTTTATAAGCGAAATTCCGTTATATCCGAGTCCGCTATATCCGATGCTTTTTCTGCATGTTCTTAAAGGAGCCCGGCCGGGACCAGCGGACCTCGTCCGTTATGGACGGTATTCTGTTATAAGCGAGTCCACTATAACGGGATTTTACTGCAGTTCATTATCTGCTCTTTTAAAATTAAATATGGCCTGTAGGTAAGGTTTTTTGTGTTCCACTGAATAAGAAAATGTGATGTACATACAACCGTCCATCCATTGTCTATACCCACTTCTCATTCCGCCGGCTGTCAAGCTCGGCAAGTTTCACAGATCGTGCCAATGAACATTCACCATGACATCAAAACTGACACCAAGAAAGTGGTAGGAGAAAAAGTAATCAATTAGCAGGCTGGTAGGTGAGCGGCATACCTACAAGGTGAAAGGGGAGTGTGCGTGTCTGCGTGGGGGGGGGGGGGGGTTCCTCTGAGATCTCATTTCCTTTCACAGTCCAAAGACATGCAGTTAGGCAGATTAGTGTTTTGGTGATGGACTGTGTGTTGACCCCCAGTCACCCTGACCAGGGGAAGTGGTTGTAAGGTAACCCCCTCCCAGTGGGCGAATACACTGAGGGGATTCCGATTCAGATGTACCGTTGCGATTCGGTAGGTATCCAGAGTACTTGCTTTGTAATAATGTCGTCGCTGTAAAAAGGTTGAGACTGCTGGGGTTGCATGCAGTGGTCCACAAAACTCTTCACTTATGTTTGTATTTCACTGTATGCAACTACTCTGTCAGATTTTGAATAAAATTGCAGCATTTCTTTTTCATACATAAGTGATGTACGCATGCAAAAATAAAAACTTTCAACCACCCATATTATATTGTTTTAAGAAAGGATAAGGGTATTTTTATTTTTACCAAAATGGTATCATTTGGCATGTACCAGAAGGACAAGGGACTAACAGAGCGATGTGTATGTTCACTTTGTGTTGAGAGCACTTTCACGAATATATAAATATGTCGCCGCATTCCACAGCCAAGTTAGGTCCATAACGTTCAATTCAATTCAATTCGTATAGCGCGTTTTCACAACATTACATCGTCTCAAAGCGCTTTACAGCATCCCCACCCAAAGCCCCCAGTGAGTAAGCTATAGGCGACAGTGGCAAGGAAACACTCCCGAGAAGGAAGAAACCTCAGGAGGAACCGGACTCAAAGGGGGAGCCCATCCTCCAGGGGGCAGCAGAGGAAGCCCTAACCCTAACCAGACTCAGAGAGGGAGCCCATCCTCCAGGGGCCGGCAGAGGAAGCCCTAACCCTAACCAGACTCAGAGGACTTAGAGGATAGGTTTATGGTGCACAAGCTGTGTTCATACAACGGCGTCCAAACTTTATCTGTAAAGCTAACTTTTTAATCTTAAGTAGGGTGACCACCTAATCCAAATCAGGAGGGATCCACTTCAGATTTTACAAACTGCTTTAGAACTGAAAGGGCCCTGTGTTTGGCTGAATTGTTTGGGTCGTCTTGTACTCCTACTGGTTTGTTTCTTTGATTGAAAGACTCATCCAGCTCTTTCACATTAACATCAGTGGCACACGCCTGATTATAGGAGACTGATCAATCAGCATATAGCAAGTACTCAGTGACAAAGTGAAGTCCAGGTCCTTTTAATTGAAATAGTTTACAGACCCTCTCCTGGCTCAGTGTCCCTTCTGACATGGATTAGGTGGTCACCCTAATCTTAAGTATGATTAAAAAAAAACAATATACAATAATGCAGCAACATTTCCAGTGTTTGAGTGATTTACCAGATTTCGTCTTGATGCAGGAGCAAAATGGGGATTTCAGTGATCGTACGCATCATGACAAATACCAGGTAAACGTTAAAAAAAAAAAAAAGTCAAAACCGCATATTAATACGCTCCCTGCAATCAATTATGTTTTCAAGCAACGATGGCGGTACGAGGAAAGGATTCATGTCATGGCGTCATAGAGATCTCTGTGGTATGTTTATTCTTTTAATATCTGCCAGCCTAAAGGAAGGAGCTACCTCTAAATTTACTAGCCATCAATTCCTGTCTCACCTCAGATAAACCACGACTTTAACCAAAGCAATTTAAACGTCATCTCACAATATGAGTTATAGTCCTGCTGTTAGAAATTACTGTTGCAATAGTGAATTATTGCTCAGGCATAATGACTTTAGACAAAAGAAAAATTATATATTTAATACGAATATTTTATAGGGCTCTTACTCAACTGTACTTTTTGTTAATTACTATTTTGGTTGTTTTAAATTAAAATTAACCATAAAATGTGTGTTTCTATAGTTTTTGGAGGACTGGTTTATACCTATAATGACAATATTTTCTTTAATTTTTCTCTAGACTATTTTCAAATGTATACTTTTTTATGTTCACTCAAGTTTCTTGCATGTTATACATGTGCTTTTCTGCAATTGTCTTTAAAATTCAGTTAGTAGAAAATCTGTCTCCCATAAAAGTGCCTGTTTGAATTTGAGGCATAACACTGATAACATTATATGTATTTCTAACATGTATATTAATATACGAAAGATGCTAAGTTTGTCTGCACTCTGAGGCATTCTGTGTGCCGCTTTGAGTCTAAATGTCCATAATTCTGGAATTATCTTTTAAATAAATATATGTAAAACTTTAATAATGTACTCTGAAGTCTGTTGTCTTTTTGTGCAATAGTAGCGAATCTTACTTTCACTGCTGAGTAAAATGTACAAATGTGTTTTTAGTTACTCGAGGCTGGTTAAATCAGGAAGCTAATTCATACACTGTTCTCCAGCTAAGGTCTGAAGACGACCAATCTCTGAGGCTTCGATTCGGCATACCTTCCCGTGTGCAACAACATGGTTACTAAGTTTAAGTTTGTCCTGTGTGTGGGTTCTCGTGCAAACGCCTAGTCAAATTCCTTGCGAGCGTGACCCAACTCGGCCAACAAAAGCTGATTCTGATTCTAATGGACGCTTGCTTAATCGCTCATGCTGTCATCTGCCTCATGCGCGGGTCCATTACCTCGTTCCGGTGGTTCCGATTCCATCTCCTTCCTGTCTCCCCACAGCTGTTTCTCCCTGTACCTTCCTCCCCCCCCCCCCCCCATCACAGTGGAGTGTTTCCTGGTTTTTCTCTGCCGCTTTGTCACAGGACCTCCGGATATCAGAGCTACGGGGGTGGTTGGGTCCTTAAGTTGCCTTCTTTTGTTACTGACTCTAACAACAGTGGGCTACTTTAACGGCTCTCGATACTCTGTGTACTGTTCATGCAGGATGCACCTGTCATCTGAGGCGCAGTGCTTGGAAGTTGCCCTCGTTGAGAGTGTGTAACAAGTAAATAACCGATTAAACATGTGTTGGTACGGAGAAGTAAGGGAAGGTCAGATGGATACCAGTCTTTTGGCCGAAGATTGTAGGTGGGTGTGGCTTGCATAACCCTAACCCTAAGTAGAAGAAATAAGAACTTCAGATTGTAGGTGGGTGTGGCTTGCATCCGCCGAAGGAGCAGCTGTTTTCTTGAGGTTACAACTGGGTTGTGGTAGAATGTAACCCAATAGAGCAGGGATGGGCAATCTCATCCTTAAAGGGCCGGTGTGTGTGCGGGTTTTCGCTGCAACACCCTAATTAGGTCACTAATTAGAGGACTGATTAGCTGAAGAGTCCTCACACCTGGGTTTGAACAGCTGACCTACAGGTTATCCCAAAAACCTGCATACACACCGGCCCTTTAAGGATAAGATGGCCACCCCTGCAGTAGAGTATGTACTGATGAGACTGAACCTACTTGGGCAGGTGGGGGGATTCTTGTACCAGGTTACTTGGGTATCTTGTACCAAATAAATATTGTGATGTAATGATCACAAGCCACTGCCAGGTTTCCCTTAAGTTCAGCGGAGCAGAGGATGGGCTTGTTTGCTTTTCCTGTGCGTGTCTGAAGCGCTCATGTCATCAAGGTCCAAGCGACAGGTTTCATCAATCAACCGGATGCGTGTTGCCACAGCTGAGAGCTGCATTAGAGCGGAACATGAGGCTCAAGCTTTCCTTCGCGTGTGCGTTTGTAAAACTGTCTGAGGCAAAGCGTTCTTAGAGATGGTTCGGGGGAAACAGCACATGCATGCATTCAGAGAGACGAGAGCTTCTGATGCGGTTGTGGTCCAAGATGAAAACAACTCTATGACCCTGTGCTGTGCCTGACAGGAGCTCTTTCTCTCTCCCTCCCTCCCTCCCTCTCTCTCTCTCTAGCTCCCTCTTTCTCCCTCTCCCTCCCCAATCCTTCACACCCGCTTGAACAACAAGCACTTTTTCCTGGTTTATTATCTGCTCTTTTGTAACCAAACGGTAGATAATAGGTAACATCTGATAAGCAGGTCCTGAAGACCCCACTCAGTTTCATTTTGGTGATGCGTAACCCTGTTTACATTCTTTTAACCTACCTCTTTAATGCCAGGCGTCATGTAGCCGCCAGCTTTTGCCAGGGAAATTCACACGTTTATTTACACACTCTGTTTTGGCTTTGTGCTGAATAAGCGATGTTAATAATAATAATTTTTTTTATATTAGCGCTGAGAGCAGCTGTGCTGTTACTTAACTGATCTAGGATATCTTATGGATGGTACCCAGGCATGTAGGGAAGCTGGCCGTGGTTTGATGTCTGCTGTAAACATAGGCAGTGGAGCCAAGGTGATGCCTCATAAACAGGCAACTTTTACTCTTAAACAAGGAGGTGGTGCAGTATGAGGTTAATAGCAGTGCAGTTAACAAGCCCGTGAAACTTCGGGGGTGAACTTGAACCTCTAATGAGCTTGGAGGGTGAGAGGTTGTGCTTGTGCTCTTGTTGAGCTATTGGGGTTTCTTGCCGTTTGTTGACTGGAGCTGGTCTACAGACTGGGACTGGACAACTTTGGAGCTGGTATGCTTACTGGGCCTGGGTCTGGTGACTGGGTCTGGAGAGCTCTGGAGCTGCTCTGGTGACTGGGTCAGTGCCAAGAGAGTGAACTGGTGTCACATGACCTAATGACTTTGTGACTTGTGCGAGTGACCCTGGCTGTCCTGATTTCTTCTCTGCTCTGCTGTCCCGCTGGGGATCATTTGGAGCCACCGGAGTCTGGTTTGTCATGACAATCATTAGTGAACGGTTGGTGCGATGGCTTCAGCCCCAGTGCTGCTAATCACTCTCTCTCTCGTGCTTGTGCTCACCTACCGTTGGCATAAACATGACGTTTAGTGACCCAATGTGAAAATGCTTAGGCTTCAGTCTACCTGTGTGTGCTTGTTATTAAATTCACCCAATCCTTTAAGTGTTTCGTAAATGATGTCTTCAGCTCTTGCAGGTGGTTTTTTTTTGTACGGGTACGTGTGTGTTTGTGTCTGTTCTGCTACTTTTGTATGAGATATATATGAGGGGTGTCTGAGTGTGGGAAGGGGTTCCTGAGATTTGTGTTGCTGTAATATCACAAACAAGAGCGAAATTAGGAATTTTGAAAGCAATATTCAGCTGACGCTCCCAAGATAAGGTACATTTTGAATGGCAACCCGATTTGTTATTGCTTTGTCTGTGTGACCACCTTTCTCAGTTCGTACCTATGCAGAGTGGCTCCTGCTGGCTGAGAGGCAGGGGGCAGTACGCCCGTCTTCCAGTAAATGACCTGTTTACCATTAGGTATGAGCTGGAATGTGAACAGTAATACACGTTATGATGAATAGTTCTCTTGTATCGAATCTCTGAAGACCGGGTAGCTTTTTAAGGTGGCGGAGGTGCTGACGTTACAACGTTAGCATACAGTCAGTCGCTCCCTTAATAGAAAGTCATAGAAAGTCATGCTAATTAAAAATGGAAGTATTGCGCACATAAGTTCACAAGGCCTTCGAAAATTCTGAGTTGGCTACCTAGCTTGCCGATGTTGCGTTTGCTTTGACGCCTTGTGTTTACACCTCCTTGTCTTCTCCTCCAGGACCCTGGCTACTGGTTGCAGGTGCACCGCCTGGAGCACGGCGATGGGGGCATCCTGGACCTTGACGACGTGCTGTGTGACGTGGCGGATGACAAGGACCGGGTGAGCTTCTCTGAAGACTCCTGTTTCATGAGTCTTTTGAGTTGTAAATTCCAGACAAATGTGCTACTTAAATCTCCAATTTTTTCACCAGTTTGCATTGTGTTATGTGATTGGCCAGTAAAACCCTGCTGGTCATGTGACCCATGTCTTTCTTGAACATAGCAAAGACCCTTTGCTTTGGATCCCTGGGGGACTTTCCTGCACCTAAGATGCGGCCTAGTCTAGCTGGCAGCAAGATGGCAAATTACAACAGTACAGCTGAGCTCAGTATTTTGAAATCTTAGCAACGTAATCGTAAGCCAGGATCCCTCCAGTCACAGTCTTTAGACCAGGGGTCTCAAACTCCAGTCCTGGGGGGCCACAGCCCTACACAGTTTTTGGTTCACCCTCATTTAACACACCTGATTCAACTCCTTGTGCTAATTACCACACAGCTCTTGAATCATTTGTGGTGGAAGGGAGAAAGAACTAAACTACACAGCCCTCCAGAACTGGAGTTTGAGACCCCTGCTCTAGACTATCTCCAGTGCTGCCAATTCACTAGACCAGCCCCTCCCCCCAGCAAGACTCCAAAATGCAGGAAAAGTGTTGCTTTTGAAAATACCATCAAAATACGATATACCACAATAAAAATTAAAATGGTTAGCAAGCTAACTATGTCGGAAACAGTAGATCTTTGTTTCTATGCCACTTTGTAACTTTAAATAGAGATTCTCTGCCCTGTGTAAAGTTTTAATTACAACAGTGACTTAAAAATATCTTCTGATGTTTTTTAAATAAAGCGTTTGCACTTTTCTTTAAACCCTGTGTTTTGGCTCAACTAATCTATTAGTTAATTGCCACATGGTCACATGATTAATCGATTATTATTGCAGCCCTCATTTCCTGTATGTTATCTCATGAGTAGGAAGGAAACTTGGAAGTTTGGGGGGGGGGGGGGACAAATGTTTTCTCCAAATGGTGTTGGGCTTTCAACTGAATGACCAAAGTGTTCTGTTAGGGCCATTTGTCCTTGGTTGTTTCAGTTTTTCATAGTCATGATCTCAAGGGCATCAGCATTGCTGAGATATTTGAGTAAAAAGGGGGTGAATTAATGGGATTATGAAGAGATGAGTGTATGAAATGGTTGTGGTGATGTCACTCAGCAGACAGGCATTCTCACACAGGTCCTGTAGGGAGTTGGCGTTAGCGTGCCGCTAATGTTAACACAAGCCCGTTTGTGTACGTGCCTGAAGTGCTGTCAGTTTGGAAATGACCTTTTCACTGGGCAACAGTTTGTCCTGGGGGAGCACGTGGGTATATTTTCATGTGCCCCGGGGTCATGCTCTTGTTTCCCAACATCTGACCTTGATGGGATTCCTCCCTGAACAGAGCAAACGACTTAGCAGCTATCGATACCCATTTGAATCTGTTGGCCCGAGGTGGTGGCGGATTGGTGGGGGGAGGTGGCCGGGTGACCTCTTTGACATCTGACCTCTCGCGTGTGCCGGCCGCATTGCACGCGGCCTATACTGTACAGGCCATCTGTCGTAACCGACTTTGCATGGCTGACGAAATTCTTTTCTTGGATTCGGGTGAAGGGTACAGTGTGATGAAGGTATGTGAGGGGGGTTTATATCAGGCTGGGGAGGTAAAATGAGACATGAGATCGGGTATCGGGCGATTTTGAGTGACATTCTGTAGCTTGGTCCAAGTGCTATTCAGATCCTGGCTGGTGGTTTGAGTCCTCTAGTTTTGTTTCCTCTCCCTGTGGTGGCATGTCCTAGGAACATCTAGTACGGGATCAGCAGGACTGTGGTATTCAGCTGAAAACGAGCGGCTTTCCCTCCGAGCTCTTAATATGTCCCCACCGTCGCTATCAGCTATAGTGCCCGTGCAAGTACCAATGACGTGCAAGTACCAATGACGTGCAAGTACCAGGTATTTCATGGAGCTGTGCTTGTCCTTGCTGTGTGTCCTCCTCTTTGTTATAGATTAAAATGGGTGTTTTAGCGGTGAGCACAGTGCAAATCAGATGCTGGGTCAGCGGCTCGTTGCTAATTGGAGCCTTGGAAGATTCCAACACCTAGGATGTGGAATCCATTCCCTAGATGTGTCTTTGAGTCTGCTGTTGGTCCAGGGCGGGGAAAACCCTGTACGTCTAATTTAGATCCGAATGGGAGGAATGTAGCTGGTCAGATTTGGGAGATGAAGAGGCAAGAATAAATGGCCCAGACCTCCTTGTTGGGAGGTCCGAGAGAGAAGCTGCAAATGGACGGTGTTTACGCCGCCTTGGCTGCCCTTTGGTGGATCCGTGAACGAGGTGCCCCAGACTCTGCGTTTGTGTGTCCTGGTTGGTGTCGATGCTCCCCCTGCTTCACAAAGACCGAAGTTAGCAGGCTATTGTCTGTTTGCTGTAGCATTTGTGTGTTGCTATTTAAAGGCATTCGTTTGAAAGTAACACTTTTTAACGTTTGTATCCATGGAGACATTGCGCAGGCATGCAATGTGAGCGCCCCCACCCCCCCTCACCACCACTGAACACGTGCCTACTTTGAGGACATAGTCTGCTCGGAGGGCATTCCTCGTACCCGTCTCCGGTCCTGCAGATCTGGCTGTTCCGTCTGCCGCAGGCCTGCTGCTGAATCCCGAGGCTCCTTAGTCAACGTCTTTGTTTTCTTGGAAACTTTGGCCTACTGAGTCATTTCGGGTATTACCGTCCAGTGCCTGAGTAAGCAGCTCCTGTTCACGAGTGTACGCGTGCGTGGAAACCATCGCCGGATTCTGGATCTGTTTCCCCCAGCACCACTGGAGGGCTCTGTGCTGGCAAGCTCAGGACAGGAGAATTTGATGGGATAAGGTACCACAGTTTAAATGGACTTCATATTCGTTCACTTACATTTTTGCCCAGACTACCTTAAATCTGATAAGTTACCCCGCTTCGTAGTACTGACCCCTGGTCGCCTGCCTGTCCTACATTGAGCCCCCTGTCACGCCACCTTCGTCTTTTGTTTCGCATACAGTCTGTGAATTTCCCACGACACTTTCGTCTGTCCCTACCCAGCGTGCAGAAGGTGCTGGTTCACTGACTTCATTTGTCAGTCCTGACTCCTTAATCACAGCCCTTTAGTGAATGTTTCATGAGTGTGTGCTGCGAGGGGGGCCTGTGCATGGCTCAGTTGTCTCCTTTTGTCCCATTTTCCTTTAAACACTCTCTGTGGAAGCTGAAAATTTACCCTGGAGATTGGGACACTTCAGGAGCAATGAGTTGGGATGGATTTAAGTGCTTTTATATATATATATATATATATATGTATGTGTGTATGTATGTATATATGTATATATATGTATATATGTATATATATTTATATACATATATATATATATATATATATGTATATATAATATATGTATGTGTGTATGTATGTATGTATATGTATATATATGTATATACATATATATATGTATATATGTATGATGTATATGTATGTATATATATATGTATATGTATGTATGATGTATGTGTATATATATATATATATTTGTGTGTGTATATATATATGTGTATGTGTGTATATATATATATGTGTATATATGTGTGTGTGTGTGTGTAATATTTGTGGACGCTGATTTCTGTGAACGGTTTTTTTGAAGTTCTGAGGTTTGACTGCCCCCTTGTGGTGCGACTCATAAACAACTCAAGGTTCAGTGTTTATTGAACTTTATTTATACCCCTAATTGTTTTTAAATTTTCAAAACACATCTAGACCATTCGTCTCTCGCCACAGAGCTGTTGAGACAGTACCTTCATGGCAGTGTTTTCTTTCTCCTGATAAATTTGATATAGTTATGAAGCCAGAACATTAAATCTGAGCGAGATCAAAGCTGTTTATGATGTCTTCTTTTCCTGGGTGTGTTCGTTGTCATTTTGTTTGCTGCAGGCCTTTCTAAGTGGCTCTACTTCGTGGGGCCCTAAACTGTGCCGTTTGTCAGAGAACACAAATATTTAGATCTTGTGGGCTGCAGGAAGCCCCTCAGACAGGAGCTGCAACACCAGGGGCTGGTAAGTGGTGAATAGAATCAGAGTCTGTAAGGCAGGGGTGTCCAACTCCAGTCCTGGGGGGGCGGAGCCCTGCACGTTTTTGGGTTTCCCCTCATTTAACACACCTGATTCAACTCCTTGTGCTAATTACCACACAGCTCTTGAGCTGAATCATTTATGGTGGAACAGGGAAAGAACTAAGCTACACAGGGCTCTGGCCCTCCAGGACTGGAGTTGGACACCCCTGCTGTAAAGGAATTTAATTAGCGTAGGTGGGGGCAGTTGTTGTTAGTGTAAAAACAGCGTGAAGCATGGTGCGTCCTGAGCAATGGAGGGTCATTACTACCTCAGTGTCTCATGTGTGTTTGAGTGCAGCCTTGAAGCACTGCTTCTCTCCTTCTGCCCGGTCGCTGTGGTTCTTTTCTAGTCCAGCCCACTCTTCTCTTGTTGACAATTGGCTGGTCAAAGTCAGTCTTCAGGCCGGCTCCTCTCACGTGCGTGAGAAACCTGGAGGGGTTCCCCGTCGGGGGTTGCTGAGGGGTGACATTTGGTCCAAGTCGCCCAATCCCTCCAGAGATCGGGGTCACGATGCCACGTTGGCAGGCTCATGGGGATTTCCTGGGTGGCCGCAGCGCAGGGTAGATGTTTCGTGGGAGAGCCACTTGACAGTCCTTGTCCTTGTCCTGCCCTCTCAGAAGCTCTCCTGACAAGCCTCCCTCTCTGCTCAGCCCTGCCAGCCATTTAAGGTTCTTTTCCTTCACTTTTGCAAAACTCTAGCAGAGGGGTAGCAGTAAGACCGTTGACTGAAAAGCTGCTGGTTCTGAGGGTTGTGAAGTCCAATGTTGCAGAGTCTGTGCATTTTCATTTTAATTACCCGATTATTGATTCCTGATTACATTTTCTACAGCCTGCTTGGTGTGAGTGATTGGCTGGATCCTGGTGGTGGTGGTGGGGGGGGGGGGGGGGCTATTTGTACACGTTGGTGAGCCTGACCTCCAGCTGGCTCTCCGTATCTGTGGCAGTGCTCAGTCTTGGCTGACCCTGCTACTTGTGTCAGAATTGTTTTTTACTGGCGCCCCCTTGTGGGGGGTGAAGCTCAGTGGATCATTGGTGGAGAGGCGCTCCGCTTTTTAAACGTCCTTATGCTGTTAGTTTGTTGAAGCACATACTGCTGAGTCCACTAGGGGGAGCCTTGACTGACTTGCTAGTGATTCTCTACTTGGTTGGAGGTGGTAGATTACAGATGGCTTGCTGGTGTCCTCATAGCACCTATGTAATAATAAAAAATTTTGACTGAAACATTTAACGTAAATTTAAAATGCAGTGAAAGCTCTGTAATAATGTTATCATAAGAGGCACATTGATGCCACTGTTAGACTATACCTCATGGTGTAGCTGGACATGTGGTCTGATATTCAGCAGAATTAAAAATGTGTAGTTCAGTTTATGCTCAAATGTTTATTATTGTGTTCTGTGTTTGCTTGGCAATGAGTGAGCTTATATGAAAACATGCCAATCATACCAGGTCATTGACGACAAAATTTGTTGCGACTTGCAGCCACTAGAGGGTGCTATAGACCTTTTCTTTTGCCCATTCGCTGCTTCTAATGGCTCCAATTCTTGCCGTCTCTACATGAAACATCGGTAAGATGGTATTCTTTTCGGTTTTCCCTTCCTGATTTTCTGTATTCTTTTCTGATTCTGAGCTCACGGCTTGTGTGTAAGTGTCTTGCACGTTTCACACCCGAAATTCAACAGTCTTAGCTGATTGCTTTTCTGTTTGTGTACTGGAAACAAAAAAGGTATATCCTCTCATTGTTGGCTGAGACGGCTGCTCCATCTTTCTGTTCGGGGCAGTTTGTAGATCAAAGCCAGATATCAGGCCATAAATGAGGCTTTTTTGGTAGGCTGAGCGTGGTAAACACAGGATTGCTGCGAATCATGGTGGTCCATTAGACTTACTGTTTATGTATCGTCTCGGGGTCTAATAAAGTCTCCCACTCCGTGGGGGCGGTCAGGTCCTTTTCCCAAATCCCCAGCATTGCAAGGGAGACGCAACTTACTGTTATCAGGACCGCCGAAGCCTCCTGTGTCTTCCTGGGTGATCCGAAGACCTCAAGGCAGAGCGGCAGCAGAATCTCAGCTGCGTCGTGTGTTACGGCTGCGTCATAATAATCTGAAATCCCTTTATAATGTTCTTGTGAAACAACTCAACAAATGGGGGCAGTAATTACGTTAATGAGTAGACCTCACAGACCTCACAGCGAAAGCAGAAGTACCACACCCACAGGCTTCGTAAGGCCCCTCTCTGTTTCTCCACTCGGGAACGGACCTCTGTGCTCTCATTGGTGATTGTCTCTCAGTCACTGGTGGTTGTATTTCTGTCTCCAGGGATTGGATTGTCTCCTAGTCTTTAGGGATCATCTCTCTCTTTAATGGTCGTTGCTCTGTCTTTGGGGCATGTCTGTCTGTTGGGGTTATATCGCAGAATGGCTCTGTGTCTTTGGGGATTGGCTTTTTCTTTGGGAATTGTCTCCTCCTCCCTCTGTCTCTGGGAATTGTCTCTTCTTCTCTGGGAATTGTCTCTTCCTCTCTGGGAATTGTCTCTCCCTCTCTGGGAATTGTCTCTCTCTCTCCCTCTCTGGGAATTGTCTCCCCCTCTCTGGGAATTGTCTCTCCCTCTCTGGGAATTGTCTCTCTCTCTCCCTCTCTGGGAATTGTCTCTCCCTCTCTGGGAATTGTCTCTCCCTCTCTGGGAATTGTCTCTCCCTCCTGGGAATTGTCTCTCCCTCCTGGGAATTGTCTCTCCCTCTCCCTCCTGGGAATGGTCTCCCCCTCTCCCTCCTGGGAATGGTCTCCCCCTCTCTCTGGGCTCTTTGGGAGACAGATTGTAGGAGATGCTTCTGGAGGTGTGGATCCTCGGTTACCAGCTGTCTCCTCCTGCTGCCCCATACTCTACATGCCTGCTCCCCCCTTCCAGCACGGCAGGTTCATGGTTGTGCCATCGGCTGCTAATTACCGGGAGCTTTCCAGCGAACAAATGTGCCTAATCCGCAGCCTCACACGTCCCACTGCATTCGTTACAGTGCTGCGACAGTAGCCCAGATTTACAGATGGGAGGGCCTCACATCTTCACAGCGATCGCATTAATTGCGTGCTGATTAGAGTGCGTAGCGGAGCGCTGCATGTGCCGGGTGAAAGGTGAACGCGCGTAGCTCTGAGACTGAAACCTTAGGCGGTGCCTCTCTATGCGGGCATGAGCCTGCCTCCCTGCCTCTTCTTTGAAAGGTGCCTTTGAAATCCATGAGGGGAGTTGGGGGGGAGGCGAAGGAAGAAAGAAAAATGACTCCATGATATACCTCATGATATACCTCATGATATACCTCATGATATACCTCATGATATACCTCATGATATACCTCATGATTGACCTCATGATGTACCTCATGATGTACCTCATGATGTACCTCATGATGTACCTCATGATGTACCTCATGATATACCTCATGATGTACCTCATGATGTACCTCATGATGTACCTCATGATGTACCTCATGATGTACCTCATGATGTACCTCATGATAAACCTCATGATAAACCTCATGATATACCTCATGATGTACCTTATCACCGAGCGGCCTGGAGTTCCTTCCCGGTTCGCGGGCCAATCAGCGAGTGTGTTGGCAGCACCCCCCACAGTGGGATTTCTCCAGCCGGCCCCAAAAGGTGAGCCGGGGCAGTGAGTGGGTGCCCAGAAAGATTACTAACTGCCCCCAAATCCCACCCTCCCTCGCTCCACCCTCTGCCCCCAGCCTCGAATCCTGCTGTCTGTTGCCCATAATCTCCCATTGTACCGTCGGCCTTTCTGCAGCAGCCACCTGCGCAGAAGTCGTCTGGACGCCGGCCCGCAGAGTTTGTGTGCGTTATAAGTGTGTCTGTAGGTTGAGGGCAGAGTCTGTTTTATTTATTTATTTTGGGCTCCGCTGTTCTCCTGGCCTCCCGGGGGCAGCGTAGTGTAATAATAGCCAGACGGCCTGGAGTCTGACACGGAGCCCCGCTCTGCTGGGGCCCTGGAACGTGCGATTCTGCCCTGGATACGGGCGGCAAGCTAAATTAACTGCACCATACTCTGCCGCGCCGGCAGTCTGGTCCAGGGGAAGAACCTCGCTAATTAGCTTCACCTGCTGGAAGGAAAGCCCCCCCCCCCATCAGCACCCTTTCCCAACTCTCAGCTCAGCCTCAGTTCCGTGGTCCCGGCTGGTATCCTCATCCTTGTCGACGGGAAATCGCAGAGTAAACTGATCCGGCGTTACGTTCCCGCCGGTCGGATTCTGCCCTAAGGATGAGCGGGAATAAGGCACCAGCACGAGGGCCTTGATGGCCAAGCCTCCCCCTGTGCGTCCCTGTTTTCCTGCGGTTGGCCTCCCTGGAGAGTTGAAAAGATGCCCGGTTGACCAGCCACCGTCCCCGTTAGCGTGACATTCGGTCGCGACAGATTGGCGATGGAGAAGCTCCGCGGTGGACGCCGCGCAGCGCCCGGCCTTGCCACGTGCATGTGGTTTGTGACCTGCGTGAAATCCTAAGGACGTCTCGTTACCTCGGCCTCCTGGGAGCTGATGTTCAGTGGAACCGAAGTAGCGCCTGTGAAGTTTTGCTGGCGTGGATGAGAGTGGTTATAAATGGGAGCCGCGGGGAATCTGTGCGTTTTTACAAGAAGAGCATTCCTCAGGTGGGGGAGGGGGGTGGGGGCTTTGGGGGGGGGGGTCATCTTAAGGGCCATAACCGTTTAGAATATAATAGTGGTCGCGGGGTATTTGTGTCTGCGTGTGAGGTCTGAGCACTCCTATGGTTTCGCGCACAGAAAGGCCGCTTTCTTGTTTCTCAGTCAGATTCGGGAGACGCCTTCAGAGGAAATAATGCAGCTTGTTGGCTTCTAAGTGCTCCAGCTACCCGGCCTTCCAGGGCCTGCCTGGCCAGATGGTTTAGCAGCTGGGAATTTTCATTAAATGGGACTTGAAGCTACCTTCTCCTTTTGTTTCAATCCACTAATGTTGTGCACCTGAGTGAGGTTTAAATCTCCCCACGTGCCACTTCACCTGGCTTTTCGCTGCACACTGTTTAAATCCTCAACGTTAGCACATATGTAGTATGCTTATTATTGTTATAATTACTATTATACTTGTGAAGAACTGAACGGCCTTTGCAAATGCTGATTTTATTATATATATATATATATGTGTGTATATATATATTAATCACACACACACACACACACGTGTTGAAGGCCAGGCTTCAGGCCTTATGTTCTAGTGTCTGTCTAACAGGAACAGGCTGACCTGTAAATCCCAGGCTGCCTCCCCCCCCCCCCCCATTTTTCCTCCAGAGGAATTTTGGGAAGCAGATGAATCACGGGACCCCCGCCTGTCTCGACCGCGTCTTCTTTGGGGGCTTGCGGCTCGGCATGCCAAGGAGAGCAGATTTCTGACACTACCCTGCTTATTCCCCCACACTACCCTGCTTATTCCCCCACACTACCCTGCTTATTTCCCCACACTACCCTGCTCTTATTCCCCCACACTACCCTGCTCTTATTCCCCCACACTACCCTGCTTATTCCCCCACACTACCCT
>JAUMHC010000085.1:11337900-11348821 GCA_032359785.1 Heteromormyrus szaboi | reverse complement strand
TCCCCCACACCCCCCTGCTTATTCCCCCACACCCCCCTGCTTTATTCCCTTTCTCAGGACCGGATTTCTGATTGTTTTTCACGTCGGTCTTTTTTTACCTTGATTTGTTTCTCGTGTTCATTTTTGTGTCATGGATACTCGGCTCGGTCTTCCTAAAGCTTAAATAAATAGCCGAGACCTGCAGTCCTTCTGAGGTAGGGATTTGCGGGCAGATTTGCGCTAAGAGCAGTCATCCCAGAGTGCGGACAGGACCGGATCCAGGCATGCCGCTGCTTCATAGTACTTTACTTCTCTGTTGGTTGCCCTCCTGCCCCTGCTGGGTCCAGGGACTTTAATCTGTGGCTAGGAGCTGTTTAGGAACCGCCAGCGCTTTGCAAGGGAACTCCCCTGTGGAGCAGGAAATGGTGACCCTCTCCCCCTTTCAGTGACCCCGCTCTCATACGAGCAAAATTACCCCACAATACAAATAAGCCAGGAGTCCTGGGGGGTCCATTGGGCGGAACGTTAGCGCTAGTGCCGGCTGGACACCAAAGAGATCCCAGTAACCCATTTCACGCATTTTGCTGGGGGGGGGGGGGGGGGGCATGTTCTGAGATGCTCTTAGAGGTCAGGGGATGGGGACTCTGCCCTTATTCCCTCAGGCTGAAAGGTGAGGTAAGCAGCAATTTTCAAGGGCTGCTGCCTCCGTTAAGGAGACAGTAACCGAGTTTCTCGTTAATGTATGATTTTATACCCCTGTCTGCTTCAGCGGAGCCTGGCAAACGGCGCCCGGACTTCCTTCCGAGGGCTTGTCGGCTTCCTGGGAACTAAGCAGTACATAAACCCAATTAGCACGTGCCGGAGCAGACGTGCCTTCATTGTTTTCCCCGTTTCTCCTGCGTTCTTGTCTCTGTTCCACGGTGGGCGTAAGATGAAGCGCAGCAGAACCGGCAGGGCTAATTAAACGAGGCCTTCCGTGCCGCTTTCCCTCCTGGCGCGATATCGCCCCGGCTGCCTGACGAACAAGGACGTTTAAGGCCCGTTATGGTGCTGCTGTAGCGGGGGGGGGCTGCTTGGTGTGTTGGCTGGCTCGTGCCTGTCGGCCCCGTCGCCGCCGTGCTGGCAGAGTCTTGCGACCCCGAGCTCGTAGACCTTGGTGTAAGAAACCCTGTTTTTAATAAAATTGAAACTCGTGCCCTTAATGGTCCATGCAGCCATAGCAACATCACAGCATGGGTCTCCAGGGGCATTTAGGTTTTACCCAATTCTACAGCCACATGCTTAACTGAACCGCTTTAGTAGAACCCCATTTTGAGGGTACAACAGCAATTACCCTTGTGGGAATTCCTGACCACCAGGCTCATCTGTTTCTTGTCCCCAAGCATTTTTGGCATGGTGACATTATGTATCTTAGGTAACCTATTTGCGATGGACTTTGGACTTTGTAAGACTCCCTGTGCAAACACAGCCTCTGTCTGGTCTGGTATTGATAGCAGAGCACATAATAGCCTATTAAAAGCATCCGTGTCTCTCAGGATGGTGTCCAGGGTAAATGTAAATCCTCCGGCGGGTTTATTCAGTATTTTTGTCTTGCTCTCGCCTGACAGTGCTGGCTGTTGGCTTGGTAACAATGCCGGCGGTTCTTCATTTAGGATGGGTGCTGCCATGCTCTGTTGTTGTTGCACCCTCTGTATCCACGGAACACAAGGGATGTTGGGGAGCCTATCGCCATTGTTGTCGTCATCGTAGGCGTCACCGGGACGCATCACCGGGCAGGATTGCGACCTCCACAGGTTCGGAGAGCCCTGCTGGTTTGGGCAACGATTCGCAGATGGACTGACATCTCGTCCAGGATGTCTCTGTGCCTTGTACCCTACGGTGCCTGAGCTCTAGGCTCCCCATTAATCTGTAATGTATAAGCTGCTGGATTGATGGATGGATGGATGGATGGATGGATGGATGGATGGAGGGAGGGAGGGAGGGATGGCCCGTCCTTTAGGGTATTTACAGAGATAATCTGTGAGGGGGATCTCTAATGAGCCATGCGGTAAAAGAGGTATCAGCGTTGCATGCTGGCAGGAAAGCAATTAGCATCGCCGCCCTAGAGGTTACCAGTTGCCGTGTGCGAGAGAGCGCTATGGAGTGGCACAGCCATACTCTGTGCCAAGTGTGAGCAAAACTGGGGTCATGGGAAAAGAATGTGACAATTCTGAAGGGAGAGGGGTTCAAAAACAGGTGCAGTTGGACCCCCAGACCTCGAGGTGGCGCCGTCTGGGTGATCTTCAGAATGGTGTCTGAGCCCAATTGCAGCATACAGTGCTGTTCAGTGCCATCGCTTACTGAGATTGTGAGTACCTAACCCTGAGGAAACCTGTAGGTCAATTCATGTGTCACTACATACTGTTAGTTGGGAGCACCTGGATAAGAAAAACATAATATTACTATCAAATCACGTCCATATTCCCACAGATTTGTGCAGGCAACAAAAAGTGGCTTTTGATATTTGTGTGGCCAGTCTCTGCGTCGCCTCCCTACATATGTGATGGTGTCTGTTTAGTTCCCATATAAAGTCCTAATGGATTTCTTTCCCTTTCGGTCGCGTTCTCAGTTCCATCGAAACCTCTCGTTACCCCTCTCTGTCACGACGTGCGGCCGCCGGGGGTTGCTTGGAAACCGCCATCGCTGGCTTTCTCGAGGACTCGAAGTCTCAGTTGTTGTCACAGTGGGATCGCGAAGTCGGCCGGGCGTGGGAGGAAGCCAGGCTGCTCGTCGGGCGTCGCTTATGGATCCCATTGCCCCCCCGCTGCCCCGGCGGCCTCTACCTCCTCCGTACGTGCCTCTGTCAGCGTCCCCATCGTTTCAAGGTCTTTCGGGCCTTTTTGTTAAACCTTGCTAAAGCCTTCGGGTGGAGGAAGTTTTGAGCGTCCTTTTTTGCGGGAGTAGGCATGTGACGAGAAGCACTGCGATGGCAGGAACGGCCCAGCAGGGAGCGCTCCGCCACGTGCTGCCACATCCCTTTGGGCTTTGCTGTCGCCGATCCGGCTTTTCCCCGGCGCTTTTCTGTACGTTTGCGCGGATGCACCTTGTGATCACCACCATTTCCCCGGCAGTACTGTCAGGAGTCGTGTTTGCGGCGTCTTCCTGGATACGGGCTAAAAACTGCTGCTACACACAGCCTGTGATTTACTCGAGACAAGCCGGTCCATCGTAGGCACACTTGCACACGCAAATTAGAGGCCCTGATTCACTGGACTGTGGGAGGGAACTAGATTGGCTGGAAGAAACCAATGTGGACCATGGGAGGGGTGGGGGGCAGGAATCAAACCCCCCAGCCCTGGAGGTGTCATATGTGTATCTCAGGGGGAAAATAGCCTCTGTTTACCTTTTTCGTGTTATACTAAGGAATATAACTCCAGATGTGTGTAGATAACCAGTGAGGTCGTGATGCCTGGATGGGGCTCTCAACGGATGGCGAATGGCATGGGGGCACCTCACCTCTGCCTGATTAGGGTGACCTACACCTGAGGAGGGGGCTACTGCTGTCACACGGCTCCTGGGGAAGGGGGGGGGGGGTCAGTGATTAAAGAACAGAAGTTGAAAAACATGGGGAAGGAGAAACATCCTTCCACTTGCCTGGCAACAGTCACTGTACCATGTGGGTCCTTAGTGCGTCCGCTGGGGGGGGGGGGGCTGTACCCAGCTCCCTGCTGGAGGTATGGGGATCTCTTCCTCCATCTCATTGTCTGTGGGTCCAGAGCACAGCTGCTAAATCCATCTAAAGGCTTGGTTCTTCCTGCTCTCCTCCCTGTCAGGGGCCCGTTGTGCTATGGCCCGCTGCCCCTGAGTGGCGGTGTGCGACGGGTGGGGCCCCCGGATCAGAAAGGGGGGGGCCACGGTAAGACGCTGCAGGAAACCGCAGGGGTGCCGTGCGAACTGCACTGTGTTTATGGAACGGAGATGTTTCAAAAGTCGGTCAAGGAGGCCACAATTAAAAGATTAAGCATTAGATAGAATGAGGAGGGAATGGATGCAGCAATACTGTGTGTGTGTGTGTAAACTTGTGCATAAGGCGTGTCAGAGTGTATCAGTGTGTCTTATGTGTGAAGATGTCTGCCTGCATGGTAAGATAACAGTCTGATATTCATCTCGCTGAGCTGACATTTATCTTCTGCGTCCTGGCTCACTGCCGTGTCATGTCCCTTTTCACTCCATCTGATTGCTTTGTGAGTTTGGCCTTGCAGCCGTTACTCTCGAAACGGCGGCGGGGGGGGGGGGGGGTATCTCTCGGTGAACACGTGCTGTGGGCATTCGAATTCTCGCTGGTATTTCAGGTTTGAGAAGTTGGAGTAGTTTAATGGCTAGTTACTGGTGAGGTGTGTCTGCATACACCCCTCTCTATGTTAGATGAGGTTTAGGGTTTTGTGTGTGATTCTAACAGCGTTTCAGAGGGTTTGGCCTTGCTCAGCTGTGGTGCTCCTTGGACGAGATGGCAGGCTTGGATGTGTTCGTGCTCTGGGTCCATAATCAGCAGCTCTTCTCAGCGCTTTGTTATCCGGTGAGATGGGAAGCGGGGATGTGACGCTTTTCCACCCCCGGCGTACACCGCGGTACACGGCAGCTCTGCTTGGTTCACCTAAGGTGAGCGGTAATTTGTCTCTCTATTAATTTCAATATTAATGTTCAACTTAATCAGGAATAAGGGCCCATTTCCCGGTCTGGATGACAAAGACCAGATCCATCCATTCATTCATCCGTCTTCCAGGTGTTTATCCCAGTAAGGGGTGTGGGGGTGGGGGTTTTGGACTCCGACCCAGGCGGCATAGGGTATGAGGAAGGGGTACACCCTGGACGGGATGCCAGCCCATGGCAAGCCACAAAGACAGGATATGTACATTTTTTTAACCCAGTCCTGTTTCGTGTACATTGTATAAATCTTTGCCCCCCCCCCCCCTCCCCTCCATCCTTTCCCACCTCCTTGAATATTGTGACCAGGGCTTTGTATCCGAGACGGGATGGTGTTCTGAGGCCCTCACATGGTTTTTACATTTCCTCGCTGGTCAGGAGGGTTAGGTAAACAGTATCTGTTTACCCGTCTGAGAGCTGGCAAAAAAAAAAAAAAAAAGGAGAAAGTGTAATAAACACCAGCATGCTTTCGTGGGCCCTGGTCCTACACCAGCTACCTTGTTTTTGTAGCTGGTTTTACGAGGGCAACTCTTGTGGGCAGCAGACCTTAAGCACCTTGGCCCTGTCGGTTCTGCCATGTCTGAGATCTGTCGAATGTTCCCAGCATGGACCTGAAGGTGTCCTGTTAGAGCCGTCCGCATATCCTCCGGAGTGTGTTCTGGTGAACCTGTGACCTCTGGCCCGCACGGTGGACACACGCCCCCCCCGTGGTCACTGTGGTGCTCTGGTGTTAACTGCTGACCGCAGTTTGGCCCCAGGTTGGGTATTGAGATCTTTCCTGCCTTACGGTAATAAAAATGAATAAGGTTGCATTTGCGAGGTCTAAAATGTCGACGCAGTACTGAGCGTGGGGGAGATGTAAAGTGCAGTTCTGATTTCACATTCTTCTTTTTTTATTACTTTTGATGCTGAGATTAGAAGCTCAGTTGTCCATTGACTGGCCCGCCCTACAGACAGTGTTGTTATTAACCTAATGCGCAAATAAAGAGTTTGTCCTGTTGTGAGCACGAGTTTTGTCCGCCGGGTTTGTGTGTGGTTTCTGGTCGCCTGACGCCTGCAGGCGGTGGTTTTCTCTGTCTTTTTGTTGGCCTTTTGTGTGGTTTGTCCGAGAGTGACTTTTTTTTTTTTTTTTTTTTTTAAAGTTCAGGAGTTCGGCGTGCGACCCTAGGAGCCTGACCCACCTCACCCTGAAATGGACTCCTTGAAATAAACCTTTTCCATTTCACGGTCCGGGTCAGCGCGACAGGATCGTGTGGCACGCTAGGTGCAGGCTGGGGGGGGGCTGCTGACACGCTCTGGGGCCCCATGGGCGAGGGCTACGCCGGTACTGGGCTGGTTTCTGGGATTACTCTGCCACGATGAGCACCAGTGGAGCACGGTGACCACAAGGAGCATAATGGCCACTTCTGGCTCACTGAGACGGTCCTGCTCAGATGCTGTGTCCTGGATGGTGGCTGAATTGTCATGGGTGAGAGGAACGGATGCTAGACACGGCCAGCTTCAGCTTACCTCTCGCCATCGACAAATAGTCAACAGTCCAATTTCACTCTGTTTTCTCATAATGCCTTACTTGATACATGTTTTCTGGAATTGATGTAAGTCAGTGTTACTCCAACCGGTCCCCGGGGACTCCCAGATGGTCCATGTTTTTGCTCCCTCCCAGCTCTCAGGAGACTGCGGGGGGTTCCCGAGGACTGGTTTGAGAAACACTGGTGTAATTAGTAATTGACAGTCCTGACCAAAAATTAGAAAATGAACCGTTTGTGGCTATCGCTTTCGCATTTTTGGGTGTTTCCCTCAGTTTGTTATGACACGAATGCGGCACGACGGGATTGGAAAATCATCCACGAGTCCCCAAACCGCGCGTTTGCCTTAACCTGATTTGCATTGTGGAAGCCGCATAATCAACAGCTCTGTCGAGCCTAATTAAGTGCTCAGCTGGTTTGCAGAGCAGCACGCTGCTGCATTTCTCTGGGTGTGGAGTGTCCGAGGTGCATCTCAGCGACGTGATTGGCTGCCTAGGTACCCTTGTACAGTTGTTATGGGAGAACCGCATCATATAAAAATGATCCGAATGCACTGAATTAAGGAGACTTGGCGCTTAATTTCTGATCAGAAGTTTTGTTGGACAGTAATACCAGAGACACACTCTCCCAGAAAAATAAGCATTTCCATGATGAACGCCATCACCTGCACACGTGCATTATCTGCCCGCTGGATTGACTCGCTGTTTATCTGACTTTCAGAATGTCACATTCTGTCCCCTCAAAGCCCCAATGTGCGTCGTCGAGGGGAACACCTACAAAGATCCAGCAGAAGTCCAATTTTGGCACGTTGCTGTCCTACTGCACTGCTTTGGTTTGACAGTCCACAAAGTCAATGCTCTTAAACACCTCCGGCTACTCGGAAAATCGGGAATTTCCACTGAGACCAGAGAAGGACAAACTATTCCTGCAGCCAATTCATAGGACTAGTCATAAAAAACCACAGATGTGACGGTTATTTTTGTTGGAAGAGTTCATCCCTTTGTTCCGCTGGGGCAGCAGCAAAACCTTATATATTATAATAATATACTTTTTGGACAGTACCAGTTAGCATGCACAGCGAAATTTGCATTTCCATCATAATCCACCAAGATAATTCTGTTTTATCTGCCCATTTGGGGCAGATAAACCCAAAATCTATAATCTTGGATTTGGTGAAAATGGATCGTCTGGGTCTTTCCCACGCGGACTGACAACAGCCCGAATCCTGACAATAAAAGTCTTCATGTGCTGTACTGCAGAGGTAATGTCTCAGGCAGGCATCTGTTTTTCTCCCCTGCTGTTTCATTTCATGATTTCTCAGTGGTTACTTAATTTTCAGCCATTCACCATTCTTCACATTTTGGAACGATTCGTGACGATTCATTTAATGACGTTGAATTTGTCTCCGGGCCGGCGATGTTTCACACCAAATTACAGTCTCCTTGCCCATGGAAGCTCACAGGGTGGAATCTCACTTGTTCTAAAAAATGCTTCTCTCAGACTCCAGGTTTTTCTGCGAGTGGGTGGGTGGGGGGTAAAGATGACCACTAGGGGGCGCTGTTAGGACAGGATTTGCAATAGAGGGTAGGCTCTGGCGGGAAAGAATAGAGGAGGACTGCAGACAGCATAGACCCCCTTGTTGTTGAGGAGAGGTTGTGCCACAGTGGAAAGAGGTGCCCCTGTCCTTCCTGGTGCTAATAAGCTTGTAAAATGTGTTTGGATGGAGGGGTCACTTGTCAATGTATCTTGTGACAGCATGTCTCCCGTCTAACACGGAGACCGACGACTTTAAGCTTGTACTTTACAGCCGGTCCCGCAAGGCTGTGTATAGTACAGTCCAAACACTCCCCAAAAATACATGCAGTCAAAATGTACCTGGTAACAGCAGAAAGCCTGTATCCGAGTCTGGCCTAGCCAGAGGAGAGCCGGTGACATCACGTGAAAGTGAGGTCGACCACGCTCTGGTCCTGGGGCTGGTGAATAGCCTCGTTTTCAGTCTGCTCGGCTCAGATATCTTAAAGGACTGACGGGTTTTTCCCAGATAACACGGCACTGGGCACATGGCAGTGGTACCTTGTTCAAGCTTTGCGGGGTGTGTACTACCACAAGCAGGGTTGGATTAGTCAGGTTTGTGTTGCTGCCTCGTCAGTGTTTCTCCAACACAGACCTCCCCCTCCACGCGCTTCCCCGGAATCTGTACAAGTATTGCTCAGTCCGGCAGTGGGGTACCGCACATCAGATAGCATGGTGTATGCTGCAGTCTTTGTGTATTTTGTGTGTCTGGGAATTTTGTGAGTTTTCTTTCTTTTGGAGGAAAAATGAATGAAGTGAGGAGCAAGTACATGTTTAACTTTTCACCATGCCTGCCGTCGTGTATCTGAGTGGCACTGTCACTGTGTGGTTCTCCAGTGCTTTTTGGCACTCATGGGAGTTTTGCTTACTCACAAATGTTCTGAGGGCAGAATGAAAAATGACTGGTTCAGAGTGATAACCAATCAGATTGTAGCAGAGGTGGGCCCAAGCAACTAGAGGAGGTGGGACCAACTAATCAGATGTCTTGGTCCCACCTCCTCTAGTTGCTTGGACCCACCTCTGCTACAATCTGATTGGTTATCGCGCTGAACCAATAATTTTGCATTCTGCCCTCAGAACATTTTTTTTCTGTAAGCAAAACCCCCATGCCTTTTAGCCTAGGTCTGGATATAGCCGCACCCAGTCAGTAGGAGGCGTAGTGCTTAAGGAACTGTACGTAATTATCACTAAAGGGTCGTCGTTTCTGAGCCTGGGTGGCAGATAAACCTCCCTCTAGGGCACCAGTAAGTAAAATTGCTTCTGTAAATATCGCAGGCTGGTACTGCACACGTGGGTCGGTATTATTCGCCGTTTGTAAGCGAATAAATAATGCAGGAATGCGTTTACGATAAACTGTGCCACAGCGCAGTGACAGAGGGCTCCCAGGGGAATGACCGCCGAAAGCGCTGAGCTCACGCGGACGGGAAGCGCGTGCATCGCTGCCGCTCGCGTGGGACTACAGCGGGGGCGCCATGCATCAGGGGAAGCTGAAGGGCTACTGGAACTTAGACCCCTCCCTGGACTGGTGATAATGGGGGTCTGTCCCGAAGGGGAAGGGCCCTTCAACCCAATCCGGAACAGTCTGAATCGGTGTGGGACTGAACCATCAATAGCAGTAATAATAAAAATAATAATTATTATTTTATTATCGTAATTATTCATGTTCTTTTTGGGCTTGTGTTCCCTACCTTGTCCCTGTGCTCCCTGGAATAGATTTAGGCTCCTGCCAACCAGTACTGAATAAGCATTTATGGTAGATATAATAATAATAATACATTTAATATAATAATCTTCCAGCCACTAAATCCAGTACAGTGGATAAAAATAATAATAATAAAAAAAACAGATGTGTGTGTCAGTAATTCGTCTGTTGTGTTCTGCATAGCGACCCCCCCCCCCCCCACACACGCGCGCGCGCGCGCACACACACGCACGCACGCACGCACGCACACACACACACAGCCCAGCCTTTGTACCCTGACCGTTCTGCTTAACCTGCACAGCACCTGCTTATTTAACGGGACCTGGGCACCTTATCCAGCGTGAACGGCTCCAGTCTGTTTCGCGTCGCTTATTATAGCCGCGCCCCCACAGGCTGCTCGGGATTAAAACCCCAGAGGGGGGGGGGCGTCGTTGGCATCGGCCCGCATCCTCTGTTGTCGTGGCGACCCGGCCTTCTTGCAGCGGCGCTGACCGGTACGCGGCGGGTGGTGGTTCGCGCGCTCACGCGGAGTTAGCACGCGGGGTTCGCGCGCTCACGCAGGGCTAGCACGCGGGGTTCGCGCGCTCACGCAGGGCTAGCGCGTCGCTGACCGGTGCCACGCCTCGTATCGCCGCGAGACGAGTCCCCGCAGGGCGGAAACGCTAAGCTGCGCTTCACTCTCCACCTGCTCCATCCCCGGGTACCGGTTTTAATCAGCGACTTTAATAGCTTTTATGCATATGAACTGAGGGACTCTCTCTATCTGTCAGAGCTGCCGTTTTCACGCTCCGTCTTCCTTCCCCCCCCCTTTTTTTCGTAGGGATATCGATACTGGCCCTGCCTGCCGTCGCAGAGATAAGGCGCGTTTGAAAATGAAAACGGCCCCAAAATCCCTTCTAATAAAAGGGGTAGATTTTTTATACACTTTGTTTCTTAGTTACTGGTCCTCATGCTGCCCTTTATAGCAACATTGGCCGTTTAAACACCCAAAGCAAAAGAACGGCCAGGTTAATCTCGTCTGGACATTACGGCAGACGCTGGTTACCCCTGGCCACGCCTACTGTTTGGCCCTACGATCTGATTGGTCACTGTCCTCTCCTTGTAACCTGTGGGTGATGTGGACTTTCTCACATCTGTTTTCAAGTCTAATCAAACATGGAATATAAAATATATTTTATATATAAGCCTCATTCCGTTTTTTTTTTTTTTTTTTTTGGGTCACACTGTGATGCTTCCCAGAGTAGCAGAGGGGGGGCAGATCCTGTGTGCGAAGGTGTCAGAAACGGTCATTTCCACGGTTTGTGATGGGGGAGGGCCAGGTGACTCTTATCTCCTTTTTTTCCCCCAAATAGCCGCGCTCTGGCATTTACGGCCCCTTGTGTTTGTGGGTTAGCGGTGTCCTATCCAAAAACGTTGCGTGGGGGGGGGGGGGGGGGGGTCGGTGGGGTATTTATGCACA
>JAUMHC010000085.1:11317699-11331541 GCA_032359785.1 Heteromormyrus szaboi | reverse complement strand
CCAGTCCTGGGGGGCCGCAGCCCTGTGTAGCTTAGTTCTTTCCCTGTTCCACCACAAATGATTCAGCTCAAGAGCTGGTAATTAGCACAAGGAGTTGAATCAGGTGTGTTAAACGAGGGTGAACCGAAAACTGTATAGGGCTGTGGCCCCCCAGGACTGGAGTTTGAGACCCCTGGCTTAGACACAAGGCTCATAACTCAATCTAACCACGGTGTGTAGAGGTGACTCTCTGAAGCCTGAATGTCCGAGGCCTGACCAGATCTTTAACGTGCAGCTCTGCGGCCAAAACCGAATATCTCCCACACGCACTTAATGAGAGACCAATTCCAGACTCATCGTAAGAAACAACAAAGAGAATAAGTGCAGCTGGTTCCCCTCACTGGCAGTCGCCTGCCATTTTACAGCACGCAGACTTACTCTGTATCTGCTCAGCATAGAGACCCCCCTCAACTAGAGGTCAGCTTACACAAAATCCATCCCTAATTACTCATGAGGATATTTAAGTAAATAATTTACACAATGCAGCATACTCTAAAAGAGCTGCTCCTTAGTTGCTCATGTCCTCCTTCATGCTTTACTCTGGAAGTTACATGAGACCTACCGGCCTCGAACATCATGTGACTCGTGCGGAGCCCTTCTTTGTGCTCCCAAGACTCGAACGTGCAGCCTACTTTGTTCTTTGCGAGTTTTTCGCTCTCTAAACATGAGAGATTAGACCACGTCATACTTCTGCACTTTCCAAGCTGGCTCCGTGATCGTCGTATTTGTACAGGGAAAAGTTAAATTGTTCTGCGATGATAAACATTATTTAAAATCACGTCGCCGTTCGGCATTAAGATTAAGCGCGCACGTTTTAAACACCATTTACCGCACTCCGCCTCGAATGTTTATTTCATTGCCTCTTTGTTTCAGATAGTTACTCAAGACCGACTTCTATCGCCCGTAAACATTTAACACGTAACATATGCTGCGTTGTCATTAGCCAGCACTCAACAGCCATTAAATTATGGGAGCGTTTTATACGAGAGCAGAGACCCGCTCCTATAGCTCAGACTCCATCCTTGGTTAGACCTGTGTCATCTGGCTCTTGTAATCCGCCAGTTTATGGTGCTGGAACATAACCAGTACGTTTTCACTGGGGCCCACATAGCTCCCTCAGCTGGTCAGGCACTTCCTGTGGGCCTCTGGTGAAGCCCCCGTGTCCCAGGCTGTCAGCAGTGAGGAATGTGCGGCGCCCCAGCTCAGCAGGAACAGTGTATCTCTCCTGTAGACTGCATCGTCTTCTCTGCCGGGGCTACAGGGAACATGCATCTTTTTCGGTAACCTTGTCTGTCTGGTCATGATGAATATGTAGAAATATCGCATGAAAAAATAAAGCCCCTTCCCCTTCTTCCCCCATCACCATGGTGACTCAGCTTGTCTGTTCAATATTTGAACGTTTCACAATGTCGCTTAATTCTGCAACGGGCTGATCTCTTCCAGAACTCCAATCAGTTCCAGAACCGGTCTGGACATTACATACCCAGCAGTTCTTGTGTTCTGGTGTCGCCTTGTCATGGATCAGAGGTCTTCTCAATGAGCTTCTCATTAAAACTGTTCTTGTTAGTCATTTTCACCTGGAATGAAAATGTGATTTCTTTTTCCCAAGGTCTTTATTCCCAGAAATCCTCATGGCTCTCAGTAACATGATCCTGACATGAATGCGTAACACAATAAATTTAGGCCTTGTCCATGCTTGCACAAGGGTTTTTACTCCTTCCATGTTGTCCCGGGAGATCATCGCAGATGGGATGAAAATTATAGCGACTCTTTGGACCTTCTCAAAAACGCACAACAGAGCAAGTACTCTTGCGAAGCTGGGAAGTGTATTAAAAACTGCATGATGATGCTGTTGAGTTTGTCTCATCGTTTTTAAGTTTGACATTCGATGTTTAATAAGCCTTTTTTAGTGTGTAATGCATAAACACTTCATTCAGTCTGAAAAATCACAATGTTGTGACCTTAGCCTGAGGGTATGAGTGATGACTTCAGCCAACGTTCTGGATTTGGTACTAGTCACGGCCTTATCTCCTTCTGTACTGCTCCTGTCTAATAAACACATGGTCCTTCAGCACAGGACCGTCCTGGGAAGTCTTACAGTCCACGGTATAGATACAGACCCTCTCCGATTACGACGGTCCGTGTTACGATATATTGACTTTACAATGGGTATGATTATTCCATAAATTTCATGCGATATTGAGCACTTTATTATAAAATAGGCTTTGTGTTAATGATTTGGCCCAACTGTACTAATGCAAGTGTTCCGAGCATATTTGTAAGGTAGGCTAGGCTATGATGTTTGTTAGGGTAGGTGTACTGTTGATGTTTTCACCTTACGACAGGTTTATCGGGACGTAACCTCGCCGTAACCTGGGGGGCGTCTGTATTTAGACATGGGTCAGGCAGTCGACGTTTTTAAGAGAATTCTGTGCAGCTGAATTGACACAGGAATGGGTTACTCCACTGTGGTGCTGGCCCTAAGCTCGTATACTTTATTTAGCTGTGCATGTGTCACATGTGAGTGTTTCTGGCTCAGCTGACTTGTACCAGATGGGTGTTTCCTGTCTGTTTGATGCCGCCTCGGACACCTGTGAGCCGCTGACCTTGCCGTGTGTCTAATGCCCTCCCAACCCCCCCAGACATGCCCCTGCAGGTGCGGCGGAGCAGTGACCCCGCCCTCGCCGTCCTTAGCGCCTCCTTCCGTGACTCCCGGCCCGTGCGAGGCGAGCCTTGCCGCCAGCAGCCCACGCGCTGGTCCACCACGGTCGGCTTTCTCAAGCCGCGCACGTCTTCCGGAGCGGCCGACAGCCTGGACTGCAGGGTAACGACTCCCGGCCTCTCCGTCACGCCTCGTCCCATAGTGCTCATGTGATCGATGCTGTACGCATGCAGTGAACCCAGATATCTAATATCAAAAAGACGGTGTATGGACAATGGAACCGAAACTGCTTAGTGGCTCAACAGTTGTGTCATACAGATGGTTTTATTTTTCCCCACAGTCTAGCAATTAAAAACCCACAGGACCTGCACCTGTACCTGTCATATGTAACACGTCTTGAAAAGCAGTGTGCTGAATTATATACGAAGAGACTAAAGACATTAAATGTACTCCATGCAAGCGACAGACATGTTTATGTGTAGAAAAGCAATGGGAGGAATTATTTTTTTCCTTTGATTTTTTTTTTTTTTTTTTTTAATTGTTACCTTTAATAAGGTTTTTTTTTTTCCTCAAGTGCTAGAATCTTCTATGTTATTATTCACGTGTGAAATGACACTAGGCTGGGAAGCTGCTCGCCTTGACTTCTTGGCGGTACGCAAATGAAAAAGGACCCAATTAACCCATCAAAATGGCTACCCCCTGATATCGATGGCAAGCCTTTGGCGCTATGGCAACGACATCATTCCCACCAGTCACTGAGGGGAACATGGCACCGCAGAGCACTGATTCATTCGCCGATTGCTATATAACTACACAATTGCACATATCATGTTGTTGTTTACACAATTTGGCTATTTTGTTAGGGAAAGAAGATGTTATTTTCAGAATTATTTATTAATGATACTAATGACCTCTTAAAGACATGAAGGGAAAAATCGCCTTATTTGACGGCTACTTTATATTTTTATTTTACATTTCATTTCTTTTATTTCTTTCATTCTGTGGGCAGCCTTTATCCAAAAGAATCAGGGCTGTGTAGCCCTGTAAAGCTGTAGAAATTTGTAGAATGCAAACCCTGTAAAATGATTCCGTTGCTTCTCTGTTTAAAAAGCCATGCCCAAGCAAACCGAGATCTTTAACAGAGCATGTAATAAAATCATGTAGTCCGACTAAAAATATGCCTGCCATCTCTAGAGGTAATACAGAAAGAATTAGTCAATTCTCTTCCTTTTACAGGGTTGCCCTCAACCAAGCATCAATGTTCCCAATCCCCAGCTTCCTGATTAATAACCTGGGCTTGTGTATTTTTTGTTACTGCATGACCGATGTTGCTAACGCTGATTTGACTGGATGTAAATTGTCACGCTGTGAGTTATGGGAGAGTAAGCGCCCCGTGGAATGGAACTACAATGGTGTAACCTGCCTCTCATTTTTGGGTGTTACTGAGTTCAGTCCAAGAACATGTTCCTGTTGGTTTATGGGTGTTTAGCCAGAACATGGCGGAATGACCCCTCACGGCGTAGCGGGCTTCGTTCCCCGAGAACACAAGAGTTATTTTGTGTCGCTGAGTGTAATCCCAGCATCCGTCGCGATGTCTGAATGGGAGTACGGTGGGAGATTGTCATCTCTCTGTGAAACGCCACTGAAGTTCTCCGTCGGTCCTAAAAAACGGAGGGGTCACCGGTGTCATCATGGAGCCGTCTCGTTGGTGGCAGGGCCGTACCCTGGAGACATACCGCAGCCTGCCCCGGGATGCTGGCTCCTGGGTGTCCCAGAGGGCCTTTCAGAGGGACAACACCCGGTCGTCCGTCAGCACCTGCCACGCTGTGGTGGACCCCTGGGTGGAGCGCAAGGAGCAGGTAGACCACGCGCCTGCCCTGCATGTACCCGGCGTCTCCAGGGAAACAATGCATCACTCCAGCCTGCTTTCACTGTGACATGGTACCGAAATGGGGTTAGCTAGCATAATATTGGGAAACTTTCAGATTGAAATGGTCCGAAGTAATTGCCCGTTAGCACTGCATGCTAACCACCCCAAATATGTTATATGCTATTTATCTGCCATTAACGAAGTAATCACCATTTTTCTAGCTGCTTCTTCTGAGGAAGGCAGGCTGGTTTGCTGCTCTAGGGCAGTGTTTCCCAATCCGGTCCTCGGGAACCCGCAGCCGATGCACGTTTTTGCTCCCTCCGTGCTCTCTGTCAGACAGGGAGCAAAAATGCGGACTATCTGGGAAGGAGCAAAAACAAAAAAAACGTGGACTGTCTGTGGGTCTCTGAGGACCAGATGGAGAAACACTGCTCTGAGTGCGAAATCTGTCCTCAGAAAGTTGAGGACGGAGCCTGAAGCTGCAACTCTCCGATCCACTCTCATCGCTCTCGACACGCTCGGCCACTTCTCTGCACGTCGAGCCAAACAGCCCACAGAGGCTTTTCTGTGATAGGCTGGCTGCTCGCCGCTAGCGACAAGACTGGAATCCCGGCCCCACGTGGCCCTTAAACAGGCTGCGGCTGGTTATGCTGTAAGGTTTAGGGTTATTTTGGGCTCTGTCATGGGGCTGTCTGGTCAGACTAGCTTGCTGTTCTGTAGCTGTGTAGAAGTAGTTACTAATGTTGACCAATATGTCGTTTCCTGTGAAGTCGCCAAGTTTCTCTCTCCAGGGGAACGGTCTGAAATCTTTCTGCTGTAAAGGAAATGGCTCTGCTTAAGACCCTTCAGAGTGACTCGGTGTAGCTTATCGGAGATGTTTCTGTGGCTAATCTAATGTTTACCATTTGTCGTGACAGTTATAGGATCCTGTTCTGCTTTAAATATTTATAATGTAATCGTTATGACACTTTAACATTGTTCCCTTCCTGTGTATTTTACATTATGGAGAATGCATGTAATTCTCGCAGTGTGTTGGGGTTCAGGGAATGACCAGGGAATCATGGGAAAGGGGAAGAGGTCACACATTAGTCTGTGTGCCCGGCAGAGCCATGTGACGTGGGGACTTGGCGGGAAGGAAGGGGTTTATTTACAAAAACGAAAATAATATCATAGCAGAGAGAGACTGGGGACAGAGTAGGACTGAGCTAACATGACACAAATGGAAACAAGGACCTGACTTCACAGATGGGAAAGTTAAAGAAAAAATAAACTCAAAGCAGGGCTGAGCTGGGTGAGTGATCACTGGGATGAAGATTAGAGGCTGTCACTCCATATCTGGGTTTCTCGGGTGGAATGAAACCCCACACAAAAATACTCACATATTGACGTGAATTAGGGACAGGCAGGTCTGTTCAGTGGGATTAATTCCAGTCGTCTGACTCCCTCTTAAAAAATTTATCATGTTAGTCCTCAAACATTGAATATATCCTCCTTTTCATGTATTATAGAAAGCAGTACTGGCCCGTAGATGTGTAGAATTCTGGGGAAATGTTCTAGTTCCTGTTTTAACGGCGGAGACTCTTCATCACCTCGTCCTTGTGTAGCAAACAGAGCTGACCCTGTGTTGTCCTTCCTACATTCACTGTCTTTTTGGGTTAAACCGAAAGGGCATTTTCGCCTCCCAGGGGCCCCCAAGACTTCAGGGAAATATCGCCCCCACACACACACACACACACACACACACACACAGAATGGTGCACGTGTCTGTCTGAAATTCATTCTCTTCATTCTGCTTCATCCACTTTACCTTGGGTTATGTTCTTTTATTTTACAACCGTAACATGAAATATTCAACGTGCATCTGTCTTTATTTTCTCCGGGTGACATTTTGTAAATGGCGCTTAAGAGCATCTCATTCAGTCGCCGCGGCCCCCTCCCCGCGGCCCTTTATTTACTTTCCTGTGAAGTTTGGCGGGGTGAGTCTAAAAATAAGGGCCGGAGCGCGGGGTGCGGGTCATGGCACCGTCCCCGAGAGGGTGGGGATCGGAATAGCCCGTGTTTACGCTCCGCACGCCGAGCCTGACATTTCCCTCAAAGGCCTGTCAGTGGAAGTGTATTTTGGGAGCGGAGCTTGCTTTACCGTGCCTGCAGATTGTGCTCTGATAGTGTGGGGGAGGCATGAATTAGTCCTGTCGTCACGTGGCTTGTGGGTAGGAGGGGGGGGGGGTTTAGCGGGTTTTTATTTTCTGATATACATGCCTCTTTTTTCTATTTCCACCGAACTCCCAGGTCATGCATTATTTTTCATTTCGCCGTGTATTCTGTGCATAATAATTATCCGTGTGTGTCTATGCGCATATCTATGCGTGCGTGTGTGTGTTAGGTAGTTAATTTTAAGTGGTCCGCTCCTCTTGTTTTTTCTTTTATATCTGACGGCCTGTTTGAATAAGTCTGGCTAGAGTCGACGGGGACCGTATCCTGGTAGCAGTGAGTGGCTGTTATTTTAGTAAAGGTCAGCTTCCCTGACTCTTCACTCTGTCCGCAACAATGCTGTGAATTCTGGCCGCCCGCTTCCTGCGTGCCAGAGCTTCCTGCTTTTAATCGGCCTGAGTTTTAATTAGGACTGAAGCCAGCGCCGGCTCTGTGGCCTCATGAGTCAGGGGCTGCTTCTCTCAACGTGTTTTCTTTGCTGCGTTTGCCTGTGCAAGGAAAAGCCCGTGAAGAGGCTAATTAAACTGCTTGTTTGCTGCCGTAAGCCCACGATGTCAGTGTTTGGGGGATGTTATCTGTGATCTGCGGTCCTGCTGCGCTTTGTCTTACAGCATCCATCCATTTTTCTATCTATCTGTCTGTCTGTCTGTCTGTCCGTCCCCCTCCTACGTGCCAGGCGGAGGTACACGTCACGCCTCACGTGTGAGTTTATTTTCTTCCTCTTGAATCTCAGAAACCTGTTTATCAAATGGCAGAATTACTGAAGTGCAGGAGACCATGATTGGCAGTTTTATTAATAATGGAATAAACATTTAGGAAGATTTACTCTGCTGTGGGTCTGAGGTGTTCCCCGCTGCTCATGTTCACCTGACATCCCCTTCCTCCTCGCTAGAGTGAACCACTCACAGAGGGGGGGGGCTCTGGAACAGTCCACGTTATGTCGGGACTGACCTCGAGCGCAACCAAGGTCGAACCGTCAAGAACAGGAATACCTTGGCCAGCCTGTGACTAGTTGGCCTGAATGATAACATCCCTGTGCTGGGTACAGGGTGGATGTTCCCTATGGCCAGTCTGATGGGAGAGAGATGGACCAGGCAGAGGTTGTCCTGGCAAGAAAAAAAAAACAGCTGTTTCCTTACTAGTAATTTACTCCGACTACGTGACTTAATTTTGTTTCCCAGCCTCTGTACCTTTTCCATGGGAAGCTGAGCTACCAGATACTGAAACGTGCCAAGACGACTAACTATAGCATTATTATTTTCTTGTCAGTGGTCTGATTTTTCCTCCTTCTGAAAAATAAATATGAATAAATAACTTATTTACTGTGGCTCGCCTCAGATATCTGGCAGTCTTACAGATACGTGTGCAGTAATTGTCTTTATTTTTAGCAGGGATTTGTTGAGTGATAGATGGAGGGAGGTGGGGTGTGGCGCAGTGAACAGCACTGTAACCTCACACCAAGTCCAGCTTCTCTGTTTGTTTTCTTTTTCCTTTTTTTTTTTTTTTTTGAGCAATCATGAAGAATAATGTCCATCCCTCTCCCTTTGTTTATATTTTTTCGGTAAAATGGAGATGTGTTCAGTCAGAAACAAACCCACCCCAAGTGTCCTTAATCAGACCTAAAAAATCTGGTGCATGTCCAGATCTGCAGTGTGTGACCATTTATGCCTGGCTGTGTGGCCTGAGAGGTGGTTTTTTGTTTTCGCCCAGGTTATTGTAAATGACCTGAATGACTCTTAATCTCGGCGTGTCGAAAAGGATTAGTCGTCGCAATCGTGCCTTGGAGTAGCGTCGGGATGGATCGCGCCAAACGTGGCTTCCATCATGCATAAACATCGAAGCTCTCTCCGTTTCAGCTCTTAAACTCGTTAAGCATAGCCTTGACAGTCTCTCCAGAGTAGCAAAGAAAGCCAGTTGTATCCTACAGCTGTCGGAAAGAGGGAAACGTATGTCCTCAGTGTTTCTTAAACCCTTCCTTTGAACAAGGTCGAATACACTCAGTAAAGCCCACTGCTCTTCTCTCATGCTGTGTCCATTATAATCCTTAAATGTATAGACTAAACAATTCAAGGTAACTTGATTTGCTTTAATCCAAAACCTTTACAACTTTTGTACCCAGTCTTTTCTTAGTGATGCAGGTTGTAGGTGTTAAGTTGCAGGTGTTCACCTTAACACCTGGCCAGTGACTTAGCATGATGCCCCAGTAGTTTTCCCTCATTTCAGTCCTCTGACCAGGACCGCACCTGCAGGGCGTGTGCCCTGTTGGACTCTCTGACTATGGGTGTGCGTTCCCCTCTTCACACACACCCCCTACTGCCTTTTGTTTTCTAGGATGAGAATGTGAGGGAGGGAGAGAATGGCCGAATCGAGCCATTGGGACGTGCTGATTCTGGTCTGGATCACGTGCCGGTTCAGTCCCTTGAGTAAGTACAAGCATACACTCCTGGCCCGCTGATGAAGCTTATTTCACGAACGACGAGAATCTTGATCCAATTTGAGAGGGAAAAAAATGCTTCTGTGCAATTCTCACTTAACAGACAGATGATTCTCCGATGATTACCTTTCTCCAGAGGTAGTCACTATTTGTTTACCTGTGATTGGCTAGGTCCGACCCCCCTCCCACCCCCACCCACATTTACTTTATCCTTTCCTTTTAAATATAGAGCCATTTTAGCCCTCGAGGACTGGAATGGTTTGACCTCCCTGCTGAGACATCTGTCATTTTTATTTATTTATTTTTTGCATTTTTTTCCATTTTGTCTCTGTCCCCCCCACCCCCACCCCACCCCACCCCACCCCACCCCACTCCCTGCCACCACCCGCTCATCGTTGTCTCGCAGTGAGATTGTAAAGCTGGTGGAGGTATCCAATGACGGCGGCCCTCTGGGGATCCACGTGGTGCCTTTCAGTGTGCGCGAGCGCAGGTAAACCGCCTGGCGGACAGCCCAGTGCCGTGCAGCCCAGTGCCGTGCAGCGCCTTCTCTCGCGCTAGTTCTAGGCCTCACCCTTGTGTCCCCTCTCTTTGTCGGGCGAATATCACCCCGCACCCTCCTTGTCTCTCTTCATTCCTCTCCATCTCGGCTGTCATTCAACTGCATTCTAACTGCCTCGCAGTGATAAGCTGTTGGCTTGTTGCTTATTCATGTACGTTTGCATATAAATCAGCGCGCAGCAGTTTTCCCTGTGGGCTGAAGTCCGACCTGATTTTCTTCACTCGATGCTATCCAGGTAAATTAGCTGTTAGCTGAGATTTAAGCAGGAAGGACAGGTGTTATTAAGTAAGAAGTGGAATTAAATTGCCAGGCTTTACTCATAGATCGTATCGTGTGTGCAGAAAACCAAACACAAAACGCTGTGATGTTGATTCGTACCTTTGAATCGGATGCTGTCACACTAGCTCTCCGCTCCCTCTCTCTCTCTCTCTCTCTCTCTCTCTCCATCAACTTTGTGCCCCTTGCATCTTCTGTGCTGATGCCTGGCTTTATGTCTTGCGGTTGGTATCGGCTGTGTGCGATAGATTTGGCAGCCACTGAAACGGACTAGCTGTGCTTTCTGAGCTGGGCGGCATCGCCGGGGTGGTACAAATCACAGATGCTATGTGATGTGACTGTTCCAGCTAGCATAGCATAGGTCACATGTGGTCTGACTCTTCTCAGGACCCTGGGACTGTTAGTGAAGCGCCTGGAACGAGGAGGCAAAGCTGAGGAACAGAGTCTGTTCCAGGAGAACGACTGTATCGTACGGATTAATAACGGAGACCTGCGCAACGTTCGATTCGAACAGTAAGACTCCTGCCCTGTGTGGGCTTGCCCATCGTCTTTCTGCGTCATGTGCCTTTGCTTCCCCCTCTTGCCCAGTGACTAACATCCAATCAGATTCTGCCTGTGAAATTCCTTTGACAGTTTCCTGATCCACCTTGGCTCCAAGCGACAAAGTGGTTCAACACTTCCTAGATGCTGCCTTTTGGTCCTAGATCTTGTTTTTTTTTTCTCACTGCAGTATCGCTTGCTGTGCTTCCTAAAAAATGTCAGTTTAATGATATGGCCATATAATTATAAATATTTGAGCTTGCTAGCATTTTTTTGCATGATTACACATTCAGAGGTCGTTAATCTAAGTCAAGCAGCAGTCCTGTAATGTAATAATTCATTCTGCGATCCGATCGGACCCAGGCCCTGTGATTACTGGGCTGCCACTGCTCTGTTCAGGAGTGGCGTTCAGTTTAATTTGAACAATTAGAGCAAGAACAAGATGAATTCTGCAATGCTCATTTTGGCCAATGGAACTGCCTGAGGCATCTTGTTTACTTTAGCGGTGGCCAATCAGCGACTGTCAGTGATGTATTCAGATGGCTTCGGCGCGCTGTCGTGTGTGTCGTAATAAAGGGCGAGCACAGGGATGTTAACACGCGTCAGGTGGTTCGGATCGTTAATCGTCTCAGACCGCAGGCTGAGTTGTTTCTGGGCACGGCCATCTATATGCTAAACGCTTTATGTATTAAGACCATCATGGATTCAGAAGCTTCAAGGGGTTTATATCCAATTTTCCAGCTCCAAAAGCCAGCTTCATTCAGCCTTTTGGTCTAGGTTTGCGTCTGCTGGTTGGTCTGTTCATGTAACAGAGGTTTGATGGCGTGTTCTTTCACGCCAACAGGCCCCGCCGCATGCCAAGTATTACACCTTTTGACCAATAGGAACTGACGGATGTTTGGCGTCCTTTCCCTTTTCACCAATCAGAGAGGGCATGTACTTAGTCATTCACCTGCTAGCCAATCCAGAAACGGTGCTGCATGCTCAGGGCATTCATTACATATCTGATGCTCATATTAAACATCTTGTATAGTTAAAAGTTTTTACTAATACTATATAGATTGAACCTATATGATGAATTTAATTCGTGACCCTCCCATTCAAGCATTACGATCCTTCCTTCTGATACCTGCTGTCCTTCAGCAGCAACTCTGGCCAAGTGAACTGAGGCCGTGCTCTACAGTAGATAATGTTCTCCAAGGACTTGCAGTTAATTCTTCCCTGGCCTGATAAAATCTCCTATTTTCTAGCTAATGCCATGCTTTTCGGTAATCTCCACACTCTTTGCCGTTTATTAATTGCTCAAGTTCAAGTTTGCCTTTTGTCGACCTGTCGTCGGCCGTTCGCGTTTCTGAATTTCCGCAAAGCGCGGTAGCCGTCGCGTCAGAGAGTCTGACGCGTTCCGCTCGTTGTCTTAATTAGTTTTTGTCTGCATTATTGTCCCTTGCCCCGCCCGCCCCCACCAAACAGAGCCCAGCAGATGTTCCGGCAGGCTCTGCGGACCCCCGTCATCCTTTTCCACGTGGTCCCTGCAGCACGCAAGCCCCAGTACGAGTGGCTGTCTCAGAGCGAGAGGAGTCCCGCTTGCTCCCCAGGCCCATTCTCCAGCAGTTCCTGGGCCGGCGAGAGAAGCAGCCTGGTGGTGAGACCCGACCGCACCCCCCACAGGATGTCTCAGGCCGGCCCACGGACCCAGCCACCAGCCAACATGCAGCAGGAGAAGGTGAGCTTCTGCTCCACGCTGCCGCACGCCACCGGTCCCGCGGGGAAGCCCCCCCTGGGCCCACCACTGTCCCCTCAGCGCCCGAGAAGCACCACGCCCTCAATAGGCCAACCGACCGCAGCAGGCTCCACCCCCAACATGGGATATGCCAAGAAGGTTGACCGGAGACTTGACATCCACCTCAAGAAAGGTCAGACTGATGTCGTACTGTTGTGACTATATATTCGTTCTTGTTCCTCTAGCTCCACACTCAAAGGTCCGCAGGTTAATATTATTTTCTGGTCTACCGTGTATGTCAGTCGTCGACTGTTTTAGCCTAATGGAACTGTACTGTGCTTAACTCCCCCCCCCCCCCGCGCCACCCCTACTGGGGGTTTGGAAGCCTCATTTCTCGTATTGTCTGCCTCACTTTTCGAGGTACACTCAGAAATCAACACCATAGTTAGATCACAAAGGCAGAGCGAAATCCAGCTGATCACCCGGGTGTCAGTCGGCATCCGTCAGCGTCATTGTGCCGTGTGTAGAATGCCACGCACCGCCGAGGGCCTGAATGGAGAGTGACAATGGCTCATTCTGAAGGAGGGGCACCAGGTGTGCCGCTGTGTGAATAAATAAATGAAGCCCTTTTACCGGAGCCCGATGCCCCGGCGCTAAATGATTCATGGCGCCTTCGCCGCGTTCTCTGGGAAGACGAGTCTTCGTTGCGGAGCCTGGAATTTGGGAGAACAATAAACAAGCTCAGCTGTTGGGAGATCACCCCAGAAAGATCGTTCAGCAGCAGCCGGGTTGAAAACAGCGGAATGCCTCAGTGGTTAACCCCATGCTGCTAGGGGTTAATCACTCCGTTTGTCAAGGTGATGTGAGCGGCATGCAGTCAGCCTAAACTTGGGAAAGTGGAATGCGAATTAGGGACCTTCCTGACTTGCCTGTCACTTAAGAGAGCAGTAAAGATGTCACTGTTATATATCAGGTAGCACGTGCCAAGCACAGAGGCCTGAGGCACGTTTACAGACTTCTGTCTTCAAAGACTCCGATATTCGACCTTTCGCTGGCATTCATAGCAAGCTGGGGGAGTCTTTCCATGTTGCTCATTTATTGATTCGTTCATGTCTTTCAGTGGGTATGTTTGCTGCCTGGAGAATTCTGAGTTCATGGTAGAAGTTAAAGGGAGCTTTCCTTACAGGGACACAAACAGGAACCCTGTTGGGCTAATTGTGCCTCAAGCACAAGTTCTGTTTGGATGTGGAAATAGTTACACGCATGATTGGGGGTGTGCTAGAGATTCGATAGGCTGAATTTATGCTGTGGGCTCGGTTATGATTAGGATACTTTTGTATTTAACCTGCAGAAGTCAGTAATGATGTGAAATTTTTGCATTGATGTTACTCGTGTAGCCTAGTGTATCGTAGAACATTTGGTCTGATTGCTGGGAGTCAGAATTCTGTGTCGTGTGGTGGGGGGGGGGGGGGGGGGGGGGGGGGGGGGGGGGGGGGGGGGGGGGGGGGGGGGGGGGGGGGGGGGGGGGGGG
>JAUMHC010000085.1:11285326-11317599 GCA_032359785.1 Heteromormyrus szaboi | reverse complement strand
TTCCTCGTGTAGCCTAGTGTATCGTAGAACATTTGGTCTGATTGCTGGGAGTCAGAATTCTGTGTGGTGTGGTGACCCCCCCCCCCCCCCCGGGTCACCGAAAAGGGGTCCCTGTCTGTGCCCCCAGCATGTCTTACTCTATTTCTGCCTCTTGCGTGACGTTCCCTGGCACTGATAGGGCATCCTTGGCATGGGTGGAATGGCGGAATTTAGGTCACGTCTAAATCAGACCTTTCCAAGAGTACAGGTGGCCAGTGACAGACGAATGGAGCAGCATATTATAAAATATGTACCAGAAGGTAGTAAAATGTAAGAAGCAGCTATTAAAGTCAGAGGTCACAACATGCTATGAGGAAACGGATGTAAATAAACGGATTGAACTCTCCAGCACAAACCTCGCTTCCTTATTCGTGTGTCTGTGCAGGACCAGAGGGACTTGGCTTCAGCATCACATCTCGGGACGTCCCCCTTGGAGGTTCTGCACCCATTTATGTGAAGAACATCCTCCCCCGTGGGGCTGCTATCCAAGATGGCCGACTGAAGGCGGGAGACCGCCTGCTCGAGGTGAGTGACATTCATTTTTGGGCAGCTGGTGACGCCTTTGTGTCACTCATCCATTCGCGCTAATTTCTTGCATTTCAGCGAATCACATATCAAGGTGTGTCTGCTGTGACTTTTTAGCTCATGGGAATTTTATTTACGCAAAACTGTTCTGAAGGCAGAAGGAAAAATAACGAGTTCAGAGGGATAACCAATCAGATTGTAGAGGAGGTGGGTCCAAGCAACCAGAGAAGGTGGGACCAACCAATCAGATGTGTTGGTCTTGCCTCCTTTAGTTGCTTGGACCCACGTCCTCTACAATCTGATTCGTTATCTCCCTGAACCAATCATTTTTTCCTTCTGCCCTCAGAACACTTATGTGTAGGTAAAACTCCCAGAAGTGACCTCTTATCCGCGCCCCCTACAGGTGAATGGCGTGGACGTGAATGGAAGAACTCAGGAGCAGATTGTGGGCCTTCTGCGGGCCACGCCTCTGGGGGGCTCCGTCACCCTGGTAGTTCTGCGACAGGAGCAAGAAGATGCTGTACAACCACGGGAAGGGGTGAGCACCTACCTACCGCCATCCACCGTGCCTCGAAACCCCCCTTGTTTACCCCCCGTCGTCTGAAACTTGCGCATTCTCTGTTTTTTCTCGAGAGGGAATGTGAACCTCATTAAACCACCAAGCAAAAAAATGCACTTAATGGCTTGCTTAGCTTCTATGTCGCCAGGACTGTTAAGAGTGCTGGAGTCAGCAGCCCATAAGTAACAGTGAGAAATGAATAAATGAGAGCCAATCATAAAGTAAAAAGTCTCCCTCGGTTGGATTCTTCCGGATCCCGCATTGATTCATTAGAAATGGGGTTTATTTTAGGGGCTATGGGTTACTCATTACGATTCTGGGTTGCAGCCGGAACTGAGAAGCTCCATTTTTCTGCTCGGTGAGATCAGAAGGTTGAATAATTTAAACTTTGCCTGGTCCTCCTTCTCAGTGCTCTCACACTAAGCGGTCCAGCAGCTTAAATCACCTCCAGGGCCCTTCCCTGCGCTCCCTAATTAGTCATATGCAGGATCTCATCATAGGTCACGGTTCCTTCTAAAGCACAGCTGATTACAGTGCGCCTGTACATTCTCCCCGTCGTGACCCAAGATCGAGTAAGTGGGATAATTGGAATATAAGGACGGACGTTCTCCCATTTGTAAATCGGTCGTCTGCTCCCCAATCGTGCCGCCTGGTCTTGGAGGAACAGCCAGGACCCAGGTTGAAAGAAGTCGTCATGGAGTTTTCTGCACCTCAGCCTAGAAATGGCAGCCGCGTGTGTCGTCGCTAAAGTTTTTTTAGCGATCATTCGCAATCAGAATTTACCTTCCTGGGTGAATATGGTGCCACAGTGGCCATGTGGTGGCCGACATGGTACCAGGGAGTGCCATCTTGAAAGAGAGGTATTTAGGATTAAATTGGATTTCGCCCTGCATTCTTTGGCATTCGTGTGCAACCAGGGATACAGACGAAACCTTGTTTTCCTTGTTGCCATAGCAGCAAATGGGCTTGGCTCCTCCTCTTGGTCTTAGTTATTGACGCTGAGTTATTGTCGTATATCGAGGCTATGCAGTTATGGCCCTGGAATTTGTACCAGCCTGACACTTGAACCGCGTGATTCAGATGATTGTTTTGACCGAATCTAAGTAACTCCGTTTCTGATCTCTTAATCATGTAATGGAACTTGGAAGATTTCCTAGAATCCATGTTGCAGTAGCATAATTGAATATCGCAGAGGTAAGCGAGGAATACTTCTCGCTGTAGCCTTAGGCCTTGTTGTTTGCAGTTTAAAATCCCCCAGAGTTTGCACACTATCTGCGTGTGTGTGTGTCATATATTGTATTAGGTTTCCTCCATGTTCCTCAGACAGGCCAAGAACATGAGGTTAGATGAACTACTGTCTTTGAATTGCCCGCAGTGGGTGCCATGTGCTGCCTGCGATAGGCTCCAGGCTCCTCGCACCCTGTGCTGGATCAGCACTTATGGAAGACTGCTATAAGCGTGATGTAAAGGAGCTGTCACTGAATGGTGCCGGTGGGTGGTGGGGTTATGTGATGTTTGGACAAGTAGGGGCGGAGTCTGATTGAGGCCACTAAGTCTCTCCGGCTCTTGATTTAGTTATAAATCTAGACTCGTATTACAGTGAAGAGCTGACAGAATGAGCAGCTGTCATCGGCGTGACAGGCTGCGGTCGTGATCTGAGCGAGACAGGCAGCAGGGAGATGGGCTTGTAAATCTTTGTACGGATCATGCCAGGGTGTTTAGCATCAGGATTCGTTCTGCACAGTGTCAATGTTTGCAGACGCGGGCCTGTGTTTCTTCTGCGTCGGACAGCTGCATCGTGCCGCTGACAAATGTTTGTGCATTTGCCCCTCCCATTAAGTAGGCTGGAGATATGCTCACGTATGGCTGCAGCTATCGGAAGCCGTTCGTTACCGCCACGTCGTTCTCGGGGCATCTGCGCCTCTCACGTTCTTTCCTAGTCGTAGAGAATGGGTGGAGAGGTCTGGCAGACATCGCCAGACGGACCCGGAGAAGGTCACGCCTGTTAGCGGAGCCCTTGTCAGCGTCTCGGTGCTTGGGACTGGGCGTGCCCTGACTTGTTCAGCGTGCTGTTTTGTATTCGCGAGGTCGTGTCCATCTCCGTTGTTGAATCGAGACTGTGATCCGTCCTACTCGTTCCCGTGAACCGTCTGCCGAAGCCCCTCTCGGTCATTCGCACTTGTCTGCGTTCTTCAGGAGAGCATTTTGTGCGTGTCGTTCGGAGAGCGGCAGCAGCAGAGACGCAGAGGCTCGGGGGGGTAATGGGTTCGAATGGCCCCCGAGTTTTTCGGGGCTGCAAACAACTGTGAGCGTAGCTGGATAAGTGGGCTGTTGGAAAAAGGACGGACGGACAGACTGTATTAAAAAGACATTTGTGAAGAATCAGGCGTCGGCCGAGGCAATGATGTTGTGGATGCTTTGTGTTTGTGGGGAAATGGGTGTGTGCCGGGGTGGCAGAGGCAGAAAGGTAAATGGGGGGGGGGGGGGGACCGGGGCTGAGGGGGGGGGGCTCAACATTGGGGGGGTCAGGTGAACAAGGGAAAAGGGCGGGTTAAATGTGACAAGAATGCCCGGCAGTGGTGGAAGCAATGATGATAATATGGCAGGCTGGAGGCGAAAGCCTGACAAAACCTTCCCTCTCGCCCTGCATACATAAGTTACGGGGCTTTGAATAATTCATCAGCCACCGCATCACCACAGGTAAAAAAAAAGTACATAAAGAAAAAAATGCTGCCAAGGAAGAAGCAGCAGCAGCAGCCAGTACTAGCTTAGCAGCATGCTAGCCGCCGCTCTGCAACGTCACTTTCGCTTCTCGTCACGTTCATGTTCCTCACCGGCGATGTCGCACGTACCCGGCGAGTACCAGATGCCTCTGTCGGGCCACACCGGGTCGGACGGGGTTCTGTCACGCCCCGAGGAATGCACATTGTCCCTTTGTGCTGGCCGGTTCCGGAGGAACCACGAGATGCCAGAGGAAACGCATCAGTCGCTGCATTTAAATGGCCAAAGGTTTTATCTGTTGTGTCCATACGCCGACGCAGATTCCATGTAGCAGCTGAATGACTCAAGGCTCTTGACCCAGAAGGTCTGTTTTATTACCAGCCGACTGTTGAACAGAATCAAATTGTGGAAATCGTTGTGTACACCAAAGGGACACATACTAAAAAAAAAAACTAATTGTGAATAATTAAGGCTAATTAACTTGTAATTAAGAAAAATCCTTAGACTGGGCCAGTTATTGATTTCTTTAAGCTGTAGATAGTGTGCCAAATGTCATGCTGTTTGTTTTACTGCTGTCGTAAGCTTCTGGTTTTACTTGTTGTCGACGGGCTGGTGAATGGGTGAAGTCTCCGCGCTTGGGCCCTGTCTAGCCGTGGGTCAGCCAAAAGGTTGGCCCATGTCGTGTTGCAGTCTTGCGTGTTTCGTGTTGATTTGAGTCCTATTGTTTTGGTTTGCGTCGTCTCCAGGTTTCTTAACTCTCCATCCTTTACCTCTTCTAGAACACCCAGCCTCGGATGCAGAGTCCCAGAGATTTGGTAAGACTCTACCAGTACTAACCCGTCCTATTGTCTCAAAGGAAGACCTGTACATTAGGCAGCTATACTCCCGCTGTGTCACTAAACCAGTACTAACCAGTCCCCACAACTTCTGCTATGACTTCATCTGTGGTGCTCTGGCTTACTTTCAAGGCTTGTGCTATATCTTACGGTCGACTTCTGGAATTTTCTGTGTATGTCTCCATCGGTGTTCCCTCGGGGATTACTGTTATGGTGTGTGTACTCATACTGGTTGCACTGCAGTCCAGTTTTTCATGGTGCTTGTAACAGTGGGTTAAGGTCATATCACTGTCCATGTTTAATATCAGGTTTATTTCACCCATTCTCACTGTATAATGGCTTCCTTCAAGGAGAAGTGTAGACTTCCCGTCCTGTCTCCGATTGCTTTTTGCTGAGGAAAATATTTCTATATAAAACACCAGCAAGCATGTTTACCGTGCTACGTTTTCAAAAGCCATCCATTCTTCTCATAATTATATTGGCGTGTGCGGATTGATTGTGAGCCGTCTCTTTAAATCCGCTTCTCGCTGGAGGGATGTAATTTTAATCCCGGCCGCTTCTTTAGAATTGCAGTTTACGGTCGTTTGGTCCGATAACATTCATGCGTGACTCCCGTGCTAATGCGTGGCAGGGACACGCTGGTGTTGCCTGACTAAGTAGCATTGTGATGCAGGAAAAGCCTCTGAAGGAGAAAATAAACTATTTTGATGAGACCCAAAGTTCCTCTTTTCAGTGGAGTCTGATGGAAATGGCGCGATGAATTCCCCTTTGTGATCATATCTGCCGTTTTTTGGTGGTTCCGCAATGAGCCCGTATCTGTCAAGCGTCGCACGTCTTAATTGTGTAATTAACTGGAGCCTCAGTGTCTGCTTGACAGCTGGGTGTATGTTTCCTCTTGAAAGACATGAGGCAAAATGAAAAACAGTGTCAGTTGTAATTACAACTGGCAAATCATTTCATCTGGGCGCTGGCCTGGTAATTTAGCCATTGACTGTTCAGTGTGGTCCCTTTCTCAATAATATAATTAGAAACTATTATGCAATTTTTGCATTCGGGATCGAGTCGTTGTAAGTGCTCGACATATTTTCACAAGTCCCGTCCCCCTCTGCTGAAATTCCTGAGACTAAGGCCATGTACTTTGAATAAAGGCAATTAAGTTTGATTCCAGAAACTGTAAGCTAAATATATGCTATCGTTCTCTTTTGTTATTCCACAGATCTGGCAGTGAACCTTCTCCTCGCATTTCAGCGCTAATGGGTACAATTATTCGTAGCAGATGTCGATCTTTTGTTTTAATCTACATGCTAAACAGTGGGGACAATTCGCCGTCTGTCACGGTGCCAGCAGAACTCTAACTTTGGTTATAAGCAGAGCTCGTTGACTCGGCGAATTAAAAACCTTTTAGCGCAATAGTCAGGGACATGCGATAGGAATTTTTTGGGGAAAATACGGAAGGGTGCCGGGCTTGAAACAAAAGCGAAGCAACAAGCCTCACCATTGTTGAGGGGCTAATTATCCGGGTCTTTCTCTGGAGGCGAAGGCGCCGGTGACGGGACTGACAGCGACGCGGCCCGTTTGCCGAAACGTGCCAAAATAAGACAGCCTCGTTATCAAGTCTTTGAAAATTTTGCCCCCCCCCCCCCCCCTTCGTGGCATCGCCCCTCTGGCGCGTTGGGGAGGTGAGTGAACTGGAAAGGATGGATCCCTGATTCGTTTCAGGGTGACGCGCGCGGCAGAGGTGATGGGACACGCAGGCACGCCCTCGCCTCCGTGGGGGGTGGGGGTGTTCAGGTGCTTCCCGCTGACGTTGAGTGCTCGAGGACTGGGCTTATTGCTTTCGCTGTTCCCTCAGTTGCACTCTGGGAGGTTTGTGGGGGGCGGGGGCTGTCACTGGCAGATTGAGGTAATCACAACACTCTCTCCTGGCCCTGTTTTGGGGGGGGGGGGGGGGGGGGGGGGGGGGGGGGGGGGGGGTGGTAATAACAACACCCTCTCCGGGCCCTTTTTTGCCCCCCCCCCCCCCACCCCTCTACGTGGTACAGCCCTCGCGTTCCCATCATGCTTTGGGTGTTTGATATCCAGACAGTAACCTTTGCTGCCCTGACGCCGTCTGTGGGTTTGAGGAATCGCATTCATCTGTTCGGGGTTCGACAGTAAAGCGGCGCCGGGCAGAATCTTGATATTAAGGTCGCTCTTGACATTCTGACCTCAAAAAGGCCGCTTGCCTGATGCCACTGCCATATTTGCTCTTTGCAGGGGCTGTGCTGAAAGGTGCAGTGATGGGTGGGTTGAGATGCTGGGGCTACAGGAGGGGGGGGGGGCAGTGTCTCAGCGTGAGGTGGGAATGAGGGCTCGCCTCGGGGGAGCGCGAGCCAGCATGCGAGGTGTGTGGAAGAACTTGAGCAGATCCACGGGATACGGGAATCGGAGGAGAGAATGGGGATGCTTTTTGGCACCCCTGGAATATGAGCCCCCACGACGAAGCCAGTCACAGAAATAAGTTTCCTCCGACTGAACTTAACAATAACTTATGGCATGAAAACTGGACCGAGTTTTAGTGATAGGTTACAGGTCAGTAAAGGGATTTGTCTCCTAACCCCTGAGTTATACAGGCCTTCTGCTGTTCTTTAATGCTCTTCCCTTCCCATTTTCCTGTGATGGCGATGCCAAAACTATGGAATGTTCTAGAACAGTGTTTCTCAACCTGGTCCTCAGGGACCCACGGACGATCCACGTTTTTGCTCGGGGAGCTGGGAGGGAGCGAAAACCGGAGCTGGGAGGGAGCGAAAACCATCGGCTGTCGGCGGGTCCCGAGGACCGGATTGGGAAACGTCGTTCTAGACTTTTCCGGAATCGCAGTCGTGGCTCTCATAGTCACTGCTCCCGTTTCTAATGACGCGCTCGTATTCGTTACTGCGAATCGCTTGTGCGGGGCCGGGCATTGTTTTTACGGCAGTGCGAGTGCCAATTATGGCCTGGAACAATGTGCTCGCATGATTAAACGTATGCTGAGGAGCGGCAGAAGCCAGAGCTGCCTGGCTGATCGGCTCCGAAAGCGTGTGGGTCTGCCACCTGCTTCTGGTTAGTAGACGAGAAGAGTAGAGGCTGTTTATGGGGTCCAACCTGTTGTTTCTCTAAAGAAAGCAGAACCCGGAACTACTTCCTTCATTCTCCGTACAGTATGTGATGGCTTAGGGCGGGCCACTCTGATCCAGGATCTTTTCAGATGACTGGACTCCCTCCCTCGTGGGCTCTTTTTCTGACAGTCACCCAATGAAACTCAGGGAAAAATAAATTCTTCAACCCTATTGGTTAATTGTGTAGCTGGTAGAGTGCAGAATTGGACCGTGCTGGGCTTCTGAGGTCACTGTCTGCCTTGTGGTCTCCCAAGAAAACTCCCTCTGGTCTTCCTATGAGTCATGTGACCTCCCAGGGGTGAATTGTCACCCCTGCCGGGGCCCCATCGCCGTAGGTCTTTGTATGCGGGCCCACGCGGCGCAGGACTGTGGGACGAGGCAGCGAGGCACTTTGGTATTCTGGCGGCTGCGCTTGCCGTCACCCAGGAACAATACTCATCAAGCGTGTCACTCCTCTCCCAATTATACCCTTCATTGCTTCCTTTTAGGCTTTTCAAACTCATCACCGGTGTGACCAAATCAAGGCATTTGTGGAAAGTTTCCCGCTAATCGTCCCAGGTGACGCTTCGCCTGAAAGATGTGATTGGACGTGGTGGTGGGGGGAAGGGTGGGGGAGTGAAAGATGGAGAAAATATAATTCGAATGCCACCGTTTGACTGAGATCACTCTCCACTGTGCCTAACCTCCATTAATTCCACTTCTCCCTGCATAATGTGATTCCACCCTGGTCTATAAACAGCTAGTGTTAATTACCATACGACATGGCTTGATTGTAAATTAATTAATTATTCAGGTACGTGAATGACTGTATACCTGGTGAGGTCTGTGTAATGGATGTAATGGATTGTAGGCGGCTGTTCAAGGACGTTGAAGAGACATGTCTGTATAAAATCTTTATTTTAAACCAGTTTGAATGGGGTGCAACATATCTCCAGCTCATTTCCCATTTATTTTACAATGTCCTCTATATATAGGGAAATATGGTAATGATTTGTAGCGTCATTTGTTTTTTTTAGCCAGGGTGGAATAAAATTTTGAGCTTTAGTAAGAAGTTCAGTGCTGGAATAAGTTTGTTCTCACATTAAGTGAAGTGCTAGTGTTGTGGTTTGCAAATGAAACCCACTCTGTTTTTTTCTGCAGTCTTGTAATGGCCTGTTGAACAGAGATCTGGGCTCTTCTTACATCTGTTAACATGATCTCTCTCTTCCAAACCGTGGATTTATGGCCAATGATTCCGGGAAAAATCTGTCTCCCTGACACTGTTCTGCCAGCAAAAAAATAAAATAACAAAAATCATCCCGTCAGTGTTGGTGAAGTCATCTTTTAATGTATATTGTGATGGGCTTCAGCGATGCCAAGTGTTTCTCCCGTTGCAAACTTGCATGCTCTTTTTTTGCCATTTGATGCATGTCATAAAGAATGCGTCTAATCTTCCGTTGCGACCTTTGGCGTCTGGGGAACGTGTTTCCCTCACGCTGTCAGTGAGGGGGACCGTCACCACTTCTGCACAAACAAGGACACAAGTACTCCCTGGGCCCCCCTGCTATTGAGAGATGTGGGATTTGACCACAGGGGTCAACCCCACCCCCCACACACACACACACACACAGGTGGGTTATAATAACCAGGAGGTCTTTGACTAAAGCCACGTCTCCGTTGCGTTCCAGCTTCGTTGCACAGTTAATACTAATTAATTGCACGTGGGTCGCTTGGGTCGCTTGCACGGTCTGCTGACTGCGCCTCGTGTTCTCCTGAGCTGGAGCCATGCGCATTATTTATGCGACAGAGATCCCCCCCCATTTTCGCACCCCACACGGCTGATTAGGATGCAGGAGAGGCTGCCGGAAAGGTTCTCCGCGCTCCAGCCCCCCCACCGCGCTCTCTCCGTGGCGTGACAGCCCCGGTCCGCATGGCCATCGCCGCCAGGAATCCCCAGCTACTGGAGATTTCCCTCATTTGTGATAGACAAGCAAGCCTCCCCTTTTAGTGACAGAGTTTATCATGCATGGCTTTGGACGGCCGGCCACTTTGTTTTGACACTCCTTCCCTGTAGCCTGCTCGCGTAGGGTGGGGGGGGAATGTGATTTTGGCGAGCGCTTGATTGAATGTGTTTCTGGCGGAGGTTTAATCAGGTTTCGCTCGTGTCTGCAGCCTGAAGCGGGGGCTCATTTAAATTTCAGAATGACCTCAGATGGAGAAGACAATGTCGCCAAGGTGCTACTCTTCATCAAGGGGGGGGGGAACGAGACAACCAAACACACAAGAACGTCAAACTGCTTCCTGATTGTTCTGGCTGATTGTTGCTGGTCTGAAATGTGGAATATTTTCTGAATAATAATTGCTGTCATTTCAACTAACAAGGTGCATTTCAAAGCTTCTTGCTAATGTGGAGCCCATTATGGAATTTGCACAATTCCTCTCTTACGCTCCATCTCTCCCATAGAAATCGGAGGATGACGACCTTGTTCTGACACCTGATGGAACCCGGGAGTTCCACACCTTCGAGATCCCGCTCAATGACTCGGGTTCTGCTGGGCTGGGTGTCAGCGTCAAGGGCAACAGGTCCAAGGAGAACCACGCCGATCTGGGCATCTTCGTCAAGTCCATCATACACGGTGGAGCGGCGTGCAAGGCAAGGCCGGGCTGCCCTTGCCACTCCCATCCCCTACTCATCCAATGCTTCATCCTCTCAGCCTTGTAACCTCGGTGTTAATGATCTTGACCTGTAGCCCAAACATGCTCGTGGGAGTACTTGTACAAAAATGAGAGAACCAATCAGATTGTAATGGAGGTGGGTCCAAGCAACTAGAGGAGGCGGGATCAAAACATGTGATTGGTTGGTCCTGCCTCCTCTAGTTGCTTGGACCCACCTCCATTACAATCTGATTGGTTATCTCTCGGAACCAATTATTTACCATTTTGCCCTCAGAATATTTTTCTGTAACCAAAACTCCCATGAACCCCAAACATCTGCGACTCAGATGCCAAGGGATCACCTGCTGTTGTAGCTCTGAGCCAAGTAGTTAACCCAACAGACTTCAGTTAAAAAAAAAAAAACATCCAGCAGTCTTAAAGGACAAGGTGTGAAAGATGTAACTAAATTAAATAAGTCACTGCACCTCCCCAAGCCTTGCGGACACGCCTTCCTCAGTCCTCTCGCCCTCAGATCATTAATTTGCCCCTGTGCCGACTGTGACACCCTCAGTAATATTAATGTTCACCTCAGAAGATTAAACGAGTCTCTCTCTGCATAAGAAGCCAAAGTGCAGTAATACAGGAACACAGAGAATCAATACTTCCTGAATAGATGTTTACTCTCTGCTTGGCTCGTGTCGTGCGTCGTCAGTAAGATGAATTGCCGTGTTCATAATGAAGCACAGCACTGGTGTCACACAAAGGGGAATTCCTTATCGCCTTTGTTGATGGCGATTGTGTATGTAGAACGTTCCAGATGAGGTTCATTTAAATAGCAGATTTATTGTCCTCTGTTTTTGTTTTGTTTTTTGTTGTTTTTTTTTTTTTTAGGATGGGAGGCTTAGAGTCAACGACCAGTTAATCGCGGTGAACGGGGAGTCGTTGCTGGGCAAGACGAACCAGGATGCCATGGAAACGCTCCGCAAGTCTATGTCCACCGAGGGCAACAAGCGTGGCATGATACAGCTCATCGTTGCCAGGAGGGTCGCCAAGCGGAATGAGGTAATGAGAGATGATTAAAATTTTTATTTCTGCTCTGTTTATTATTTCTGTAACGATCATCACATTTTTACAGGCCACAGGAACATTAGGAACGTTGACAGATTCCCCCCCCCATCACGAAATATTAAAATCAGTTGGAGGAGGCTGTGACCCCTCTCCAAATATCTTCCAACCAACATGTGTAATATTTCTATACACATCACTCGTCTACAGATGCTCTTTTGTGGCACGCTCACCTTAGTGCTAAGACGAAAGCTTGACAGTGTCATATATCGCTCATGATTACTCAGAGATCAGACTTATAGGCTGTAGGTTTGCGTCTCAAGTAGGGGAGTGCCATGCCTGAGTTCAGCTAAGCTGTCCTCCTCTGTCGAGTGCTGAGACAGTTAGCCGACTCCTTAGTATAATGAAGTGTTAAGTGATGCATCAGTGTCAGTGATGATTGGGATGACAAGCGGCCTGGATGGCGAGGGGGAGGACCAGGTGCTGGGTTGGGAAGCGTCCAGCGTTGGGGGCACGGTGTTCAGGCCGTTCTCCCACGTCCCGCACGCGAGCTCTTCCGCTCATCTCCCTTTCAACACGTGCTAATGTTGTTTACTCAGAGTCCCATGTTATATGAATGATTCCAGTAAGAAGAAGAAGAAAACCGACTTTTTATCTGGAAGGTCTGTCTGGGCTGTAAAGGGAGTAACTGTTCTCGTTTAGTAAATGTGAATTGTGTGGAAGTGCTTGTTTCTTCGGCCGGTCGAGGTGCTCACCGATGCCGGTGGAGCGGTATGACAAAGACCTCCTCCTGTTGCATCTCAAGAGGTTCCTCCTACCTCCATGTTGGTCCCGATGAATGCCTGTCCCCCCTCCTCCTCACCGGGACAGGCGAGCTGAAGGAGTTTCTCCGCCTCCCCCCATCTCCTCCTTCCAGCCGGGATGCACCGACGGATCGTTAACAGAGAGTCCGGCTCGCACAGCGGCAACGATTGTCCACTCGTGCGTCACTGTGCGTCAGGCGGCGGCGACTGCGAGCGGCGGCCATTTGCGATGAGATGGACGTCAGCCCGCGTCTGGCCGGTGAATGGGGAGTGTGTCTGCTCCCCGCATCTCAGACGGAGGGTTAGGGTCTCGTTTGCGTCCCCGTTGCCATGAACCTCCAGGTCGCCTGTTAGCCTTTGGCTAACCGGCCCGGAGGCGTGTGAGCGGTCGCACATGCACACTGCGTGTCTGTATTTCTCTCCGCGTCCTCCTTGGTCTAAAAAGGGGTTGTTTTGTTTTCATGCTCAGTGACCGTGAAAGTTTCGGTGGTCGTCTTTGGAGGAAAGCCGCAGTGCGTAATGGTGGATTCACCCGGCTCGTTGTGACGGCAGAGAAAGGTCCCGGACCAGCAAACAGGCTCCGTGCTGGGTTTTCCGGAGACGCTTGTCAACTACCGATGCCTACTGACCACCTATGTAAATTTCTCAATATATATATATCGGTTTTCTATACATGTCATATAGACATATTTTCTATAAGTAATCTGTTTTAGTTATTTGCAGCTTAAAACATTCACCATGCAAGTCTTAGTTTTCTGGTCATTAAAAGTACACTTTATCTTCTAAAGTGTGGTTGAGTTCGCTTGCTCCCACATGGCTGCCTTTCATGAAGGAAAGTGACATTTCAGTTGCCAAAGTGCCCATTTCGAGCGGTAATAACAATAAAAACGCCCCAGAAAGCCAGCATTAGGTCTGATGCCGCCTTTGAAAAGCTCGGCTGATCGGAAGCAGGGAGTCGTCACTCTGGTGAATGCTCCGGATTTCGCGAGTTATGGGACTTGGGGGGCCAGAGCACCTACGGAATGATTGCCGCGGCTCCGTGGGTGAGGGGGCGCCGCGGGCTGTCCGGGGATCCCGCCATGCCAGGGTAGGGGCGCTTTAAAAGTCAATTTGCGTCTTCTCCTAGTTGGCAGGGCTGCTATTATAGGCACTTGGGCTGCTTGCGGGTTCTTTAAAGGGCTGTATTTACGATCTTTTAAGCGCATCGAGGGGGGTCCTTTTAATGGGGAACAGAGTGAATATTCACGTGTTCGAACCCGGGGCAGGAAAACCGCGTCCGGCTCTGTGTTTTTTCCTCTTAACTTCAGCGATTGGCCGCCTGAAAGTGTCTGCCAGAAACACATCCAGCGCATGCAAAGTTTACAGGCTAATAAAGGCCTTGTATCACTGAAACTTACTAATAGCCGCTATGTAAGTTTGTAAAAATAAAAGCTGACTCTCGTTAAAAATACCATCCCGTTTTCCAGAACCTGCTTCTCCAGCGCATGGCCGCGGTGAGCCTAGGGGCTGTCCCAGGGTGTGAGATACCCTATATGGGCCGATTACTGGCACCAATCCACTTAAACCCCATGCTTTTGGGCCGTGGGAGGAAATTCATGCCGACAGAGGGAAAATATATGAAACCTCACACACACGGAGTAGGGGGGCAGCAATCGAACCCACAACCCTGGGGGTTTTGCGGCTGAGCAGCTTCCCGGAGAGACTCCGCAACACCCTACAGTTTAAATAAAACCTGGTTAAAAAGCCATACTAGTAAATCTTCCCAGTTTACTGCACTAATAAACTTAGAAGTGTGTTACACTAATATACCTTACATATGGACCTAGGCTGGTTTTTCGTGTGAAGTGTAATTTGCCGGTTGACCTTTGGGTGGCGCTTCAGGGCACGCGAGAGACTGCGATCCCCCCCCCCCCCCCCCAGACATGTGTGAGTGACGGACGTGCGGCTGGAAGGCAGCTCACGGTGACAGATTGAGGGGGGGGTGTGATGCGACGACGTGCAGCTGCTCTGCTGCTATGCTGATTTTAAAGGCCTCAGACCATCATTTACACCTGACAGATGGAACAGACGTCACCAGCATTTTTGACAGCAGGGGGCGCTCTATACTTGTTGCCCATCACAAGTAAACAGATACAAAGGATTTCATATATCTGATGTCGGCTTTCCGTCCGTTTTCAGTGTGTTTCTGGTTTTTTTTCACATCTTCCACGGACTGTCTTAATCGATCTCCTCCATCCCGATCCTTGTGCTGTACGTCGGCACTGTCTGGAAGTCCACCGAGGAACCTGGACCAGTAACTCATCCTAAATTCCTCTCCCTCCACCTTAGTTTAGTAATGACCGCTTTTTAATGTCACCCGGTCACGTGACTCTACACAGAACTAACGGCTTCACTGCTGGGCTTGTATCTCCTTGACTGCCAATACACACCAGGAGTTTGAAGCTGGAAAAAAGGCTTCCGCTTCGAGCTGCGTGAGCTTATTCTGTGTCTGTCGATGCCGGTGGCTCTCATTGTAATTGGGTTGGCCCCTTTGTGAATCACTCCTGTTTTTTCACCAGCTGTCTCTTGCCATCAGGCCTCTTTAGACTAGCGCTCCGCTTCCACCGCAACTCGCCGTCTTTCGTACCAGATGGACGGCAGGTTTTCCTCGGAACCGTGAGAGGCTTCGGTCGCCGGGGGTTACCGGAACGACAGTGCATCCGTTTTTTTTTTCTTCCCGCTCCCCACGTGGCGGGGCACAGGCACGATGATGGACGACCCCGGCGTTTTCCTCCGAGGGCTGTCCGAGGGGGTCCTTTTTGTCTCCTGCCGATGTGGCGACGTGCAGCTCCTAGGGAACGACGGAAGCTTTGCCGTCAGAGTCGTCCCGCTTTCCGGGTGGCGCGTCGTTCTGTCTGCTGGTTGACGATCCCTGTTTGTAAGGCAATGAGCGCAGGTCCAGTCAACACAAAAAAAAAACGTGAAAATACCTGGTCACATGCTGGTGGCAAAAAGCAGCTTATTTGACTATTAATGGAAATCCTGGCATGTTTGTCCTTGCACTGAATGCCAGCTCAGACCACCCCCCCCCCAAACCCCCGCTGGCTGATATCCGGCACTACCAGCTGTGGTGGGGCAGTAGCTCTACCTTTCCGGCCCCCATGCCGGTGTCCCTCGTTAGCCAGGATGGCAGGTTTGGCATGGAGGTCAGCTTGCCTGGGGTGGGGCCTGGGTGGGGGCTGTACTATGGAATACTAAGCATCTGCTAACCATTAAATGTGTAGTAAAATGGTAATAACCAAATAAAAATGGTGTTGGTAATGCGCTCCATCCTGTTCTGATTAAGGCTCACGTCTTGACCATTCCTGCCCCTCTGTGTTGCAGCTGGAGGTCCAGGGAAGCCCCTCGGGGTCCGAGTTACACCTCAGCCCCCTCCTGGATGACAGGGAACGCCGCATCTCCCACTCGCTGTACGGGGCCCTGGAGGAGCCGGACGTCAGCCTGTCGCCGCGAGCGGCCGCCGCCCGCAGGATGATGGGTGAGGCCAGCCACCGCTGTCGCCAGCAGGGCTCATCTGGGCCCCTGTGCTCTGCGTGCGTGCTCTCCCGCGCGTGCTCCAGAACTAACCAATCAGAAGCTGGCCCAGAAGCGTCGGCGGTCAGTGGCAGAGGTAGAACGCGTCAGAGCACGCCCCTCCCAGTGACCCCCCTGCTTGGAGAATTCCAGAACATCGCAGCAGGAAGTGAAATGACAAAGGGTTGGCGGCCTTAGACTCAGACAGGAAATATCCGATTGGTGGATGGTCACTGGGGAATATTTGTCTTCTCCTCTCCCAGTTCCCAGCAGTAATTATGTGCCTCCAGTCCTACTAGAGTAGAGGCAGTTTACCTCGACTCAAGGCTCTGTCTCAAAAGAAAATCCGTTTTTATTCAAAGAGTCAGTGTTTCAAGTAATTTTTTTTGTGGCAAACCTTTTCACGTGCATCTTTTTAGGTGTGCCCCCCCATTAATATTTATTTGGTATTCAAAAAAATCAGCCCTGCATGGAGATTTAATTTACAAAAGAGCTTCAAATGGCCTGTGCCTGCAGGATCTGGTCCAGCACCTGGGGTTGCCATAGCGATGATGGGATATTGGCATCTCTGTCAAAAGAGGGACCTTTAGCAGGAGGTAGACAATTTAATGAGCTGACCTCTTTCGCGTCTCGGGGGTTTGAACTGGGCGTTCGGGGTGCCACGGAGTCCAGGGTTACCCTCTACAGAGGGGTTAATGGACCTTTGAATTCATTGAGCCAGTGTGGCAGCTTATTAATCGGGGGAAGAATACTTTATTGTGTTCTTTTGTGTTGAAAATGAGTTGAATGCCTTACACTTTCAGCTTTTGTGGGTTTTATTAGCTTTTATATGGCTTATTAATTTTTTTAAATAAAATATGAATATAGTTTCGTGTTCCAGATGAACATGCCATTAATTTTGAATAGCAGGTTAATTACTTCTTACGCGTTTATAAATCACTCTTTCGAAATGAGCGCCGCCTTTTCCGGTGCGTAAAACACAAGTGTAAAGGATTGTAATGAGGTGGAAAGTGCAATTACGCACTGTGGGTAGGTTAGGCGTGTAACTGGCGTGGGCTTCTGAAATGTTCCACACAGTCTTCCAGGGACTGGTTGGGAAACGCTGGGAAGGAAAGGCTTTGGGTGGAGGCCGGTGGTCTGGCCCCCCCCCCCCCCCCCCCGGCTTCCCCACAGCAAATGCTCTTCCTGAAGCTTGCAGGCGTGCCAGAGTGAGTGAGCTGGCCTCTGTGTTCAGTCAGTGATTAATGATTAAGAATTTATGTCTCCTGGAAATTTCTGATCTTTGGTCAGAAGATCCCAAGAGGACGAGCGAAGAATTTTAAAAAATCCACCATAAAGGACATTGCGATAGTCCACATTAACTCCGTCACCGTATGCAGTGGTTGTAGGGCCCTATAGCCTTCACCATGGTTAACTTGACTCATGGTTACTGATTGAAGCATGCTGATAATCTGTAGTGAATGTGTGTGCGTGTGTAAAAGGAGCAGAGGTGAGCAGGGGTGCCTGGGTGTGCGTAGTTGTGCAAGATGGAATTATTGGAAAAATAGCTGATGGACAAATTTGGCAAGTGAGCGTGGATGAAAACTGATTGAAGTGACTTTTTATTTTAGGTCGGTTCATCCCTTTCTGACACATTCCCAAATGTTACTCGTGATGATGATGTATCAGAAGTCAAATGCAGTAATCAGAGTTTCTGGAGCTTCAGCTGACTGATGAAGAGCTACCTAAACAAACCAGTTAGAAGACTGAAGCACTGTCCTTGTCCTCATGATGCTCAGGTTGTTATCCTGGCTCCCGTTTCTGATCCTCGGTAGTCGTAATGCCTTCTGTCTCGCTCCGTCCCACGCTTGCCGTTTCCGTTGCGTGGCTTTTCCGTAATGTGCTGTAGCATTTGAATTGGAAATGCATGTTTGACCCTTAACCAGGGCAAAGCAGAGTACAGGAGTCACCACTGAATATCCTGTGGCAGCAATTAAAACTCAGCTTGCATTCATATCACCAAACTGTTAGCCGCAGAAACCATGCCCCCCCACCCACGCTGGGACACAGGCTGTTAGCAGGCCTGTCATAGCAGGCCTGTCATAGCAGGCCTGTCAGTTAGGCCTGGAGCTGCTGTTTTGTTCCGCTGATAGAACGCTGGAGATCTGCTGCCTTCCATCAGGCTGGGTGTTACTTCTTTCTGAGGTTTCTGCATGTACTGCAAGCGGCAAGCTTATTTTTTTGTTCGTTCCGTTTGTTTTCCCAAGGAGCGCGTCGTTTCAGACGTTCCGCATCGGCCCCCGCCGCCAGCCGTCCGCCTCGCCGCATCACACCCCGCTCCGCCGGAGGCTCCGCTTCTCGGACTCCTCCGGGCCTGTCTCCCGCCTCGCTCCTGTCTGCCGGCATTCTCGTCGATGGCGTTTCCGTCTCGCATCGTGCATGGATATATCGCATCCCGCTTGTCAGCACTCGCTCCTTAGGCGTTTTGTCTAAAAAAAAAATAAACAAAAAAAAAAAAATAAACAAAAAAAATAAAAAATAACTGGAAGGTGTGGGAAGAGGGTCTTGTTCTGCTTGGCCCTGCTTTGTTCTGGAGGTGGACTCCTAGAGAACGGTGTGCCCCGCCCACTTCAGTCTTCTGCGTTCGGATTGGTCCCAGCAGTCAGCTGTAAATGCGCTGAAGACACTGCACACCCACGCTGAGCGACTGCGCTATTGCCACCTCTGGAGCGCAGCACCTGCGGCTTTCCGCAGAGGACCCCCCCATGACAGGGGAAAGTCATTAATACTGAAAATATAATTCTGTCATAGCAGTACTGTCAGAAGTAACGGTGCTTTATTTTAGTTTCTGAAAAAGAAAAAAAAGAGAGAACTCTTGTTTTTCGAGGGGGATAAAGTGAAGCAGTACTCACTTGTAGCATGCCAGGAAATGTTGTGTTGCTCTGGTAATAATTACAGCTGTACTGGAGCAGTACAGCAACAGAATGGCAAAATTCCTGCAGTCTGTGGAAAACGGTCATTACAGGGAAGTGAACCGAGACCTTAATGGAAAATATGTTTGATTGTTACTTGTTTTCCTTGCTTGTTTGACGTTTCCCCCCCCCCCCCCCCATGTCATTCAGCGATTGCCTGCATTATGCTTAAATGCAGGCCCACGTCTTTATGACCAGAATGCTTAGCTGACTAATGGTCATGCTGACATCAGCTCTGAGATCAGTATAAAAGAAACAGGCCTTGTGAATAGGAACAGGGAGATGCTATAAATATATGTAAGCATGGGTAGCGTCCGCGTGTATTTATCTGAAATGAGTCCGGCTGCTGTCATGTTATGAAAGGACGTCAGGTGACCGCGATGATCTGTGATAACCGGCCTCACCTGCTCTCATCCCTCGTGCAGATATACGCCTCTTTGTTTGTTTTTATCTACTCTCCTCCATCTCCTGGAGCGATGTCCTAACACTGGTCCTGAGATTAGCAGCAGGCTAGAAACGGCTTTTTTCTCATTGCTCTTTGTTGATCCACATGACTTTCGCATGGTGTCGATTTCCCTCTCTATTTGGTTACTGTTACCCCTTAAAAAAAATAAAATAAATAAACAAAGATCCCCGCCCTGCAGTCCTGTCACATGGTTCCGCTCGCCAGCCTGAAGATGTTCTCAAAGCGTATTTATGTATTAGCCCGGGGGGGTGTAAACACATTGGAGCAGCCAGAAGCCAGTTTACAGCAAACAGAGCCGTGACTTGACTGTTCCCCGTGATTCATATTTCATTAACATACGTATCTGTACCACATATATGTTTATTCCAAGCTTGCTGCATTAATATGGATGGACACAGTGTAACAATATCCCGTTCATTAATCTTGTAAGCTATTATCCTCGTGGAGGTCTCGCAGTCCCAGGATGCACTGGGAACAAGCAAGGGAACCCCAAGGTTGGGAGGAATATGTTTATTTAAGCTGTTCTTCAATCGCAGATATGCTGCCTGTGTACATTTTATACTGGATAGGTGGATAAAATGCTTAATCCTTAATCTCTTCAGCAAATGAGCGATTATAAACGCAGATCTAAATGTGAAGAACATGAAGTAGATCCAAGACTGACATGCGCGGCATTAGCTGGTTGCTAAAACGCTTAGCGGTTCATTATCATTAACGATTAGATATGGCTAACTGACCCTGGGAATGTGGAGGAGTATGCTGGCCTTGTCGCTATTTGTGATGTCGTTCTTCTCGCAGATTGACTCCCACTCCTTCCGCTCTCTCTCTCTCTCTCTCTCTCTACTCAGGTAACTACCAGCTGTCTCCCACCGTGAACATGCCCCAGGACGACACCATCATCATCGAAGATGACAGGCCCCCCGCGTTGCCCGCCCCTCAGCTCTCCGACCACTCGTCCTCCAGCTCTCACGACGACACGGGCTTCGCCGCTGAGTCCCCCGCCTCCTGGACCAAAGACATTCACACGCAAGCCGAACGGTGAGGCGTTCTGTTGTTACCTGTTTCAGGTCATTATCCCTGCATCTGTTTTGGCAGCACGAACGTGTTTATTAGCTACAGTACACAAGCGTGAGAAGTCTGCTGTCCGCTTTCCACGCCATGCGATGTCTCCTGGCTTGATTCTTTGAGGAGAAATGGAGGGAGGCAGACGCGATCGCGATAGCAACTGCGACTCCAGCGCTTGTCGGTTCAGATTCCCTAGCTTTCCATGGCGACGATGCCAGTAGCTAATTTCCGAGGTTTCGTAACGTGCTAAGCAGGCTCATCCTTAGGTATTTTATCCCAAATCTCCCAAACCAAGCGACGCACCTGAAGAATGCTGGTTCAGATCCAGGAACCCTTCACCATATACACTCCCTGTTTACGCACACAGATATAGACACACAGCCTGACAAAATCGTTGTGTAGCTCCTGGGTGAAGAGAGGAGCAGCTTGTTTTATTGCGTTCGTCTAACTCGACCACGTTCCCATTTAGGTGGTCCCCATACTTTACATCGCTTTTGCTCTTTGGACGTCTCTGTAGTAGATGATGACGGTGGAGGTTCAGAGGTCACATGACCTGCTGACATGCGACCCAGTTTCTGCTTGACACTGCCGGCTGGGGTCCGCCACCAGATCCTGTCCGGGTGGAAGATGAATGGCCGCTCTGCTGGCAAAGCGTCGCCCGCATGCAACCCATTAACACGGCAACCTAGTTTTGCGCATTAAATGCGGTTTCGTCACATGCGCCATTCGCATCAGGGACCTGGACTGAACACTCTTAGAATTGTGCTTTTTTTTTTAAATCATTTATTTCTTTTTAAGACCGCCAGTTCCTAACCGGTTAAAGATCACCCGCAATTTTTGGAGAAAAAGAAGCATTTTGCTTGTGAATGAGTGCAGAAGTTTTATTTTAGATGTATTTTACCAGAGAAGGACAGCGGGTAAATGCTGCTGTTTATCTGCGCTGCTCCTATTTTTATGAATCACTTCGGCCCTCAAATCGCAGAGAGTAGCTTATTTTCGGTTTGGCGTTTTCCTTAAAAACATTAGCTAAGTAACTATATAATTCCGTGAAAGAATGAGGGTTAGCCGTTGGCGTTGGCGGATTCGCACAAAGGCGTCAGCTCGGTGGCTAAATAAATGTCAATTATGCGGTGTAACTTCTTGGCTGAGCAGTGGAAACACAAATGCGGTGTTGTTCGCAGTGGGCTTTGTTATCTGCGCCGCCTGCTGCTTTAGCGGACGTCGGGGGCGCGGGACGCCACCTGAGGCAGCGGGGGGGCGAGAAGGCTCCTCAGTGAGCTACTCCAGGCGCCAGAAAGAGAGAGAGAGAGAGAGAGAGAGAGAGAGGGAGCCCTCCGGTTTTTCACTGGCCCCTCGAAAGAAAAGCGTATCTTGAACGCGAGCCACATACAAATCCCTTCGCCCGGCGGTCCAAGCGAGCATATGGCAGCTTGTGGCGAAGCCAGCCAGCGTGGCTGCAGAGATTAAGGTTGAGGCGCCCGTGGGGCGGCGCCCCCCGGTGGACGGACGGGGAACAAGGAGGCCGATCCGGAATGACTATGCATTAACTTGGCTGGGCTAATGCGGATCAGCACATGCTGGCAGCATTCATCATACGCTCACCCAGCCCCGCATCAACGTCGTGGGGGGGGGGGGGGCTGCGACTTCATCTTTTAAAAATAAATATGCAAAACTGTGTCTGAAGCTTCTCTCCATGGTGTTTGGTTGGGTTTCCACTGCTGCCCAAAGACACAGTTTTTTGTTGTAGCTTTTCTCACTAGACCTCAGCTGTCAGGCTGTGACATGAGTACGTTTCCCATATCGGCTGCTTCGATGAGCTCTTGTGAAGATTCAAGAAGGGGGGGAAATAAAAATGCACCGACTGCTTCCTGAATATCACCCCGAGGACTCTCGCCGCGCTCCGATGACTGAGAGCCGTTAATGCTGATTGGATCGACGGCACCGCTCTGTTGCGATCGCATTAGTCCGAGCGCGGCGGGGAGCTGGACGCAAACCGCCAATTCCTGAAGGCGCCGGGGAAGGAGGCCTCGCAGATTGGATTGGCCGGAGGCCACTCGCCGGGAGAGCGTGGACGGGCTTGCCAGGCACGCTCGGAAGACGACGGCTCTCCGAAAGCGCTTCGGGCATAGCGGGTATCGATGGAGATCCGGTCAGGCTCGCGCATCACGCATCTCGAGAGCCTCTATTTATACATTTACTAAAGAAAAATAAAGTGGGATGCACTCTTGACCCAATGAGGAAGAGGATGAAAATACGAAAGGAGTTGGGGGGCAGCTTAGGGTTATTTGTGGGAACTTAGGAATTCTGGGATGTTTTATGTTGATGTGATTGATATTGACATGCACAAATACATACCAGCAAATCTCTATAGAGGGTGAATGGCAAACTTGAATGAAATGGTACATTATTTTGCATTTGCCACTTGATATGTAGCCCCTCCCATTCTTTTGTTATGCAGCAAATGGCTCCTCCCTCTTGTTCTGGCCACACCCCTTCCATTTATAACCAGGTGTGACTCTACCTCCCAATCTCTGCTTTGGAATGCTTTAGTTATTGCATATCCCATCTTGCCCTCCTTTAAGGAAAACATTTTCAAGAATTGAGGTGCTTACTGAAGGGCCCAATGGAGTTGTGTCGATTCTATCAAGGACGGAAGTCAAACTTGCAACTTTCTGATCACAGAAGCAGGTGGAGGGGGTGAAAGTTCAGGGAATACGCCCCTCTATCCGCCCGTACCGAAATGAATGCAAGTAGAGTTCACAGTGTTAGGGAAGAGACCAGGAACCTGGCTCTCATGTGTGATTTCTGTTTTGAGCTGCCCATGTTCCTCAGTTTGCCTTTTCCATGCGTCTTGAGGGTGCCCATGAAATCGCCCTGTCCTCTGGATCTGGTCACTGTGACGAGTCCAGTTTTTCCCACACGCACGCTTGCTCTCGTGCCAAATAATTCAGCTGTACTTTTACCTTTGGCACCCCACCGTCGTCCAGAATCACAATACCGGCTGTGGAGCCTCGGAATGTCAATGCGCTCGACGCTGCCACAGCTCGATAACGACAGCGTCGGCAGCCTGCCTGTCCGAAAGGCGTGACGTTCTACTTAATGTACAAGAACTCCGTAAATAATAATTGGAGGTCAGTGCCTGGAGCAGCCAGTGCAGGAAACTGTGACTGTTATCATTTGTAATTTGGGAAAAAATATCATCTGTGCATGCATAAATGGCATGAAAAGTCAAACAAAATGCTTCCCTTCCGGCGGATGGCTAGAGGCTAGGGGGAGTTTAAGAGTAGACGGATGCTTGGAGTTCCTCTATCCCCCTCTACGGCCTCTAAGAGTTGATCTGTAATGACTGAAAGCGGCGTGAAAGAGTTCTTCATAGGATAATGGTGGATTTGATGTATTGGATGAGACTGGATTTGGGTCAAAATATCAAAAAAAAGTTAATTTCCCTGCATTGTGCGTGTGTGTAGAGTAAATGGCTTGTTACCATCTGCCGGAAACATTTAGCATGTAAAATAAGGTGATTCAGGAAGGCCTGGGTCTTTGTAAGATCAAGGTCACGATTATTCAGCGCTGGAAGAGAAACAGTCATGGAAAATAATTCTGTTCTGGTCAGTGTGGAACATCTCCTCGCCTTCCTGACAGATCGCGTTTGACCCTGTTTGATCTCAGCCTGCAAGAACCGTAACTGGCCCTTGTTTTTAGAGTAACATTCATCCTCAGAGAAGAAAACCATCACTTGTTGTCAGATGTAGGGGATAGGGTGCATGCTGAGCCGCTACAGGAAGTGACATCAGCCAGAGTCGTTTTGACAGTGCCTGTGTCAAAGTTGCATCCTTTGCTGTCAGGGATGTTTTGGCGGACTGGTCCTTTGGAGTTTGGAGACTGGTCCTGGTTCTGAAGTGTTGCAGGTCAGTAGCGGGAAGCCAGCAGTCCAGACACCTGAACAATGGACTCCCGGTGACGTGTTGGGGGCGCGAGAACGCCTCTCCCCCCCGCCTCTGAGAAAAACAGGATGCGGTGTGGCACTGCCCACTAAGCTGTCGCAGCCTGACTTTACGCCCGGGTGTGTAGTTCGTGTGAAGGTGAATGTCTGCTGCTCAGGGATGGGGAGGGACATCATTTCAGCATGACTCCCTTCCTCCTGCTGGTGAAGAACCTATGCTTTTGCTCATATTCAGTTCAGGTGGAAGGTAGGCAGGGGGGTTGATGTAATTTAGGAATAATTTTTTAAATCATAAAATGTCGTCTTTATAGTCAGGTAACTGCATCATGGGATGCCTGCGGTTTGTTCTGATACTTACTGGAACAGCCAGCAGCGTAGCATCTACGGGGACTCGAGATCGAATTGGTGGGGGTTTAAATTCCCAGAAAAGCATCCTGCTTGATGTTGCTTTGAACAAAGTACTTAACCTGAACTGCTTTGGAAAAAGTTCAACTTTTTAAACATTTTCCGCTAAGTAATTAAATGAGAATGCACCGGAGGCTGTGTGTGTGTAATAAAGCTAGTCGCTGAAACTATACAAAAGCAATTAAGAGTTTGTTGTAAATGGCATTGGCTTGTGGCATCTTCCCTTGTCCTTAATTTCATAGCCCCTCCCTCTGGCTCAGAGCCCCTCCCCATTCAGTTATGCAGCAAATGACTCCTCCCACTTCTTGTTGTGGCCCCACCACTTCCATTTATAACCAGGTATGACTCCGCCTACCAATCCTTAATCTCCTCTGTTGACACCCACAGCCTAGAGCAGGACCTGGACCAAGAGCTCGACCCCGATGATGCCTTTCAGAGGGAGGGCTTCGGCCGGCAGAGTATGTCGGAGAAGCGGACGAAGCAGTACGGAGACGCTGCCCAGATGGAGGTTATCAAGGCGCGCAAGTCCAAGAGCATGGATTTAGGTACCTCTGGGGCAGCCTGTCCCTCATCTACTCCCTGTCTCCACATTAGAGCTCCTTGTCAGTAACCTCCTGACCTGTGTGACTGCCTTTAAGTGGTGTCTCCGCTGCTCGGAGTCATTGGGGATGCACATTTTTGAGGGCTTTTCATTAATAGGCAAACATTGCCTGACCCTGTTAGTGTGGAGGGCATCCCAGAGGTGATGCTGGCGCAGATGTCAGAAGATCTGTTTTCTTAAACAGTAAAACAGGATGACATTCAGGCTGACCTTGGTAAGACCTGGCAATGCCATACACTGAATGGTAATACTTCATAGTTCATGTATGTCACGTGACACGTCACATGATCTCCGAGAAGAAGTTGAAGGATCCACATCTGCATGGCTAGCGATGGAGCGGCGCGTGCTGTGGGTCGTTGGACAGGGGTGCTTAAACACAACGTAATGCACAAAGTAACCACCCTTCCCCTGCCACACTGGCTCAGCAATTTCTTTTCATGTCTGGAACAAACCCCTTTCCCCCCAGCCCCCAAGAAAAATTTTATCAGGGCCCAGTGGACCTTGGCTTTGTGCTTTGTATTGCTGATGGAATTTGGACCTCGGGGAAAAATACTTGAGTGCCCCTGCCATAAGCAATGGGAAGAGTGCTTGAAGAATATACATGACCTTACTTGGCTCAGTGAATATCAAAGTTGGTAAGGTCTAGAATCAAGAAATGGTGTCTGGCCCCCAGGGTGAAGCTGTATACAAGTTTGTGGTATGCGCTTGTTGACTAAACATTAGCAGATAAGCCACATGCAGAATTGCAGTCTACACTAATAGGTCTGGCCTTTTAATGAGACCTCGTCTGTGGATATAATTTCCGAATCTTTTCGAGGGTTCCCCCCTTCTTCCCAGACTCCTGCACCTCTCATCCTGAACCTTTTCATCAAAACCTCTTCTTTTCTGGAGTGTGAATCTTTCAGTCGTGTCTCCTGGTCTTTCTGAAGCTGAATTGGCAGCTGAAATTTGTGAATTTGATACTTATAATCATGAAATTATGGCTAACTGCCGTTGAAGTTTTGGGTTTATCCTACGGAGGAGGGGGATCAAGACTAAGTCAGAAATAAGTCTGACAATCTAGCCCCGTGCCATAGCAGAGGATATAGCAGGGTGACTTGCCTGCTTCTGACTGTGTTGCAACTGCACCTTGTTTAATGTCTTTACATCCCTTTCTGTTTTTTCCCCCCTGTTGACTTTGGCAACCTTTCCCTCTTCTTTGACTGTGATTTGCATGTGTTCTGATTAGGCTTGCGAAGGGGCAGAAAACTTCTGGTAAACTTCCAGAAACTTTCCATGGGAAGTTAAGCTGGGGACTTTTGGAAATATTGAACTCTGTGGAACTGTGCCGGAGCTGTCAGATACGGCAAAGAAAGCAAACTGTATGAATAATACAACCTAGAATATAGACTTATAAGTTGCTTATTTTGGGTGTTTTTATGCTAACATAGTTACTCACAAGCCCTTGGTTGCACAATGACATAACTGATATCTGCAGTTTTGCAGATTTCCAGTCTACTTCTAGTATTTCTCATATATTCCTCTTAATTCCCATGGAAAGTTTCCAACTTCTTAGAATTTTGCAACCCTAGTTCTGATTTGCATGGTAAACGGCTGTGTGTGTGGGGTGTGGGGGGGCGCACCACTAACCAAATCCTGCTGTCCGTACTTTTAACAGTAGCTGGTGATATTAACCTCACTGCTCACCCAGAAGAGGTGGAAGGTAAGGAGGTCCCGGAGATGAATGTGCCTGCCTTTCCCTGGCTCCTTGGCCTCCTCTGCTGACATCACTCCATCCTCATAAATACTGACAGCCTTGGCCATCCTCCCCTCACAGATCGCTCATAGTGTTTCGCCAGCCATTCCTGTGCTCGTCCATCAAATAAGCTGGGGATAAGTGCCCATATTGCCCTGTAAGCAAAGACAGTCTTGGCTTGACGAAAAAGTCCCACAAATATATATACGCATGTATACACATATACTGTATATATATTGTTATGCATCTGGTTTTTGCAACTGATATTTAACATGGTGAAAATGGTGACTTCTTATTCTAAATGGGGTGCATAGCACAGTTGCTTCACAACTACTTCGGTTGTGGGTTCGAATACCACCCGTGCATATGACCTTGTTTCCTGTGGGCCCTCCAGACACTCCGGGAGGTGAAGTGGTAAATTATCCATAGTGTGTGACTGAGGATGTGCAGCTCTGTGGCCTCTGATGGACTGTCAGCCCATCCGGGGTGTAACCCTGCCTGATGGTGCCTGAGATAGGATCCAGGCCCATGACCCTAACCGAGCTAAGCAGCTGGAAGATGGATGGATGGACGGTTATCCCAAATGGGGTGGAAAATCAGTTTGCGGTTAAGCCTGAATGGAATGTATCAGAGCAGTCTCTGAAATGGGAGGTGTCCTTGACCTCCTTCAACCCATCTCCCTCCCAGAATGCACTGCTCGCCATGCTAATTTTTACTGTTTAGTTGACTCTCATACTGAAATAGACTTGAATGTCCACACGCCCTGGCCCACCCAGAAACCTCAGTAGCATCAGTGTACATCCCTTTGCTGTCAGATCTGGGGGCGTACTCCCAAAACTGAGTAAAGCCCTCTACAAACAGCACCCGACGCGGACTCTCGCCTCGTCTGTTTTTAATCACCGTAGCCTTTTATAAACACCATGATGCTAAAGTCATTCCGGAACAGTGTTCCTGGTAAATTCTGCAGTGGAAGCACAAACCAGCGGGTAGGAGGGGCGGCTCCCATCAGCGCCGGTGTCCGCGGGCGGCGCCCGTAGAGCGGGCGGAAGGGGTGTAAATACCAGCCTGCTTCATGTGCATGTGCCCGTAAACGCAACTCCTGCTGATCGGAGCGTGATGGCAGCTGCTGATTGGAGCTGCAGAGGGTCTGGGGCACCATGGCATGCTGCTGACCTCCATCCGCTTTCACCCTGGCTGCGTTTCTTCATGCTCCACAAAAGCCTTAATCACTTTTATTTATATTAAAGCTTCAGTAAAGGTTAGAGTCACAGGCTCTGCATCCGTCTTGTCACTGTATGATTTCCTCCGTCTTTTTTCCCCCCATTTAACCACCCGTGAATCACATGATTCTGCTTTCGTGCCAGGAAGTCCCTCTGATTGGCCCGTTTCTCACGGCACGCTGCTCAGAGAGCTAAACTCGGGACCTGTTGAAACATTTAAAAGTTTCATTTAAAAGTGTATCCCCACCAGGAATATTTTGCAATATAAGCAACGTAAAATTTAAGCTTCGTCTCTAAACTGTGAATTGGAATCCACGTTTATGTGTATTAATTTAGCAGACACTTTCACCCAAAGCGACGAAAACAGGGACCGCGAGTCCTTGGAGTGATTTGGGTCAAGGGCTTTAGCTCAAGGGCCCAATGTTGTCACTACTCTGCTGGCCATGGGATTTGAACCTACATGGCACAAGACAAACAAATAAATACTCGCCGACGACTGCAGTGATGGCTTCCCAGATGCCCTGCTAACTCTCCCACCGTGCTTGGCCTTTGTTTCGAGGGATGTCGCTAATCTGCTAGCGGGCTCCACCAAAATGTGCCTTATGCAGATCTTTACTGCGGTTTTCTGCCGAATCGTCGCCCCTCGGACTGTGGATTACCGTCTCCTCCCCCCGCCGTCCGCTCCCATTCCAGGCTTAGATCTTCTTAAGACCGTTGAAGTGAGGCTTAGTGCTTGTTAGTGGCAATTGAGGGGCTTAATCTCTGGTAGAGCCCATGGTGTCATGGATGTCTTATGTGGCTTTGGGGGGGGTGCAAATTGATGTCCCCCCCCTTCTACTGCCTCCCACATACAAATGTTTGACTTAAACAAATCAAACTTACCCACTGCCCTCTTTCCTTTTTCCTTCTGCGCCCCGATGATGTCATTTCCTCTTGAAACAGAGCAGTCCGCCATTACATACATTTCCCCATTGAGAGGCTGCCTGGCTTCAACTGCCTCTCCTCTCAGACCCACCACAGTAGTGCTTTCCATCTCTCCTCGCCATTCGTCTGCACGCTCCCTCTCTTCCCTCTCTGTCTATCTCATCTCTTTCAAGCATCCCGTTGCTTCAGAGCAGTCTGCATTTCTCTGCGCCTGCTGGGAAAAAAGGGAGAGTTCTCAGTTCCTCAAGACCCCCCCTCACCAAGTTATTGTCAAGATGCATTGAAATTCAGAGCCAGTTGCTGAAAGTGCTCTGATTAAAGGCGGTAGCGGTTATTTAATGCTTGGAAATGTTTTTTTGTCTCTGTGAAAATTAGTTTTTTTATTTCTTATTTTTAAGGAAATAGCAATTTCGTTGTTAAGATAACCACTGCACCTCATTACCAAGGATGTTGAAACTCATTATCTTCCGTTGTTCGCTGCGTTTTTTGTTTTGTTTGAAAAGGGTCCTCGACACCAGACGTGGGACCTTCCCTAGGCCTCAAGAAGTCCAGCTCTTTGGAGAGCCTACAGACCGCTGTTGCCGAGGCAACCCTGAACGGGGACCTCCCCTTCCACCGGCCACGTCCACGGATAATAAGGGGGCGGGGCTGTAACGAGAGCTTCCGGGCTGCCATCGACAAGTCCTACGATAAGATGCCCCCCGAAGAGGACGACGAGGGCATGGAGACTTGTGAGTTTTCTTCAGTACCCTCCAGAAGCCCAAATGCACATGCACAAAGGTCTTATTTTTAACCACAGAACAAATAAATAGCCCAGGAGGCAATATTTCATTGCGACGCGCTAGTGGACGTGCTGCAGCTGTCTTGGAGCGCGTGCGGGAGATATCTCCGGTCCGAAGTTTGGTCCATGTTTCTTAGAGAGATATCATTAACTGGAGTGCCCTGTTCTCAGAGTTTCTGCCTACAAAATAAATAGGCAGCCAAGGTCACTCTGCATGGTGGGACTGATTTGCTTAGCGCTCTGAACATGGGATATAAATTCACATCAAAGCAGATGTTATGAACAAAAAAAAAATCCCTTTTGTCTTTTTATGCAGTGTGATAAACACTGATTACTGCCGCCTTCACTATTTGAATAAGAAAGCGATGCTGCTGTCCTCTTTAACGTTACCATTTGGTACTCAGATATTGTATGCAAATAGATCTGTTTTGTTTTTGTTCTCCAAGACCTGCTTTATTACCCTGAGGCCATTTTACCAGCATTAAGATTAAGAAGCAGAGTCCCGCGACTTTATCTAAGCGGAGTGGGATTTGCCGGCTAATTGCGGTCCGTGTTTTGACAGGGACGCTGTCGGCTTTGCTGTGTGTCTGCCGTAATACGCAGTTGTTTTTTAATTCCCACTCAGCATTTCTAATTCTGCTTATGGGGCCGCAAGAGCCAGCCAGAGAGGGGGGTCGGTAATCCACAGCGGCCCGGCTTTTCCCTCGATGCAACCTGGACCCGGTCGCCTGGCAGCAACGAACGCGGCTCCGGAATCCCTGGAAAGGCCGCACTCTCTGCCGCGTTATCTTTCTGCGAGATGAACGCTGCGGCCTTATCTCCGCGGGCTTTTAATTTGCCCGCACGAACGCCACGGCTCTGTGAGATAAACACTCTCCAAAATGACTGATAACGACAGCTTCACATCTTCTAGTTTTGCCGGCCAAAAACAGTCGCCATTAGATTGCATAACAGAAAGGGTCCTGCCTCATAAGTCAGCTTTATGGTCAGTTCTTGGTGTGAGTTTATTCCGATCCTTCTGAAAGGGAGTACCAGAGATGGGGCCTCCCTTTTAGCCGTTAGCTGCCTGATACAGGCCTGCTTGTCCTCCTGTGGGATAGTAATTAATTTAATGATGCTTTATGAACTGTCTAGACTTGGAGCAGAGCTATGAAGGGCCTGTCGGAGGTGTTCTTCTTCCTCGAGGCTCGTTCGCTTGCTCGTGTTCGCTCTAATCTGGCACCGACTTGTTTGAAAGTACACTCGAGTGGCATGGGCCCGTTTAAATTCTGCGCGGTCATCGCTAGGACACTGCCTTTTGCCGCGATTGCTCAGGGTCAGCCTGGGACATAAGGCAGCCCTTAAGAGGTCTCCACAAGCAGTTATTCTTCTGGGTGGAAAGTTTCCCTCCTTAATATAGTCATTCCTCCCCCGGCTCCTAGCAAAATGTCAGTTTCTTTCGCCTCAACCCTTATCTGTGGAAGATAAGCATCTTCCGAGCGAGCTTTGGTATCCACCTCTCATGGATGTGAAGAAAACAGCTGGGAAATGCAGCCAGCACACATTTCCTGCACATTTCAAAGACAGCGCGGTTGTGATTGTGCTATGCTTGACATATACGAGTTCCTTGAGGAACATTTCCATACAGGATATTATGTGAATAGAGACTTAGGGAAAGATCTATGGATTACGGGAGATAGGAGTCTATAAAATAATAAGACCTATTTAAACATCTTTAGCATCTTCCAAACCATAAATTATAATGATTAATAAAAGATCCACAGTCTGCCAAACAAACAAATCTCGGTAAAAGATGTCTGCTTCCTAATAGCTACCTTTTGTCACTCAAAGTGTCAGACCGAAAGTGCTTTATTGACGTAGACACTGCCAAGACAGTGTTGTTAAAACATGAATTAGGCTAACTACACCCTCAAAGATGTGAGTTTCTGCTCGTTCCGTTCCACGGATCAATGGAAGTCAATTGAAAGTAGGGCTGTTGAAACATTTTGCCTGATTGCCTGTGAATTGGGTTGGGGGCAATCAATTAAAAACAGCAGGGCTCCCTTTGACTTTTATTAGAAAGTTCTGTGAGTGGAATCTTTTAGTCCTCTGCTTGATGTGTGAAAAGAAGAGTTAAGACATCGAGTGGCAACCATGACGTTGGAGGGACTAGAGATACAACAAAGGCCAGTAAGGAGGTCAGCCAGGAAGACAGACCACCAATACCATTTAAACGCAGAGGTGGAACGTTCAGCTCCAAAGAGTACAAATCCAGACCAAGATTTTGTTTCAACCAACCAGTTGAGTACTCTGTGAATGTAACTGTTTAAAC
>JAUMHC010000085.1:11256427-11281572 GCA_032359785.1 Heteromormyrus szaboi | reverse complement strand
TGGGAGAGACCTGGGTGGTGCAGTGAGGGGAGACGCCTTTAAATGGGAGAGACCTGGGTGGTGCAGTGAGGGGAGACGCCTTTAAATGGGAGAGACCTGGGTGGTGCAGTGAGGGGAGACACCTTAAAATGGGAGAGACCTGGGTGGTGCAGTGAGGGGAGACGCCTTTAAATGGGAGAAACAAGGCTAATGCAGAGGGAAATGTTGGAGGAAGGTATCATGCCTAAGTGAGTTTGTTGAGAAGCCTCAGAGCATCAGGAGAGAGGCGGAGCCTGAGTGATGATGGACTCTGCTAGGGGAGTTTGGCCAAGAGGTACCTGCTGGGCTGAGTGAGATCTGCAGCAATCTTTCCAGCTCCTGGCAGTGAAGCGGCCTTTTATAGCCAGTAGCTGACAGCAAATGATCTTCTCGGCGGGGAGAACCTCCTACTGTGGCCTGGCCTTGGGGGGGGGGTGACCGAGCCGGCCATCACACTCGCCATGAAGGCTGAGTAGAAGTTCATCTGGATGGGGTGTGAGATAGAGATTCCTTAGCTGGTGTAGGAAGAACGGTCTCTGCTGGGCTGTCCTAATGATGGAGCGGGATGTTAATGTCCTGCCTCAAGGGTCTGCTGATGGTGGCCCCCAGAATTTTAAATTCAAATGAGACAGTACAGTGCGTATAAAACTTAAACTATCCTGAGGAATAATAGATGTACAGCACACACCCACTAGTGGTCTCTACCTCCCTGCCATCGGTGTTGTATCATTGATGGACCCTCATTGCGTTGGCTGTAGCAGGGGGACTGGACCTACTGTGGTTCTGGCTAGAGATTATATTCCGAAAGGCCGTCATTATGAAGCTGAACCCGATTGTAGCGGCTATTAGGCACATTGGCTATCAAAAATTCTAAGAAACAGGATGAGCCTGATGATGTGTTCAGTCGCTGCTTTATCCTTAATGCTGAGCACTCAGCGGTCTTATTGTGTTACCGGCCGCTGAACACTTCCCATCATGCTCCTCTCCGACATCGATTTTTAACTCCCCTTCTTAAATTTTTATTACACATTAGACTTTCTAAAGTCTTTAAAAATTTCCCATTCAGATGCTGAACTGCCTTTGTGCCCAAGTTCTCAGGGAGTTTTAAAGGGAGTCATGCTTAAAGAGCCCATTTAAAAAAAAAAAAAAGTTTTTCATTTTTGCATTAAGATAAGAGTGTATGTGGAAGCCTCTCTGGAGCTGCAGAGCTGGGGGTTCGAGGTGGAGAGCCTCAGCCAATCAGTGGCCGGCGTCCTCGCCTCACACCTCCGGGGTTGCGGGTTCGAATCCAGCCCCGGAGATGTGAGAGTTTGCTCCTCTCACATCTCCGTGAGCTTCCTGCGGTCCGTGCTGTGGTTGACCGTGTGTGTTTGTGACACCCATGTGCGGAACCGCTGGGCTACGAAACACTGCCATCCTGACCCGGCAGAGTGATTCTCAGAAACACCTTGGATTGAACCACGGTTCAGTCCGTGTTTGGGTTTTGTTTTATAAACTGGCAAAGTCCTAGTTTAAGTTCTTTTGAAAGTATTTTTTGTTTTCTGTTAAACTGATAAACCGGTGAATTTAAGGGGCGTAAAGCAATCGAGCCACTCCTTCCATTCCTGAAGTAGAAGTTTCTGTAACTTAGTTTTAATTGGATTGCAAGATTTATATAAAGCAGTCCTGTTTGTATTTTTCGTTTCAGTTTTCTGACAGCCTGTGTAAACTCACAGAAAAGAGTAAAACGTTAAAAATATCTTCCGCGCCATCGTTATAAAACACGCCAGCATGCACACGTGTGGGATGAATGTATGATGAAGCTGGGGTGAACGAGATCCCTTTGGTTAATTTAACAGTGTTCCCAAGCTGAAGTTAGTCGAACGGCATATCTGTGGAGGCTCGTTGCTGATGCAGAACGGGAATAGGTGGGCTGATAGGACACCTACTGAAAATGAGCGCTGTTCACTCGGACTGCTGTTTGCCGGAACACCTTCGAGGGATGTAGATATGCTATCAATGGACCGATGACGACGCCACACACCAATGAATTATGGGAGCGCGACTCGACGTTCTGGCGTTCCGTTCTGTCTGGCTGCTGATTGGTGTCAGAGATAGTTTTGTAGTGTCCTTGCTTTTTATTCCCCCCCCATACCTCAGATAAAACCGATCACAGAGGTCATGTTTATGTAGCACTCTATTCATAGAACTAGGGCAAGAGGGTTTTTTTTTTTCTGTCAAGAACGTATTAATTCACTAGACCCTCACTGTATGATTTAAATTTGTATTTATATGCTGAAGTCCTTTCGTTTTGCAGGTGTACTGTGCATTTTTCATAGCTTAAGGAGAATGTTTGATTTCCTTTTCTTTATTTCCAGGGAAAGAGAGCTCATTTTTCCCCCCTTTTTATATTATAATTGGGCCTTTGGATGGTAAATTGCATGGAAATCTCCAGCCATGCAAAAAGAAAGGCTTCCGAAGGCCTACAGCCCCCGGGGGCGACTTCGCCGCGGTCGGTATCCGGCACAGAGCCGCCTGCCGCACACCTTAATCTCCGGCCGACGCGGGAACGCTGACCGACGGCTGAATTTCCTGGATAACGAGGTCCGTGGGGAGAGACGCTTCCAGCAGGGAGTCCGTGGACAGGGTCAGCGGAAGCGCGCGGACGGTCCCGGGAAAACCGGGCACAGCCCCGCAGGGTCGGATCTCCAGGCACGTCCCTGTGGATAAAATTCACGGACACACACTGGCCGGCTTGATTAGAAATGGCGAAAAGGCCGGAATCACAGGGCTTCCTGTTGTTAAATCCTTTTAAATGAAGCCGTTTGTGATGTAATTAATTCGCACGCTGTTTGGTCTTATTAGGAACGTTACTGTGGGGAATGGGATGTTTTGACGGCCATGGATTCCAATTAATTATGTGTTTTCTAAAGCAACATTTTAAAACCATTTTATAAAATGTTGTTTTCTGAAAGGCATTCATTTTGGGAGGTAATACCCTAAGGGTTTGAGGTCTGTGTCTATCATGCTCCCATCTTGGCAGAAGCCTTAAGTGCATTTTGGCCCGTTCTCCGGGAAGGTGAATGTTTACTGGAATGAGCTGAGTTTCAGACTTCCCTGCAGGGAACTCCACCTGAAATTGTGTCTGCTTGCTTGGAACATCAACACGCCACGATATGCCTGGACCATTTAAAGTTTCTAGAGTTCACAGAACAATTCCACAAATGCTAAATCATTTAAACGAACAACGTCACGCCACAAATAGAAATCGTTGGTATACGGGTGCATCTAATGCTTTTCTGCAAAAAGCAGCCTGCATAAACAAAGCGTCTATTCTTTGGCCAAAAACTAACCTTTCACACCCCCTGACTACAGAAAAAAAACACCCCGCTCTCATTTTCACTGAATAAGCATATTGTTTTTCACACATAAGCAACATAGTGCTCCGTTAAAGCGTTTCAGAGGCTTGTGGGGACAAATATTTCATGTAGCAAAAATGGTCAGTTTTATGTAGGTCGGAAAATTGAAGAAATACGACCGAGTCATGGTGAACGCTGCTCCTCTATCCAATTACGACAGTAGTGCCAGAACACGGGAAGACGTGAGACTTATAAATTTGGAGAATTCGGAAACCGGAAGCGGTCGATATTAAAATCGAAAAGAAAAAAAAAAAAGGCAGGAGTAAAAATTACATGTCAGTACTACTGTACTCAAATGCACTGTGGAAAGGTTTCATTGTTCGAACTGTCATGCCTGTGTGTGTTTCAGCTAGTAGGTGTAATCAAAAGTGCATGAGACATACATATATATGGCATAAAAGCGGCACAGAAATACGTCTCGGGAATTTCGCTTCGGAAAACTGTTATATGTGTTGCACTTTCTGGAGAGGATTGTTATAAAGGTTTCAGCGCTCATTATAAAATGTCCTACTTTACTTTTTATTTTTCTGAATTTGTTATTCTGTGCGAGTGTTTTATTTAAGGCGCCTTCGGAAACGTCGGACACTCCTGAAAGGGCAGAAATGTTAGAGGGTTCATGTTACTGCAAATGAACGGTTCTGTAGTGCGGTGTACTTTCTTGAGGTTTGATCAGACCTGCACCAGGCCACCTGTCCTGTAGCGTTGTTCAGATGCTTCAGTCATTTCTTCGTCATGGACATCTTCACGCTGTCCCAGTTGCAGTGCCGACATCGCTCCTCTTCAGAGGTCCTTTGACTAAGGGGGGGGTGACCAATGCAGATGCCTGAGAGCACATTTTCTCCGGGTGTAAGGGAACACGTTTTTAATTACTGCCTGACTCACCAGCTGAGGTGATTTGCAGTCCAAATAATCACTTCAATGAAGCAATTAAGTGCTGAGGTACAGTGAAAACCCATGCACGCTACGTGACTCAAGGGGTTTGGTGTTGGCCACAGAAGAGTGGAGCAGGAGTCCAAACCCGTCTGGCATTTGGAGAGGCTACGAGGGGGGGTGTGATGTGTTATTCTACAGCACGCTGTCAAATGAGCTCTCAGTGTCAGTTTTGCAAATGTGCTCAGCCTGGGGTTATGCCGGGTAAATGCTGTTGGACTCGGATTTTGAGAGCGAACATCGAAGTGCCAGCTCCCTAATTCCACATGGCGAGCGAGCAATTTTAAATCTTTAGCAAGAGTCTTTGTTTTGAGGATGGGATAATGCGGTGCAGAAGGCAGTGCCAGCGTAAGGGACATAACCCACGCCTGACGCATCCCAGAGAGATGAGCAGATGGGGGGGCATAAACAGGCCTAATGAACGTGTAGCTGCTTGGGTCCGCAGAAATCGATCCTGAAGCTTGGCATGATTGAGATGCTATTATTTCGGAGTGAAGACTTTGGGCTCCATGCCGACGGTTAACGGAAAGCATTGGAATGCGCCGGAGAGCTGTCACTCGGACCGGTGATGGATGACAACACACCACGCTACTGACGCCAGGCCTGTGCCACACCTGGGTCGGCGCTTGATTAATTAGCCAGCGGATGTATCTCAGTCCCCTGCTAGGGGCTTCGGTTCTTCCGTCTGCTTCCTGCCAGTGCCGCAGAAGCCCGGAAGCGTACCTACGGCTAATGCGTCCAGTCGGGAATCGGCATCATCGGCTCTCTCGGAATTGCTCTCTTTGGGTAACTTGGTTTGTATTCAGGCTGAGGGGTGAGCGTGGATGTGAGACGGAGTCGGCTGCAAATAGAATCGGATGAAGCGCAGGTGCACTGGCCAGACCGATGGAAATTATGGGATGTATCGCACTCACTTGTCTTAAGCTGTAAATGAATGGGCAAGGGAGGCCCTGTGATGGTAAATGGTGAGCCCAGGGGGGGCCAAGGCGGCCTCAGTAGTTCGGCCTCCCTCGAGGGGCGAGCGCATCCCGGACGGCGGAATCCGATCCCCAATCCTCCTTGTGGGCTTTCTGCAGATTCGGCAAGAACCGGAAGGACGAGAAGCCAGGAGACAGATCGGAACGCCAGGGGGGCCAACAGGCGTCGGACGAGGAGATGCTGCGGATGAAGCAAGAACAGGAGAGGTGAGAGTCATGGATTCTGGGCGTTCATGGAAAGGTTGCCTAGACTCTCCATACCATTTGAAGTAAATTTTGGGTATGTAATTGCGATGTTTTACTACCTACATTTCGATGAATAAATAGATTTTTAAAATTGTTTTTCATTATTGTATACAGTATCCCCTCCTGGTATGATCGCTTCCACACCTTAAGTTTATTAGTATTATTGTTCTTGGTTGGGTTCACAGTCTACTGCAGACTACAGGATGAGGTCACTTCCTGTGGTGCAGAGGGATGTCCTTGTTGAGCCCAGGTGTTGGGGAGTCACATCGTGATGCTTTTCTAGACTGGTAGTGCTAAGGCCCCTCCCCTCTAGACCCCCCCACCCCGTCTAAGTGTGTCAGGTGCATTTGTTTGTCTCCATTCCACATGCCCCGGCCTGCACCATCTGCATTGCAAATGAGGTCTGCTTTCGACACACTCGCACACTCGAGTGCTCTCTCCCTCTTCCTGATGAGGATGATAAGCCAACCTGCAAGTGTGCCGACTGTCTGGGACGTGCGACACCGTTTCCCGTTTTAGTAATTAGCACGGCACGGTCGTGGGGGGGGGGGGGTTGACAGGAGGGAGTGAGGGTCCAGGCTTACGGCCAGACGGCTGAGCTTCCAATGGGCACCGCACCCCAGAGCTTTCAATTATCTTGATTGACTTTGGTAAAATACCCACATGCAAATCTGGGATCAAGTGCAAGACCGTAACCTGCATTACTAACTATAAGGGGTTATGGGTACAAATAACAAGATCATTAAGAAATACACCCAGATGCATTGCTTCAGTGAGCACATGACAATTAGCACTGAGTGCTAATACGCTTGGTCATGTGGTTGGGGGTCAGAGTTCAGTTAGCATCAGCTTTGCAGATTCCCGGCGCACCTCCTTGAAGCTTAAGGTATCTGGATCGTTATGGATGCGCAAATCCTGCTTATGGTGCCCTGGTCATCACAAGCCCTGCCTGTCAAAGACCTGTGTAGACTTTTACAGCTGCCTTGCGGCCTGTGGAAGGTACCACGTTTCGTCTGTCTGTAACTGCAGGCTTGTGACAACCAGGGGGCAGTGATGCTATCTCTCAGATACTTATAAGGTGCCATCCTTTTCTGGTCTGCAGTGAGAGCTGCACCCCAATCCCCAAAATTGCTGGCACCCTGCAAAATTAAACTGGCAGTCTGGCATTATTGGTGTTAATCAGAGTCACACGTCACCATGATGAGCTGTTCTGGGACAGAGACACTGTCCAATTAACAGCCTTTGCTATCAGATGTGCAGCAAATCTCTTCAGGTTCCGGCTCTTTATTATTTAATTTTTTGAGGGAGTGTTATCTACCTCTACAGACCTAAATTGGGTAAAATTACACACCAGAAAAGGGAAAACACGTAAACACAACCCAAGTTGTTCAGATTTAAAACAAAAAAGGTCTTTGTTTTTAGGTATAGGTTTGATTTGTTGAGTCAGGATTCTAATCTGTTGTTTCATATGAAGAGGTCATCCAAAGTATGGGGGGCCCTGCTCGTCCATATAACGGTGTCCTGTGTTGTGCAACGTTTGTGCAAGAAAACTGCAGGAGTCAGCAGCTGTCAGATAGCAGGAAGAAACTGAAATTCTCAGCCTGTTTAGAGCTGTAGATCTGACACTGTAAACAGGACTGACGGCGCTGATCTACGCGAGTGGAAATGGAGAACGTTGATATTTGAAAATAAACAGATCCCCCCCCTGTCAACGTGTGGCTGATCTGGTCACATGACCCGTGGCCCGTTTGCAATGCAGTGCTACACACAGAAGGTCCTTGTGAAAGTGCCCTCTGGGCTAAAGGAAATGCCTTTGCCCTACTCTTTGAGCCAGGAGATAAAAAAGAAGCTCTAGAGTCATGATTCGCTGCGTTGTTCTCTTCCCCATGTCCATTAATCTGAGCTGTTTTAGGCTCGCTGCTCGGAATTCCCTGACCTCTAAATGACCTTTTGTAGCAGGAACCGGATGGCAGTGAATACATTGCAGGTACGAGCACCCACCCCCACTGTGAAGTCATGCAGAGAAGGCAGGTCTTGCCAGTACCCCCTACACTGCATACAGTGACATCCACTGTACTTGTTAGACAGTTACCCTTACAAGTTACTCTTCCCTTTGCTTGCCACAGATAGGAGGTCAAGAGCAGTAACTGTTACAGCTGTAAGGATGCTCTGTCTAGACTCGGGTTGCCTAAGGCCTTAGAAGTTCATCTGGTAATGATGTCATATTAACCGCGGCCAATGGCCGGTGAGGGGTGGAAGGAAAGCCAACCGGTCAAAGGCGAGGTTCCGATGCCCTGCAGCGAGGGGATTCAGAGCTCCCCGGGGACTTGGGCTCCACGGAGCACAAGGATCTCAGTCTGCTCCTTCTCATTTGCCTTGTCGTCCATCACAATGAACGTCAAATAGACACTGTGGTGCCTTCAGTCTGGGGCAATTGTAGATGATTTAGTTTTTTTTCTTTTTTTTATTTAATTTAAATGAGAAGCTTTCAGCTTCGTACTCAACACAGAACACATAACGGCACAGAGAATGCGTGGAAAGAATGGTTTTGATCAATTACACCACCTTCGTCTATTATTATTTATTTATAGACACCGGGCATGAGATTTGAACTCCATCAAATTCATTCAAAATCTTGTTATAATATAAACAAATACCATATAGGAGAAATTATGGTGTGGAACTCTTGGATGATTTACAGCGGAACTGTGAATTTGATCTGTGTGTGTATGTGTGTGTGTGCGCTTGTGTGATTATCTTGTCAGTACGCTCAGGCATTCTGCAGGAGAGCTGGAAGTGATGTCATTGCTTGTAGACGCACCGATAGAGGGGGCCTCAGCAGGAAAGTCTGCCCTGGCCTGTGGATCCTCCGTACCATGTGTCGTCTTACTGTCCGACTTGTAGCATGAAAATCTCGACTTGCCGGCGAGGCGGCAGGCCATGGGCTCGGCTCAGACGTCCAGGACAGATGGAAGAGACCCTAACAAGAAAGTCACCTTCCTGTTTGAGCCCCCTAGAACTTGGTCCTTCCGTCGTGTAGACAGGCCTGTGATACACAGGCAGTGACTAGCTACACATCACTATCGTGCTGCTCCCTTTTTAACAGAAACTCAAGGGGACAAAATAATGTAACAAATGTAATTCAATGTAGCGTTTTGTTTGGAATGTTTTAATGAGCCGTAGACTGCCTCGGATAGGCTCCAGTGTCCCCTTGACCCTGTACTAGATTTGTGATTGGTTTGTTAACCAAGTGTAGTGACCTGATTTGCCTCGCTGAAGGGCCTTTGCGTGTTGGGTGGCCGATGCTATTTTGAGCCTCGTCATAGATCGAAGGTGGGCATTCTTACAAGTTGGAAGTAAGCCCTGGACTGTGCTTCTTGACGTGAATACCTTGTTTGAAGGTCTGGCTTAAGACAAACTCAAGAATGGGTGGTGGTCTTCAGCAGGAGGAGGCCATTTGCCTTAGCTAATAGGCTAAATAAGGTGGTTTAGCCTGTTACTGATGTTTGGGGTTACTGCCTTCATCACTTATGTTTGAGCTGCTGCATAATCCAGACCAGACTGTAGATTTCATCCCTGTTCCCGCAGCCCTCCTCGCTTCTCGCGTGACGTTTTGATCGAACGCAGACCGCTCAGGCGCCGATTTCTTTGCCCTGTCGCCCAGAATTCAAGCGAAAACCAGGGAGATCCGGGAGAAGCAAGCTCGGGAGAGGGATTACAGTGAGATCCTGGAGGCCGGTCGAGCGTTCGGGTCCGAGGAGGAGCACGGGGCCAGTGTGGGCCTCGGAACCCTGGAGCGCTCGCCGGAGGCCGGCCAGCGGCGTCTTCAGGCCCTGAAGGAGGACCTGCAGCCACTGGAGGCGCTATACACACACGTCACTCTGTCGCGCAATGGTCGACCTCCCTCTGCTGACAGGTACAGCATACAGCTTTATTCTTCTGTTTATAAAGGCTCCTTGAGTGAAAGATATTCAGTGGTACAACAGAAGCTTCCCATCTGACTTGAACCAGCTGGTCGGTCCAGGACTCATCCTCACAGGATGGGATGTTGTTCTCTGTTGCTGCTTTTGTACCTACAGGCATAGGGTCTGCCACAAGGTTAAAAAGAAAAGTATGAATATATACCAGTCGTATTTTTGTGTCATGCAGGTAAACAGTGTAACCAAGTTGCATCTCCTTCCTGCCTTTTGCTGTAGTACAACCTGTCACATCTTGCTGAGTGAGTTACAAACAAACAAGTCTACGGGTTCCGGCATGCATGTGAAGAACAGCATTCGGGCCTCGTTCCATAATAGGTTCCATAATCCACCCCACTGATCCTCATTATTATGTGACAAGGCCGTTGTCTTGGTCGTTTTTGTTGGCTAAGAACATGGCATTCCTGCCCCACCCCGTGCGATCGGCTGTTGGATGTCTACGCTGAACCAAGCGGCAGTGACCCCCCCCCCTTCCTGAGAGGTCTGCATGTGCTTGGTGAGCTGGTGGGATGAGATGCAGAAGTGATCTCTGCAGGATCCGTCCATAGACGGGCATATTCATCTCTGCCATTTTCCCCTGCCTTTTCTTATGCTGTCCTTCTTTCTTTGCATGGCTTTTCTCATGCCTTCATGCTAACTTTCTCTCTTTCTGAAAAATACTTCATGTTTATGCCTCAGATTAACGGGGAGGGACAATAAGGCGATTAGTCATAACTGGATTCAACAGCAAGCCTTTTTTTTTTCTGGAAGCACTCTGTGGGGGGGGGCCACCTGTCCATCATGGCTGCCTGTGGGGGTGGCGTATCGCCTCGGCTGCCCATCTGTGTCATTACAGAACCGCTGTCGCTAATGAGCCAGGGGCTGGGGGAGGTGGCACTGATGATCTGTCAAGGTCACCTGGCATCAGGTGCGTGGCCGGGCGCCCCTAATCCCTGCCTGGAAAGGGACCAGAGCGGGGGCGTGTGGTCCGGAGAGCTCAGCGCCACCTGTACACCACCTGACCCCACGCATGAGCTACATAAGAGGGGATTATGAGACCAGAAGTCAGCCTGTACCTGAGTGTGCTGGCTGTGGGTTCGAGCAAGGCTCTGATTTGGACCTTCGAGGACGGGACTCGTCAGAAGAATGTCAGAACTGTATGGTTAGGCTATTCTCACATGTCACATAGAACCTTGTATTTATTATTATTATTATTATTATTATTATTATTGTCTTGAACCTGCTTTTATGGGAGTTCTTTCCTGTGAAAACTGTTCCATTATTCCTGTTTGTGTGTGGAGTGTGGTCAGTTGAAGCAGCCTTCACTGTGGCAGGCATCATTAAAAAATAATTAGCGTCCGTTCCATCTGCTGCAGTCGTGACTGGAGTTTTGTGCTTTGATTTCAGAAATCAAAAGTAAAAATGGGCTCCCATTGGATGCCGGCTGTCCATACTGGGAGCCCGGCTGGGTCGTATACTTCGGGTTTGCGATTTGTTGTACGGTAGCTTTTTCTGCAGGCTGTTGCTGTATTTATAGCTGTGTCAGGGAAGTTGTGTCAGAGCGTTTTTTTTTTTTTTTTTCTTTGTCCACCTGGAACATTTAACCCGGTCTGGTGATAAATGAGTCTTCTGGAAGCTGGTACCTTTCTGTGTTTCATAATCGCTCGTGTCCAGCAAAGTGCTGTAGGAGCAAATGCGGAAGATATCTGACGCTAAACGCCAAGTTATCTCTTATCGACCTTGTGGGATTTTTTTATTTTTTTTGCTCAACTTCGGAAAGTTCCATTCGTGTTCTTCAGGTGCCATTGCTTGGCTGGATGGGGATGATGTCATTGGGGTTGCCCACATTGCTGGAGGGGCTGGTGTCCCCAGGCCAGGCACTGTCCCCTAGTGGCAGCTGTCGTAATTCACTGGGCTGTCTCGCATGGGGGGAGCAGCGTCACTGGGGAGTCTCCCAAGTCCCTGATTCTAGTGAGCCAGCAGTGTGGGGGCTGTAAGCATTTATCTCTCACGCTCCTCTCCCACCCCCCTCATATATGGTGGGAGTAGAGTCCTGAGATGAGAAGATTGTAATCTCCGATGACGTAGCCCTCCTGAACGCATGACAATGCCTGAAAAACCCACATTGTTCAATGCTTTTATTCAATTAGCCTTATCGTTATTGATGGTTAGCCTACTTCTCTACTATTTTTAATTAACTATAATAACTGTCTTATTACCTTCTATCGTTTTACATTGATTGTCAATTCTAAGAAAACCCATAATAAAGTGCATTAATAATGATATCATTTTTATACTAAGGGTTTTGGAGGCTATTGTACTTTTCCTAAAGTTATATAAGGTTTTTCCTCATATTAAGTTCTTTAACCTAGTACTTAGTGGTTCTTCATTTGTGAAATCATTTGGTACATTATCAGGCCCATTAGGACTTTTGTGGTGTGGTTTTGCACATATGTATCGTCTTCTGGGAAATAAAAAAGAAAAAAACCCCCCCCCCCCCCCCCCCAAATAAAAAAAAAGCAGAAAAAAACTTCTAAAGATCTGTAGACTTTTGCCTCAGTTAAGAACATATAAAAATCCCTCTGAAGAGATAATGGGGACCTTCTAGGAAACGATGGAAGGGAAATGGATTTTGTTGTCAAAGGTATGTACAGCAAAGCCTGGGAAGCGTTGTGATCCCTCCCGAATGTCTTTGGAAAACTTTGTCAGACAATAGTCAGTGGTTAAAGTGAAATGCAAGAAGTCAGAAATCGCAACCCATTTTTTTCTGGATAAACACTTTTCTGCTTTGTCTGTGTCATTCCATTTGGGGTTCTCCTTTGTCTAGAGCTTTGCCAATTACCATATTCCTCTCCTGTCACATTTTACCTAAATGGCCCCTCTTGAGTTTCCAGTATGTTTTCCTCCAGAACGAATTGAATTTTCCAGTCCTTTCAGAGTTCCCTTCAGCCCATCTGTATTTTTGTTCTGGGGCGAAGGTGAAGACGTCTCGTAGCAGTGTGTTAGAGGCGAGGCGCGAGGGTTCTCTAGAATTCACTGACACGTGGCCTGAGTTTTACGCGCCTCCGGCCTTAACCCTCGCTCTGTCACCGTCCTCATTCGTGTGACCGGCCCAAGACGTCTGGAAAAGAGGCCACCTGCCTCTGGCAGCAGCAGAAAGAGAACCCCCGCCCCCCTTCTCTCTATAGCCGCAGATTAGGCCGTCGCCTCCCAGTGTTGCTCAGTCCGCTTCAGAGGCGCCGTGATCAGTTATATTCCATCCCCACTTTAGCATTATTCCAATTCGAAAGGGTATTGTTCGCCTCGGCCATCTGGAGACCTCTGGCATGACTTCCTCGGAGCCGTGCGGCCCATACACCACTGCTTCTTGTTAATGAGAGGAACGTTTTTGTTTTGTTTTTTGTGCGTCGCGTGCAGAGGAGCGCCGAAATTCACCTTCTCTCTTTTTTAGTTCACAGAAATCCAATTAAGACCAAATAAATGGGGTGTCTTGTTCAGACGAGGCAAGAATTCAAAGCAGGCTGTTGAGTACTAAGAGATGTTCAACAACGTGAGAACATGAATTTCATTCTAGGTATACACAAATAATGGCAATAAACGTGATGTGGCGTGTTTGCAACTGGAATAAGGTGTTTGCTGGAAGAGTGTCTCTTCCGGACTCTCCCTGCCTCTGCCCCCTGCCTCTGCCCCCTGCCTCTGCCCCCTGCCTCTGCAGGCTTATACTATAGGCTCATCCTGGTCCTGTACTTTAAATGCATTATTGTTTCATGTGTCAGAATAAATATATTAATAAATATATATTTGATGTTATAGTGTCTTGTACAGCTTGTTTACCACTGTCATAATAATTGTAATAAGGTGTAAAGACTGTGTGTGTGTGTGTGTGTGTGTGTGTGTGTGTGTGTGTGTGTGTGTGTGTGTGTGTGTGTGTCTTCCTAGCAGTCCCCGTTGCTTTGTGAGGTGCCACAGCAGAGCTGCAGGGCCATTTCGTGGAAATATGTTTTAAGGGAGCTTTGATAACAGAAGACCTATAATAACAGATTTATCATTTTTCACACATAGATACATGCATGAGGGGAAAAAAACAGCCCAGCCTTGCAGCTGCATAAATATATTGTGGAATTTGTTCTCTAATTGCCCTGGCTTTTAATAAATCCAGAATCAACATTTTAATTTAGCTATAATTCAGTTTAACCACCGGGGGTTTGAAAAGCCGCTCCAATCTGACGAATATTACCTCAGCTAAGAGCCTCAAACGCGTCCCGTCGCGTTATTTGAAATCTTGCAAGACGGATCCAGAAAATAAGAACATGATTTTTCAATATTATTACAGCTCAGGGCCGTTTACGTGCGTTTTCCATTTGGAGAAAAGTGAGTGGAATATGGTTAATTGACTACCCGGGCCGGCCTCCCTGTTTTTATTTCCTGAACACAGAAACATGGCCGCCGATGTTCGCAGGCCCCGAAAATGCCGTCCCCGGCCCCCAGCTCCCACTAAAAAGGTCATACTGTGTTTACGCGGCAAAACAAGTTAATTGACTATCGTGTCCATTACTGCCGTGAGGAGACTTTGGCACTTATTACCTGCCTGGATGGGTTCTGGTCTGCGTCTCTCATTGGCCGGGGGGGGGGGGGTGGATGGGTTATCCGCAGAGCCTGAAACATAAGACACGAAAGAGAGAGAAAAACAGGCCGAGCCTGGCAGCCATCACCTCGCTTCCCCTCCCCGAGCCTCCGATTTGAATGCTTTAGCGTCCCGAATGGTCCCTGCTCTATATTACTGTAGCCCTGTTATATATACAACTAGTGTTTACAGAAATCTGCTCTTGTTAATGTGTTGATGTTTATGCTGTATTTTTCTCGTAAGGAGACACTGGATTACAATAAATAAATATGTATTTATGTTTAGCCCTGATAATTATTAATTGCGACACTAATGATCAGAAGGACGTGCTCGCATTCATCTCGGTGGAGTGCAAACTTAATCTCCCGTGTCATCAAGCCCACGGCAATGAAAACAATACGTCCTCTAAGCAGTAAATATGTCATCTAAATGGGGCTTACTTAAATTCTGTTAATTGCAGACCGCTAATGCTAACAAATTATCTTCGATTTTATTCATTACCTACTGCGGCGTCGTCTGTTCTCCAGCATTGTCGTAATATGATGGCCAGGATGCTGTCGCTTAGTCTTGTTTGCCTTGTCATTGTGCCAAGTCCAATAAAGGCTCAGCTTCATACTTATTTCTGCAACCTCCCAGCCGCCCCCCACCCCCTCTCCATCCACCCCAGTGCTTCTGTGACACTCTGCAACATCTCAGCTTGCTCTAGGCATCTGTTAGCGTTTGTCGTATTTCCCAGGTCCCTGGTGAGTTTGCCAGCTATTACAGAAAGAAAAAAATATATATATCAAAAAAATATTTATATATATCAAAAAAAATATGTATATGTATATCATCTTGGACTTTGCCTGCTTGGGGATGGAACCACCTTTGAACAACAGTTAACCGTCAGCTTCCTGTTTTAGTCACTTAGTTAATGCCTTTGACTAGAGTGAATTATTTAGATGGATAAATATTTTCCTGCAGTAGTTCAGGGTTAGAGAAGCTCACTACCAACGGGGTACAACATAAGGAACTGGAATCGGTAACTTTCAATTTGCAAGCCCATTTCTTACCTCAAGTGTTACTGGTTGCCTGTTTGACGGGGGAAGTGATTTAGCTGCTTGTTACTATGGAGCTTCGCGCGTGCTGAGGGTGGTGTGTGGCACAGTGGGTTGAGATGCTGTGCCTTTGTTTCGGAAGGTCACTTGTTCTAATCCCCTGGTCAGAAGGTCGCCAGATCTAATCCCCTGGTCAGCAGAGTGGTTGCATTTTTGGGCCCCTAAAGCAAGGCTCTAAATTGGGCACTGTAGGGACTGTATGACCCTGCTTTCTCAACTGTACATTGCTTCAGATAAAAGCAACAGTTAAATATATGTAAATAAATAAACACTGGCAAGCCATACTCCTCCGAGATGTTGCCTGTGTGACAGCCTCCTCTCCCAGTTTATCCAGTATTCTCCTAAACGAAAGCGGCGTCACTATCATTCCACGCTACCTTTGACATCCGTTCCTCCGGCAATGGATTTTCACAATGACGTCGACGCGGTGTGGGAAGCGGATCGGCGGACGTGCGTTTGCGCCGGCGAACACGCACGGGAAAAACTTTCAGTCACGGTATGTCATCTCCAGTGAATTTTTGTGAATCTGCGTCCTTCGGTACAGGCCCGGGAGACTTAATGAAATCCATCAGCTCATGAAAGGGATCTTGGCTGGGATCCATGGGCATAGTTCCTCAGATAAAGAGGGATCCCTCGTGAATTCAGCCTAGTCAAAAAAAACGTGCAGTGTGTGGCACCAGAGCACGATTAATTCTGCACATTCGGCTGGAGTAAATAGGGTCTTAATCCTTTTCCAATGCAGTGAGCTTTGAGAAACTAAGCCGTCCCCTAAAGGAGTAATTCATTAGCCCATAATGAAGTGACAGCCACAGAGGCTGCTTTAACGTAATGTTGATGAGGGCTTGGCGAAACCATAAATTGTGGTGGAACAGAGAGTGTCACTAGAATAAAGGGCGGAATGGGGAGAGATTGTCAGATGATTATCCAGTGTTTTGTACCTCAGAGGCAGGGGTGAGCAGTCGCTTCCAAAGCCGTGTGTCACTGTGTCACCTCCCCTCCGCCCACGCATCGCCTCGCAGAAGCTCTCCACGGAGCTGGCGTGCGTTCCAGCCCGCGTTATCCTGTCCGCTGGCGTCTGAGCTGCGGAAACGCTCAAACTCACTGGGCCCGGTTCACGGCCCAGGAAGGCTTTGCTATTTTACCCTTGAAGCAAGGTGCTTCGTCTCTGTTTGAGCACCAGCAGAAGGTCCGACGTAAAAAGAGCTGCAGTTTTAGCTGTTTTAGACAAGAAGTCGACTATCCGGTAATTGTTATTGTCGGTGTTGAGATTATAGCCGTACATGTGAAGTAAAAGCAACAGCCCACTGGCGTTTCCGTTGACTTTGAGCTTCTGCATTTTACAGCCCCAAGGTCTGGGGGTTGGAGCAGTTCAGGATAGGTGTTGGTGGTATCTGTGTGGGGTCTAGGTTTTGCATCCCCGACCAGGTGTAGGGCTGAGGTCGCTTGCATCCTTCACAGGGTTCCAAACGTGCGCCAGCATGGATCGGAATGGCAGAAATGCAGGGTTACTCGAGCGAAAGGATCCGAAGATGGATGAAGCGGTCTGGGTGTACCTGTGTGTAGCCTGACAAGGCGCGAATGCTGGCCTTGCAGCTTCCCTTGATGGCCTTGCCGTCCCCCACGGAGACTCAACAGCAGCCGGCCTGTTGAGCAATGTGACTCACAGATGCTGTCTCAAACTGCGGGAAGCAAACATGCCGATTTCACGAAAGAGGTTCAAGTTCAAGCCGAAGTTAGTCAAGCAGCGAGAGTCCCTGGCAAACAAAGAGATGTAATTTTGACTCCTTTCCCATTTGTCTGCGATTTCTGTGGATCATTTCGGCTGTGTATTTGCAGGCTTTTTTTCTGGGTAGCGTTTAGTAATTTCGAAAAGCTGTTTTTGAGTACCTACCAAAATTACAAGGCTTTTAGGCAATTCTTCCACATTTCCACTAAGGTGTAAATTTAAAGGTGTAGATGAACCGTATGGGTTCGTTGCAATTTCATGTTTAAGCCTGAATTGTCCAGTTTTGTTGGTAGCTTAGGAAATTAAAGAAAACAGCAGGATGCATTTCTGCGCCTTTGTCCTCTGTTTTGCCATGAATGCGGTGAGCTCCATCATGAGAAAATCATCAATTTTGATCACTCTGGAGTATAGATTTTGATTAGCCACAGGGGAGGGCAGAGGAGATTATCAGACCTGAGGTTTCAAGAAATAGTAATCAGAGCTGCCTTCAACTCTGAAATTGCATCAGTCGCTTGTTAAAGTTACATTATTGGTTAGTGACAAGATAATGACATCCCTGTGTTATCAACTGTGCAGCGGAGATGATTTCATACGTGTGTGTATATATGCACATCAGAACCCCATGATTTTTTGCTAAACTGCTTTTGAGGAAGCCTCGGAGATGTTCCTCAGTGCTCCTGGGAAGTTAACCACCTTCCCTGCCCCATTTTTCAACTTCCGCCTGTTAGTATTCAACTTGCTGCGATGGCAGCAGAGCTCAGCTAAGCTCTGCATATGTCCCTTTCTTAGATATAGGCCAGAGCTGGTGTTGCGGAACTGCTGTGTGGCTTAATGGCATGTAGCTATTTATTGACTACATTTACCACCTCAGGAGGTGGGGTGGGGTGACTTTGATGGTATTAGAGCAGAAAGTGCCAAGTAAATCTGAAAGGAGGGAACCAAAAAGGAGAAACAAAAAGGCCTTATCTGCGAAATGTAATGCGCATCTACTTTAAAGCCTGATGCTGTTTAATAGTATTATACTTCAGGGGAGCTGAGGTGTCTGCTGTAGGATTATGGCTTTTTCTGAAAAAGAGCCTTAAGGAAAATTGCCAACCAAATAAAAAAATGAGAAATCGCAGGTTAGTTATGCCCGCACCCTGCATAAATTCCCTGCCTGATATGCTCATTTTGCAATTAGATGGGGTGCTTATTAAGGACAGGATTGCACTTTGGCTCCATCTGCTCTGCGTGTGTGCAGCTAGTCCCCGAGCGCTTTAATTCTGTTTCCTTCATTGTTATTGCCATTCCGACACCTCATGTTTCCGCTTCGGTACAGTGGCTCCACTGAGGTTATGGACTGGGATGCCTAAATCTCATGAGCCAGCAGGGATTGCAAATGTGTTCCGTGTCTAACGGCGCTTTTCCACTGCCACCAAGAACCGGGTCGCACCCGCCCCATACCACGAACTGGCGCTTTTCCTTCGTGAAGTATGCAAGCTGTACCCGAGCCATATCCACGCTGACGTGGCCCTGCGTAATGGAACGAGGGCCAAAAGCGTGATCAAACCGGGCTGGTTATGTCGCCACAATCTGATTGGTTGAGATGCAAGGAGATAGCGGTATCCTGCACATGGATTATCTAAAGATGTATTGATGCATCCCCGGTAACTTGGAACTTCGACTCTTCTGCAGTGGAAAACTGAAGTGAGCTGGAGCCACACTGTAACTAGTCTCTCTTTGTGGTACGGCTCAGGTACGGGTCGGTTCCTGTACTCCAGTGGAAAACCGAAGCGAGCTGGAGCCGCACTGTAACTAGTCTCTCTTTGTGGTACGGCTCAGGTACGGGTCGGTTCCTGTACGCCAGTGGAAAACCGAAGCGAGCTGGAGCCGCACTGTAACTAGTCTCTCTTTGTGGTATGACTCAGGTACGGGTCGGTTCCTGCACGCCATTGGAAAAGCACCATTACGTACTGTGCAGCACTTTGTTTTTCTACTGTGGAAGGATACCCCTGCAACACTGGGAGAATATGCAAGCATCGCATCTGCAGAATACAGGCAGGATTTTGAACCCTGCTATCCTAGGTGCTGCCATTTTGAGTTCTATCGATTTTTCATAAATATGTAAATATCAACTTCACTCTATTTTAAGCTGAGCGCGTGAACTCGGGGGCCCGATTTTTGGCCTGGATCGCACAGGAGAAGCAGACTCCCTGTCATTAACAGGCTGCTTGCACTGACTGCTCACCGTGAAGAAACTGTCCGTCCCAGTGCAGGGCCGCTCACGTCTTTGATATTCTGTATTCTGCAGCCGTCAGTCAAGGAGTAAATAAATGATGAAGCAACTCTGGGCGCGGTGGTGGTGCTAGTGGTGCAGGGGGGGGGGGGGGGGGGAGTTCATGATTTTTTTCAACTCTGTCTTTCCCTTCTACAACATTACAGTTTGCCCTGAAGGTCCGAAACTGCATCTGGGAGCATGGGATGGCTGTCATTTGTGTCCAAAGCAAATCATGCTCCCCGCTGGACGCACACGCCGTGCAAAGTGCTAAATGAATGCATTGCTGGGCGTGGCTCTACTCCGATTGGCTCTCAGTTTTCATTTCATCAGGTCTGGCTTGAGTGTCTGGACCCAGAAAAGGCCATAATGAGCATTGCCCAACACCACATTAATTCTCAAAGATCTTTTGGATACCGCTGGATAGAAAGTACTGGGATATTTTTCAGACTGTTTTAGAAGACAGTGGAGGGGTTAAAAAAAATCAGTGGGACTGTGAAGGTCAGGGTTTGGGCTTTTATTCAGAGGGCGCTGAGGTGTTGAAAATAAATCCAACCCCTGTACTGGAGAGAATCTGCAAGAGAAGCTCCTTTCCGAGGCCCTCAGCCGATTAGTCAAATGTGAGCTTTCCAGCTTGAGATTCGGATCCTCAAAACTCCAAATTTCCCCAGACCTGACTGAGCTCAGATCCTGGGGGTTAGGGGGCTTTATTGGGTGTGTGTGTATGTGTGGGAGGGGGATTCTGTTTACCCAAAACACTTCTATCAAAGATGAACTGCCTCCTGAAGAACGGACAGACCTCAAACGCAGACGGCCTCTCCTGCGGTGTTTACATACCATTTTAATCAGCCTTACAGCTGTATGGAGACTGAGCTCTTTGTGTCCTACAGTTTTTAACCTTTGTTGGAAACAAAGCTTACATTTTCCATTTAACCAATCAAAATGCAGACTATTTCAAGAGGCATGAATGCATTCAGTTTAACTCAACATTTTATGTAATTTGTGCTATTCCCAGTCTGGTTGAGCATCTCCACTGTCTTTGTCCTTCATTTTTTCTTGTTGGGGTTTAGAACCTTTCCATTGTCATTCAGAATAAATCTGTGGATAAATATTCATTTCGGGGGCCATTTCATGGATTGCTGATTATGAATTGTGATTATTAAGGGCATCAGAGATGGACTCAGTCATTTGTTCAAGTGCCAAAAGCACCAGAGCAGGCAGACAGACAAAGCCACATAAACAATGCAGTGTTCATCAGCACGTTGGCTACCTGCTGACCTTTGACCCTCGCCTGGTTAAATCATGCACCCAGACAGGCAGGACCCACGGTGCCCCGATCTCCGAGCCAGCAGAGGGAGCCGTTCAAAGTGCACCGGCGCAAGCTTGGAAACCGTCTCTCCGTCGGCTTCGTCCATCTGTTGATGAGCCACGACCTCCTAAAAAAAAATCCAGCCGACGCTGTCAGAACTGGTCCGGATCATGTTTTTTTGGAGATCGTTATGTTTCTGTGAGCAATGCACGTCCTCCAGAAAACAGGGCTGCTTCTGGGAGGAGGTGGACAGGCTGATAAAACCTGGTGATTTAAGGCGTGTGGACCCCGAGCTCCAGCCGTGTGCTGCAGCACGCCGGCCTAAGAACTTCCTTTGATCACCTTTGTCCAGAAGTGTTTCCAGGGGATGTCTGGAACCCATCAGTGAAAGCATTTAAAGGGGACTCAGGAGTAAATATGAGATGCCTTTGGGGGGGTTGGGGGCATTTCTGACACTGAGTTTTCCTGAGGAATCTGTGGAATCTGCCTTTAAACCACTGTGGCATTCCCCGGGTGTCCATTCACTTGCAAATAAACCAGCCTCACGGCAAAGCCCGCTTCCCAGTCGGAAACCTGGAAATTATAGGTTTGGGGTTATTGGTGTGGAGATGCTGCACCCGGTATATTACACCAAATACACGAGCCATGAGTCAGATCTCAGACTAACATCAAAGCTGGGCTTGAAAAGCCTACAGCTAAAGAATCTAACCTGGGTGAGGATGGTCTTACATGTTAAAGGGCTCTTAATACCTTTAACCGTATCCGCCTTTGGAGTCGCACCAGGAATGTACAGGAATGTCTCACCATGGTTTTTTTTCCCTACCTTCAACATTACTCTATGCAGGTGTGTGTGTTTTTTTTTATCCCTGGTAGTCTAACATAAACCTTTTAAGAAACATCATCTCTGTTCCCATGGCGATGTGATCCCTTGAATGGGGGAAGCGACTCTGAAATCAGACATCACATTCGCACGTATCTGTCAGCCCACAGACGCACGTCTTCATCGTTGTTGCTATTTTAGAAACCACAGCATTCCCAGTTCCTCTGTTTCTTTTAAGAGGCAAGGAGGGTTTATGTTCCCAAATTATTAGACAGGGGCCCTCAAGTCCCAAAGAAAATAAAGCTCTACCTGAAAGTCAGAGTCCAGCATCATGTTTTGGAAGATGCCCCTGAAGAACGTAGAGGTTTTGTGGCAATGAGAAAGACTAACAGGCTTTGCTTATTACGTTTTGACCCTCAAGACATTGGGGACAGCAGGCTGAAATGACTTATGGCTAAAGAAAAGATATTGAATGGATTTGTCTCTGAAGAGGGAATGGGAAGCTTGACCAAATCAAAACATCAGGCTTCTTCCAAGTGTGACTTCTAGTAATGGGAGAAACGATGGATCAGACCCTGGGGGTGTCAGATTCTCAGGGCTTGTATACTGCAAACACGAAACATATTTCGTTTTAGACTCCGCGTCCCGCAGGACAAATGTGTGCTGAAAAAGATTGGACCGCTGCTGCCCTAATATTTCGGTTGTGTAATATTTACTGAGAACCGCTGTTCTGAAGAGGAAATTTAATAAACCCTGACACCGCTTGACTCTGTGATGATGCAGCTTTTAAGTTTTAGCAGGAACGGCCCCATATACCTGGCTGTGGTGGGTGGGACTTCGTTATAGCTAAGGAGGCAACAGCAATGTCAACCTTTTCTGGTGGCTTGGTGAGACTGAACAGTGAGGCAGTGGAGAAGAAACCAGAATTATGCTTTACAGCAGTGGTTTGCAATTTTTTTTGTCTGGTGGCCCCCTAATAAACATTGACCAAGTCTCATGACCCTTTTGGATACAATAAAATTTCATTAGTGGGGGGCGTAGGAGGGGAAAGAAGAATTACTGCTAATTACTGTTGAATAATTGTCCATTGATCCATTAACGATGACATTTAAATGTCGTGTTAGGGCATGTTAAGTGTTCCAATATGGTGTATTGAACCCCAAGCAGTGTAGTGACTTGTCTTAAAGGCATATGGGCCTTGGAGGTCATGTGATCATCAACAGCCAATGGGGTGCCAAGTGGGCGTAGAAATGAAATGCCTTAATTAGACAGTTGCTGGTGTTAATAGAGTGCAGCTGGGCGTCACCTTTTCCCACCAGAGACAGTCAGGTGGGAAAGTTACGAACCTGGCAGGCCGCGAGAGCAGCATGGTGCTGCATCGGGGGAGAGAGTGGAAATGGAGCCCCCCTGCGGATACGCGCTCCTATTGGTCGGCCTTCAGCCAATGGGGAGGAAGCAGGCCGGCTGGGTAAAAACTGTCGCCGAGCTAATTTTCTGCTACCGAGAGAACGGCGACGTCGTCCCGTGCTTCACTGGCTTGTGTAATTCTCCAGTTTATCTGTGAAGGCCCGCGACAGAGCCCCAAATGCCTGCGCATAGCAACGACTTCCCTGAAAAACAAATGCATAAATACAGCTGTAGCATCCTTCCACATTTGTCTTCAGCGTCCCTCTTATCTACAGATACGTATTTTATTCTGTTGTATTACTTTTCTTTCCGCCAGGCACAGTTTCCCACATTTAAAAGTACCCCTGTTACAAATATTACAGCCGGCATTGTATTAATATTTAAGGCTGAGAGAATGTTCCAGTTGCATTTATTTGTTAATTTATTTGCATTTAACTGAAGTGCGCAGTGCCTAAGAAAAATGAAAGTCTTGTATAAAACAGGGACTAATCTGCATAATCTGCATTATCCCAGATGACAGATTAATCCAGCCAGAATTATTGTTTTTCGTTCAGTGGGTTTCTAGATCTAGACAATTATTATAGATAGAAGCAGCGGTTTAAATGTAGTTAAACCAAAACTGCAGTGAATACAATGGATGACAATAGGACGGGTATGGTGCTTTTAAGTCTGAATTAAAGAGTGATGTTTTACTTAAATTGGATTTTTTAAAGGAATGCAGCTTCTTTGTACTTATTTAAATAAGTGAAAATTCAGAACATTCAGGATCCTAAGTGTGTACCAAAGTATTACACACAAAAAATCTGACATTCAATTAAGCCACAAGATTTCCATTTTGAATTTAACCTGTATTAATAATTAAGGTATGATATATATGCAGTGTTATGGTTCTAATTGCATGCGCTAATGAAAATACTGGTTGTGTATGAAATTATCATTACAATTGATGCAGTGATTATGTGAATGTCTAGCTTGCGACCGAGACAGGGTAAATAATGAATATATATATATATACAAATGCATCCCTTTTAAAATTGGAATAATTTGTTATTCTGGATTGAATGTGACTCCCAGGTCTTGCTCGACATGTTGTTTGCCTAAATTAATTCCACATTTGTGATGTTAGATAAAGGAATCTTGTCTGGATTAGGGAGTTTTCTGCAAACACAATTTAGATGTGTTTTGAAAACGTTTCTTTCTCTGGACCTAAATTGATGTCGGTAATGGCTTAATGAGTACAAAAAAAAACCCTTGGTGTTTGTTTGTTTGTTTGGGCATTGGTAGAGCATATCAAACACACATTTGTCTGCTTGCTTGTTTCTAGATCGGATCGGCATGTTTTGGGTTCTTAACCAGGGCACATCGAGCACAGATCTGTCTCTTTTGACGTTTTGCCCTCTAGCTGAACCTTGCGACACCATGTCTCCAAAGTGCCCTTAGGGGACGGTTTGAGGGGGGGGTGGCAGGGTGGCATTTCTGGAACAGTTTCTAAACACCGCTAGCTAGCGAGATGGGGCAGTCGTCTGGGAGAATGATTTGACGGTCGGTCTGAGAAGCAGGCGGCTTTTCCAGCCTTCTGGGTGGGCATGCTTTGGGAAGGCGTGCGCGAGAGTGTGTGCAGCCAGTGAGCAGAAAGCAGCCGCTCAGGGAGATAAGGACACACCCTGTTGGGTGTCAGAACCGCCGGGCCTGACAGGAGCCCCTTCGTAGCCTCGGGGCTTCTGATAACCATCCTCTGTTTGTGTCAGCACCTTCCAGGTGAGCGACAGTGTCTCTCGGCTACCCAGCCTCTCCCGCTTGTGCTGTTTGGACGCGCAAGTCCAGTAAGCCAAGCCAAGGGGGAAGTTCTACGTTCCAGAAAAATGACACGAGATCCTGAACGTTTGTATCACAGTTTCAGTCTCGGATTGAGAACAGTTACACCATTAGATATCATGGTATTGCACTCTCCCCCCAGTTATGTGTTCATGGTGTCTCGCTGTTTCCGGTGCTCTTCTCTGTTGTCGTGGCCACTTGCCGTTTCTGCGACCCATGAGTCAGGTTCAGCCGCACCGCCAGTTTGAGAAGCGGCCCGGGGTCGCTTGTTCCTAAGGGGAGGGACAGATAAATGGGCAGGGGACGGGGTTAAGGGCCTGGCTCCGAGAAGGTGACAGGGACACACCCTACTGCCACAGCAGAGCCGGGGGAGGGGGGTGAGATTGGGGCGGCATCAGCTCCATCTGTCTCACATCTGTGAGATGCTCTTTCGAACCCGTTTTATGTGACCCCATTATGTGTTTACAGACCCGTAACCGAGAGATGTGCATGTACACACGGTGCTCTCCTAGTCGATGGGCTGCACATACGAACCACACATATGCCCTATGCCGCCTTGCCGCCCCCC
>JAUMHC010000085.1:11200182-11218128 GCA_032359785.1 Heteromormyrus szaboi | reverse complement strand
GTAATTCAGCCAGTGGGCAGGTCTACAGCAGCACACCTGAACCCCTGGGATGGGTGTGGCCAATGCCGGCAAGCCCCCCCCTCCTGTAATTCAGCCAGTGGGCAGTTCTACAGCAGCACACCTGAACCCCTGGGATGGGCGGGGCCAATGCTGGAAAGCCCCGCCCTCCTGTAATTCAGCCAGTGGGCAGGTCTACAGCAGCACACCTGAACCCCTGGGATGGGTGTGGCCAATGCCGGCAAGCCCCGCCCTCCCGTATCTCTTTCACATCACCAGCACTACGAGTTCCGTCTCCTTTTTATTTCACTCTTGGCAACAAGAGCGGGGGAAAAAATCGCATGTCTGTAGCATCATTAAAAATGATGTTTCTGCACTGACAGGGAGCAGCAAGCTTGGCTGAATCTGAGCCAGGTTGTCGGGCCGCAGGACGGGCTGAGCTGGACCTCGCGCGCTCCTTGGAAGTCTGCGTCCTCGTCGGGCGGGTGGAGCAGCAGCATCCGCACACTCGCAGTTTACAGGAGCGCATGCGGCGGCGAGCTGGAGAACCGCTCTGAACAGCGACCCCCGCCCGTCTCGACCGCCGGCAGCCAAATCGTACGAGTCTGTTAGGCCAAGCGCCGTCAAATATGTACAAATTACCGCAGCTCGGGGGGATTCTGGAGGGTTCTTTTCAGTTCTGCTGGATTGGGCCCCGTTGGGCCGAAAAGGACGTAACCCACGGTGGACCTGAACGTGGAATAAATACAGTCAAAGCTGGTGTAGCAGTCAGCCGTCGACTAGTGGAAATGGCAGCGAGTGTCAGTAAACATCACGCCACAAAGGAGCCGGAAAAAACCGTGTCTATTACGGCAAAAGCGGCTACAGGGTACGGAATAACACATTGCCCTATATTTCCAGTGCACTCTCCTCATTATCCACAGACAGCTCCTTTCTTATAAGAGGAGAGGCAGTTAGAGAGTCACTACTGGATTGTGCTCCTGTTTTATCATAAAATATTTATCCTGTAGGTTTTACGACGTTGGAATTATGCATTTAGGTCAAATGTATTTTTGCTATTACATGGCTTTAAAATCTACTGCCGCGAGTATTAATCTTGGAAATGGCCTTGAATTTATTGATTTCCCAAACAAAATAATCCATCATACACACTTACTTATAGACCCATTAATTGCTGTTGCTTTATGTACTAATGCTGGCTTCCATCTTTCCATCGTTTCATCGATAGGTTGGCCTGCTCTCTGTACTGACGTGCCCTCTCTAAAATGTAAGCGCCCAGTTTCTATAAAAGGCTTCTATTGTGAATTGAAGTTGTAGGAATATTTGCATAACAAAGTACCTGTATTCTAATTAGCTGGTCAACACAGTATCAGTAACACCTACCCACAGGAAAGTATATTTCTACTATTCTCTACATTTTAGATTAAAGACAACAAAACTATAAAATAACATATATGGAATTATGGCCAAAAAGTATTAAACAAATCTGTGGCAGCTCTGTGGGTTTGGTACTCAGGAGGTTGCTGGTTCAAATCCCTGGGTCGGCAGGGTGATCCCACCATTGAGCCCCTGAGCAAGGGCCTTAACCCCAATTGCCCCAGGGACTGACTGACCCTACTGTCTCCTCTACACCAGGTCCATGAGGTGGTCTCCTGGGATGCTAATCCAGCTGTCCTGAAGGAGGTCCCACATAAATGCTGAGCTCTCATTGGCCGCTTTTCTGTCAGGTGGCCGTGTCATCTGACACGAACCTGTATCACCGCAGGTGGCTTGGCATGTCCAAACCTCTGTCTGGTACCGTGCGTTTGATCAGCCTGTTCTGTGTGATATTGCACCAGCTGCCCCCGATCTGCCCCGCTGTCAGCCCTAAGGCTGCCCTCTTACTCAGCACCTCCTCTGGCTCAAACGCAGAATCGCAACATCCCTGTAACGGCAGCTGGCCGCACGTTGGCTGAATCACACAGCTGGATCCGGTCCTGCTCTTTAACTTTGACCGGATGTCCCCACTACACTCGTATGGTAATCAGTATAAAAGTTTTATAGGGAGACATACCCCAGCTCTTTGAGAAGGGAGGGTATGCAGCTGTACTAGTTTGGGTATAAGGACTTAAGTCACTTAATAATAATGGACAAAATAATATAGTATATTGCTCATTAATAAAAGAATGTGTCTGTGGGTGAGGTTAAGTGTGAAATAGACCAGTGGTCCCTCCCAGCTCCCAGCCAATCAGGAACACCGATTACCTGGTACAGGTACACTGGGAGCTGAGAGAAAGCAAAAACGTGGACTGTCCGGGGACCCCCGAGGACTGGGTTGGGAAACACTGATATAGACTCCCCATTTTCAAGTACCTTGCTTAAGGGCCTTCAAGCGATAACTTTTAGGTTAAATATCTGCCTTAAATCTAAATATCATACCATTGTTATCATTAGCAAATACTGAAACTAAAAGGACAATGAAACCATTTTGTTAAGTGAGACACGAGAACTAAAGTGAATTTAAAACAAACTCCAAACTAAAATAAAATAGAAATCGGCAGCAATGAGAATTTGTGGTCTCTCTTTTTAACTTCTGTTTCTGAATTTAAAAGCTTGGCTGTAGGACATCAGCCAACACTGGCTAAATTATGAAGCTCTGTGGAAATACAAATTGAAATAAATATGGTCAAAAACTCATAAAACTAAACTGAAAAAGGAACAAAGCCTTTTTTTATGTAACTAAAATTGCCTTGTTCCTTGACCTGAGCACTGAATGAATGAATGAACACTGAATGACCCTGAGAAGTTGCAGTGAGTACTTTAACTTTCTTACATTGGTGTCTTGGGTTTGTCTATACAGCATTGCTTTGGAAATTCAACATGTGACTGGTTCATCAGAGCCAAAACCATCACATGAAGGGGACAGCCTTGCCTCAGCCTGGAAGTACTTGGGTATAGAAGATATATATATATGAACAGAATTGATCCTGGCTTCAAGCTCAGTATTAATCTTAGCACATACCTTTATTATGTAAGTATTAGTCTTTGTCGGTGTTTCCCATCTCCTCAGGGACCTGCAGCCGGTCCCTGTTTTTGCTCCCTCTGAGTTCCCTGCCAGACAGTCCACATTTTTGCTCCCTCCCAGCTCCCTGCCAGACAGTCCACATTTTTGCTCCCTACGGGAGCTCAGAGGGAGCAAAAACGTGGATCAGCCGTGGGTCTAGCTGGTTGTTTTGAACCTCCCATCCAGTCGGCATCTGCCAGTCCAGCCAGTTTCCTGTGGTTTCTTATCTGACAGGCTCAGGAAGCTCAAGTCAAAAACCCCCTTCATTGAGTGTATGACTGTACTGTTTAGGATGTTTCAGCGCTCCTTCCACTGTTGCTCGACAGTCTGTTCCGAGGTGTTTTGTCTTCCCTTTCGCCATTACCCCTCACAAATTTGACTTTATTAATGTGTTACACGCGAGTTCCCATCTAACGTTACGCATTAACGATTTGTACAGTTTGTTGAAGAGGCTCCGCTGTTGTACCCTTAAGCAGGGAGAATCTTAATCTGAGATGCTTCAGTAAGCGGCCAGCTGTATACATGGGTGAAGTGTACAGCTGTAAGCTGCGTTAAATCGCTTCGGATAACAGTGTGAGCTGAGCAATAACAATGTAGAGCATGGCGCTTGGCAGATGGGTCTGGACTCCTGGCTTTGGCTCAGGAACTTGGTGGACTCGTGCAGGTTTCTGAGGGAAAATCCCATCCAGATGGAGGTGCATGCCTGCCCCCACCCCCCTCGCTTTAGTATCACAGATACAGTTGCTGTTAGCACTGAACCTCATCGCCGCGCACCATTCATACGGCTCCCCGACGTGGCGAGCACTACTGATATGTCATTTAGGAGTGAACGGCCACGATCGATAAAGAGGCCGGCCTTGCTGACAAGCCAAGGCTTTGCTGGGCGCCAATATGTCCGACTGCAAGGCCTTCCGGAGGAAATTAATGCATGGGGGTAGTGATATTTGTTATTGAAATACACCCTACTCAATTAAATGTTAAATGCTCGCTCAGTGTTATAGAGCTGTGCGAGATCATCTTGTTTAATTTAATTGATTGATTTCCTCTGATATCCGAAGTAATGGTGTAATTATTATGAATAATCTGTGTCATTTGTTCCATGGGGCATAGGAATGAAATGAAGGACAGAAGAGTCGACATAGCTTTAGACCATCGCAGTGGTTAACTTTATAAATCCCAGTGACTCTAACAAAACTGTCTGATTGGTCTGACTGCCAGCCTATCAGAGCACTGATGCCTCACCCTACTAATAAAGAGCTGAAACTTACAGCTGGAAATACAGCAAGAAACGAACATTAGTTTTCTATACTTATAACTGTAGTATGTTTTAGGATTTTTGAGTTGTTATCCTGATATGATAAAATCACTCAACATATATTGAGTGATAAATGGCTAACCCTGCAATCTGACCCCAGTGTCGCTCTCGCCTGTGTGTGCGTATATGTGTGTCTTAAACAGGATATGTGAAGATTGAATTTTGTTGTACTTGTTACCTCTAGAATGGCAATAAACCTATCTCTTGTTACCTCTAGAATGGCAATAAACCTATTCTACATTTTGTCAAATCCACGTTTAATTTAGTAAATTTAGGCAGGACGTCCTGAACTTCCTATCCATTATGGCTGACTGAAAAAATAAGCAGTTCTTCCTGTTCTGAGGGGTGTCAGGGTCTTTAGGGGGCTGAAATCCTAGAATCAGCCCTGATATTTACCTTGCCGACTTTTAACAAACCACCAAATTTACTGGGTTGCCCTTCAACTTAGACTGGGTTGCCCTTCAACTTAGAGTGCTGTTCAGGTCACTACAGCCAAATGTCAAATGCAACTCGAGAGCTGGAGATGCCTCGAGCTGCGCTTCTGCTTCACCTTCGTACACGGCTTCAGAGCCGTTCGTACACGGCTTCAGAGTGGACCCCGGTACAATTTACCCCTTGAGCGGCGCTTACGCTTCACATTCGTACGTGACTTTAGAACGAATCCTGGTGCAGTTTGCCCCTTGTGCAGCAAAAAGTCTTTAGATGCATTAGGGGTTGGCGACTTATCCAGATGGCGGTGGGGAATGCCAGCTACACTCTCTCTCTCCTTCCCTCCCTCCCTCTTTCTCTCTCCCTCCTTCTCTTGAGAAGCGGGAGGGGAAACACTTTCTTGCCACCTGCAGTGTCTAACACCTACCCTCTGCCAGCCATGAAATAAGGCCTGAAAGACTTATACGTTGCCTTGGATAACATCACAAACGTACAAGCACACAACCATCTGCTTTAAAATCTTTCAAGACTCGCTGTAATTCGTCAATGCTTAGCAAGGTCTTTTTTTTGATGCATCGGCTTCTTCTTGACCTGTTTGGTGTCTATTTCCTGTTTCGGTATGCCGGAATATCAATTTGATTTTTTTGTCGCCTTACGCTCTTCTCTCTACAGCCCTGCTCCTCCATCCATCCGTGGTTCCTTGGGCTCGCTAATAAGAAAAAAGTGGGTCATAGTTACATTGTTTCAAGACAATGTAAAAAAAAATTCCTTGCTATTATCGTGTTGTTCTCATTTGTTTTCTCTGTAGCTGTTCCACCTCGTCTTGCACGTAATTTATGCGTGTTTGTCCAAATGGGCCCGACTCGGATGAAGACGTGGGTGTTGACCTAGAGGGTAGTCATCTGAGAATCTGACTGTTGGCTGATATCTTCTCCATATGCCACTTTCATGACACTCTGTTTCGAAAGTTGTTCTCGTGGCCGGAACCCCAATTGCTCTATGGGACCCAGGGATCCGGTTCTGTATTCCTGAAGTCGGGCCTCTATCTGCGTGCATCTTAACCTGAGCCTGTGCCTTTTTGCATCCCCTTGTCCTTGGGTGGACGTGCTGAACGTGATGGATTAGCGGCTAACGGTGAAACTAAACAAACGTGAACTTGTGAACGCTCCCAGTTAGCATGGCTCCTGACGAGCTTCTCCCTCTTCGCTCATTCCCACACAGAAACATTCTTCCTCATTCCTGCTCTGGAACAGTATCCTATACATTCACCACCTATACAGTACCTTATTTAATTAAGTAACATCTGGTTTTTTTTTTTAATTATTTAATATAATACAATGTAATATCAGGCACTCATATTTTAGATTGATAGCCCAATATAAATAGCAATAGCTGTGTCCTAATTTATTATTTTTTTGACTGGCGTGTCGTGATATGTCATAAATTACCCTCCTCCAGCTTTTGCCAGCATTTATTAAATCCATTTTTTTAAATTTAATTTAAATATTTTCCTTTGCACAAATTGAAGGTTAAGGAATAGAATGTACCAATTTGAATGTGGTTTATGGAAATAACACTGGCATATTGGATGGGCTACTAACCATATCTGCAGTAAAATACAGCTCTGGGACGGTCTGAGTCATGGTTCATGTTGTCTAGCATTTTCGCATTTATAGAATATTTACAGATCTACGGTTTATCTAAAGTGCTGCAGACATCAGTGACTTTCAGGCAATCAGTGGGTCTATCAAAAAAAAAATGATACGAACAACATGTTTTAACATCCCCACCAAGAAATGTCACCTTGCTGTGGAGGGGTTTGTATGGTGTAATGACCCTAGAAGCCATGTTGTCAGGGGGAATTGCCCCTGGTAGGGTCTCCCATAGAACATAAGTCCTAGGTGAGGGGCCAGACTAAGGATGATTCAAATACCCCTTTTGGAACATAAAAGCAAGGAACCAGAAACCTCAACCAGAAAAAGGGAAAATGGATTCTCAGTCAGTAAATCATTTTCCTAGTTCTTTTCAAAATTTGTTTGAGGAGAATTTCATTGGTCACCCTCTTTGTTGCTGAGGGTCTAGTAGATAACAGAATAAAACCCAACTTCTATCGACCGCTGGCTGCATTTTTCAATGGAAATACTGGGCTCATGGAACCGTTTGTGAGAGCGGGAAATAATCACCACTCCTTTCAACTTGTGTTAACTGTGTCCTTGACAGAAATGGCTGGCGGTATCGTGGAAGTCCTGTCATTGAGAAGAGTGGGCTCTCAGTGACACTCGGACTGCTGGAACGGTTGGTATGGTTGTAGCAGAATAGGACAGGGGTGTGCAGTCTGCAGCCCAGGCAGGTGGGGGCTCATTTTATGCTGCATCAGAGTTTGGTAGGATGATTCAACTTTTTGCTAGTTTATATTTTGAGTCTTTTGAGGCTGCAAGTGTTAGTACTGGAGAAGTTTCTAAGTAGCTGTTATTTTTGGTGAAAATTGTAGTGCAAAACATGTGCTTGTGTGCAAGTTTCAGACAGCGGGTGTGTTTTCATTCTGACCAGGATGAGTTGGCGGCTGCTTCCAGTTGTCGTTCGGGGGGGTGCGAGGGCACACCTGGCCCCCATCTGTGGTCCGCACTGGGTTGCACCCCAGCCTTCCTGTCCTGCAGATGCTGTTTAATGCCAGGGAAGATTCTGGGATCCGTCGTATCAGGAAGTCCAGCCCCAACCCCCATTCGCAGTGGCATCTGGAACTCTGGGTAGGAGTGACCCCTGACATTGACCCCCAATCCACATGACCAAACATTCTTCTAGGCAACATGTGTGATGGTCAGGAAAAAACAATCACTGGTTATGTCTGTGGTAACATTTGGACATATATAGTCACCTATTATATACTCTTATATACTTTTTATTTCATATATTGTATTTTATTAATAGTTTTATTCATATTTATACCATGTCTATGAGACTGTATTCTATATTAAGGTGGTACATTAATGTATACCTCTTTGCTGCTGAGCCGTGAGCTACCAAACAAATGTCATTGTATTTCTGATACAATGACAACAATAAAGTCTCTCTTATTGACTGTATAAGCTTCTTTGCACATGCCCCAAAACTGCCTGTATCCCACATCTCACCCTTATTTAAACATCTACATGTTTATTTGTTTATGAATAGCACATTTTTCATTCCTCAAGCTCTGTTTTAATATTTAAATTCTGCTTATTGTTTTCGTGTGTTTCTGTTTTGACGCTATGTTTGAACTGTATATTGAACACCATGGTGAATTGTGATGAACATTTTGATCAAAATTCAATTTTTACCACATATTTAAAATGTAGCTTGTTTATTTATTTTTTGTTTTAAATCAATTATTTTTACCAAGGACACTATTGTCTGTGTACAGACAGCTTGGTGATCCTTACATGTCCCCAGCTGCAATACAACACAATTCTTGTACTATCTGTACTATTTGCACATTGTGGATAAAGGTTTTCTGATTCTGACAATAAACTGGCCACTGACTGTGTGCTTGTGTAACTGTATATAACATTCGATCCATCAGTGGTACAGAGTTTCAGCCTAGAATTGTGCAGCGTAGCACAACAGACACCCCAGAAAGAGTATCTAGATGTATTTTGTTACAAAATAATTTGACTAATTTAACAGACACACTGTCTTTTGTTGTACCTATTTGCCTACTGTTCCTGTCATTTGTTGCCTGCCATCCATCTTTAAGCTGTCATCGCTCATCAATAAATTTATACCAATAGGTATTTGTAAATAATTTTATTATTATTTATGTAGTTTTGGTATTGATGTATCCTAATGATGATGTCATTTCCTTTGATGGAGTGCATTGTTATGACACAAGCAGCTGTCAGGCTGTATGTTATTTTATGGGGCCCATGTGTTGGCATCCATTGTTTGGTCCTTTGCAGGCTCTGAGGTCACTTCCTCCCTGGAAGTCTGCCAGAATGGGTCGTCCACCTGCCGCCCGTGTCTGGGTGGACTGTGGGGGGGGGCTGTGAAAGCACGCAGAGGGCCTGTTCAACGCCACCCCCCCCCCCCCCCCCCCCCGACCCCCTTAAGCTTGGTGTTCTTCTTTGTGATGCCGTCATCTGCTTGACCGTGCAGTGTTTAATGTGTTTTTTGTTCAGGCATTTTATTGGCCTCCCTTCACGGGCCTGATGTGTATTTATCTGATCTGTTTAATCTTTTGGGTGGTGGAGATAAAGGTCAGGGTTAGGCATGACGGATGGGCCTATAGCCATACATGTGGAGCTGAAAATAGGGTCGAAATTCGCAGTATTCCCATGTCATCATGCAATAGATTCTCACTGGTATAATTAACCCTGGAAAAGACAAAAACCATTTTTGTGGGAAGCCTATAAACTTTAGAGATTGCGCTCATTAAAGGAAAAAAAAAAAAAACTAACCACGTTTGTGTGCCAGTGTCTCAAGCAACATCTTTTTTTGCATAAATTCCAGTGTGTTTTTGTGTCATGGGCTTGTATTTTATCACTCGTGCCAATGAATGCATAATTTCCACATTTTTGTAGGGCAACAGTTGGTTGATTAATCTGCTTGTTGTCTTTCTTCTTTCTGACTAGAGCGGACTTTTAATATAACCAGAGAGACTGTATATAATATCCAGCCATACTGGTCAATCTGAGGTCGTTCGACCGACTGTCTCCTGCCCAGAATGATAGCAGCAGGCATATTTCGCTCTTACTGTCAGCTAAACATTTTTTAGAGGCATGCCTCCTGGGATGTAATCCACAATATAAATGAAGCCATTTTCATTTCTCTGTGCAATGGAAGCAACAGATTTTTTTTTTTTTGCATTATGTGTTTTATGCTTTATGTTTCCAGAAATGTGACATAAATTAATAAACTCGACCAGGGAGTGCTGAGAGAGACATTTCAGCAGTGGGGAAACGTTTTAGTGCCGCGCCGTTCATAGACTTAACCCAGATGTAGCCGTTATTTTTTTTTTTTTCCAATTTGACTGAAGAACATGTCAGGGGTGTGGTTCTCCGAGGGACCGTGAAGGGGGGGGGGGAGTCCTTGGCTTAGGGAGGGAGAGGGCTTGGGATTCCCGCCCCCTGAGCTCTGCTGGACTGAAAAAGAAAGCAACAAAAAAAATAATTGGAGAAGTAAAATAGGGGGAGTGGGGGTAAAGGCCGTGGAAAGTGTCATGGAAGAATGGATGTGTGATTGTGGACTTGAGGGGGCGCACGGAATGAACTGACGGGGGTTATTATTCAACCCCCGAAAAAAGCCAGGAGAAGCAAGAGTTCAGTTATTTTTAACACGAGAGCTTTATTGCTGTTTATGATGTCAGAGTTATTTACCTTTGGTAATCGAGCAGAAAGTACGGGGCAGAGATAGTTTGGAAGCCAGACGTAATAAACATTACCATAAAATATATGCTTTGGGGACACCCTGGCAAGAGTGTTCTCTTTGTTCTTAAAGAAATGTGATATCACGAAGCTGCAGTTTAGTAAATATATTTTTAAAAATGAATTTGTGATGGTTTATGTGTCTGGAAAGGATGGAGAACGCCAAGCAAACAGAGCGACGTGCCCAAGTTCCATAAACGGGGCTCTTGGCTTGTCGTGTGTTTCCTTGGCTAATGGATTATATTTCGTGCCACTGGCCACCATTGACCTAAAAGAAGTGAACAGAATGATCTTAGGAGGAAGATTTTTTTTTCCCCTTTTTTTTGCTGACTAGGGCACAGAATGTTCTGCTACATCATTGCAACATCCAATGCAGAAGTCTCATAAATGCGTGCTTCGATATGGAAGTCTTCAGTTTCTGATTAACCCTTCAGTTCATTAAAGAAAATAAAAATAAAAGAAAAAGAATATATATATATATATATAGACAAGCCTGATCCTGAAGTGTCAGTACCCAGCAGGTTTTCTGTCCTACCTGATAGTAACTTATCTGCCTGAGATACATGTGGTTCATCAGCAATCCAGGATCAGGGCTGCATACTCATGATATCCAACTGTGATATCCAAAACATGACCAACGAGAAAGCATGCCGCTGGCCTAATTTGTCTGGCTTTTTTCAGAATGAAAGATCTCGTTACATTTTATTAATGTGACATAAATTTGAAGGGTTTCGCCATTATCAAGAGCAATGGTTCACGTTCTATTACCAGCCCCTTGTTATCTGTAAGGATGCAAATAGGTCTTTGATCACTAAATAATGCACCTCTGAGCATAGCGTGCGGGCAGATAGGGGTCTGTACGACATCATCGTTGTCCGATGGAAACCACATATGTCCACTTTTTGTCAATTATTTTTTTACTTTTACTATAGATTGAATGTGCCCATTCTCCTCTGTCTACTGATAAAATTTTACATTTAATTGACCAATAAAAAGATCCTTTATGAAGTCATCCATTTAAGTAGTATTTTTTTGTTTGTACTAATTAACATTTGTATTCATGATGGTCTTTTGTATAGATTACTTTACATTGTTAATTTTAAGACATTTTGACAGATGGCCGTGCAAAGTTTTCTGTTTGTGGCGCTAGTGGTGTCTGATGTGGTTGCTTTAGTTTAAAGAAATAGGCCTACAAAATGTGTATCTTCACAATCCTGAAATAATAGATTTTCGGAGATACGTGTTTTTCATTGGACCGAAGGGATACGCCATCTGACTCTTCGGGGTTTGTGAGTTTGCCCTCAAATCCAAATACCTTCAAAGAATCAAGCAATCAGATCTTTATCGACTGCGGGGTCAGGAGTGGCCAAGGATGTACATGAAACAGAGTGTTTTAAAGTTTCATAATCATTCTCATTTTTATTTACATACTTTCCAGATACTTTTATCAAAATCATCTTGCATGTATGGCATGCAAAGGTTGGCTATATATTCACAGTTGGATATTTACTTGATTCTTGAAGCAATCCAAAGGCAGTGATCCTCAAGGAATCAAACCTGGGACCATTCAATCTCACTCCTTAACCATGCTACTTCTTGCTGCTCTGCTGGTTGATCTTCACGCGCTGCTGCAGAAACACTACACGACCGGCGATTGCTTCAAACAATGATTCGCTTCATCACAGAAAGAACAAACGTGTTCCCCTTGGAGAAATTATCTTGGAGAACTGCCCGTCTCAGAGGGAATTCACCTGGGAATTAAATAATTCCAAAGGATTATGATGAAGGAACTGAGGGGACTTTATCAAAGGTTATTGCCGAACAAGAGGCAGCCCATAACCCTTTTACTGGTTTCACTTTGAGTAAGGTTGAGCTACTGGCTTTTATTTGTTCCTCTTTGCCCTCGTAGCTCTTTTACTCATTTTTGTTACACGTTGCCCCATGCCACTGAAATTGCTAATTGTTATTATGCATCCATGCCATTGGAGCCATTTCTGTTCCTGTCCTAGCTGGACTACATGATGATCACAATTTATGATCAAATATATTTAGCACTTTTGGAAGGCCTAGACTACAGAAATCTGGGTACTTGACGGGGCACAAAAATTTTGTAATAACTCCGTTACAGCTGAAGTACAAATCTGCTACTTGAAATAAAAGATGTGTCACGATTCATTAATGATAAATATGAGATCAGTCGGGGAAAAATAAACATGATTTTGAAAGGTTGTCACAAGAGAACAAATAAAAAACACCAGATCTTTTTAATCCAAAGCAAACATTACTTCAGAGGGACCTAATCCAGCTATATAAAATGGGTTAAAAGAGAATGATCTGAGGTGATGATTGCTGTACTGGTAAACAGTGATCAAAGAACAAGGCCCTTGACCAATGGGGGGGCACCTTTTGTCTTTTATTTCTTTTATGTAAAAATTGCGCAGGGATTTTGAATAAGCTTCCCAACAAAGATAAAGTCCTTAGATTTATTGACGTCAGCGCTACATAAAATTTTACCATCCCTTAGATATATGGAGTGAACGGCCTGTACTTAGTACGAAAACCTCTACTAACATTTACCTGCTTTAAATAATTTGTATTTATCACATAAAAGTGTTGCCCGAGTGATATTCACTAAAATTCATTGCTGTAATTAGTGCACTGATGATAAATTAGAGTGAACTCCCCAAGGCTGGGAACATACACCTTATCCGCTCTTAGAGGTCTATTTTTACTGGGCCAAAAACTCAACAACAGTTTCTGCTTAAGGCTTGCAAAAGAATGAAATGAGTTCCATACAGTGATTCTGTCTTACAAAACTCACTTGAAATCATGGCCATCTCATAGAAACAACACAGTGTTTTAACAGTCCTGTAAAAACAATTAGAGCTGGTATTTATATATATATAAAAAGAATAGATTTTTTTTTCCGCTTCAGTTAAGTCAAAGGTCCAGTCACCAGTAAAGAAATTTAAAAAAATCAATCGTAAATCAACACAAATAAAATCAATGTGAGAGGACAGGTGACAGAGTGAATGAGGGCCTGAAAGCCGAAGATATTAACAGGCGTTTCCTGATTGTGATAAAATATTAACACATGGTTATTCCGGAGGTGCGGTCCTCCAACCCACTGCCCCTAATTACAACAGAGCCTTTAGCTATCAAAAGATCGGAAAACAACAAACACAAACATTAGAATTATTTGTTGTTTTCATACAGCTCTTTCCCCACTGATTAAAAATCTTGCCTTTGTTTTTCTTCTCTAACTTTTTTATCGGCAGTGATGAGTCCCCTGGTTGTCTCTCTGAAGCCCATAAAGATCTCACGGTGTCGCATCAGCGTGTCGACGGGAGGCGCGGACGTTAGCGGCGAGCCCGCAGGGCTGGGGGTCGGCTGGCGTGGCGCGCCTATCGGGGGTGTCCTGCAGCAAGTGAGCTGGTTCGCCTCGGCAGGAATGTGATCCGTCTGAAACCCGAAAGAGCCACATTAGTGGGCCGCGATGTGACAGCGTTATTGCTTCTGTGACATGAAAGCCTTGAACGCTAATCCTGCTGAGAACCTATTTGTTGAGACCTCGATGTGATGTGGGGATGAAAAACTCCGCCTACTTGTTTGCCAGAAGGTGTATTTTTTTGTCTGTGATCTCACAGGGTTGACGATTCCCATCAGCACTTAAGAACTATCACTATGACTTTCACAACAGCAGATTCCTATTACTTTATAATGGTGAGCAAGGTAGGGGTGATGAGTGATGGCCGAAAATCTTCAATCCACCACCAGCTCCAGCTCCCACTCACTGCCAAATAGCCACAATGCAGTGCAATGGTCCTATGGATGAGAAGAGACTAGTGTTTCAGGTCCAGCAAGTACAATTCCAGATGTGGATTTTCTGCCAGCCAGTAGAGTACTTCGTGATTGTGACTTGTAATACTCAGCTAGTTGGTAGAAACAAAATTCTGGTCTGGATTTGTATTTGCTGAACCTGAAATTCCCAACACTAGGAGAGAGAGGGAGAGCTTTAGTAAAACTGCCTCATACCTGAATACATCTGTTTCTCCAGCTGCTTTACGGACAACGACAGGAGGTGGACCTTAATAAGCATGCCTACTACTGGGAAATAGCTAGGCTTTAGTTTTAGCTACTCCTTAATTATCACTGAGCGTCCATGGCAGGTAAAACGTACCAGTGAGAGTTTTGGGAGCACAATCTCAGCAAGGTGAGCCGCATGCAGAATGGGAAAAATGCTGGAAAAATGTTCACCAGATGTTGCTTCTGCTGACGACTGGCAGTGGTTTCAGGGGCTTTCCGTGAAGCATAGAGACAGGGTGATGCACGACACTGGAGTTGGCTGATCGGAGGATGACTTGACGACAGGTGGCCAGAGAGAGGTGGCAGACAGGCCTCCGCCACAAAAAGCCTGCTCGATTCGGAAGCTGTCTGAAGGCACTTACGTGGCTTGGATGAACGTCCGAGGGGATCCCGTGTTGAGCCCCAACCGGCTTGCTGCTTTCAGATCATACTACCATGGGCCGTCATCACTCCCATCCAAATTCTCAAGGTGGAACACCTGGTAGCAGCTAGTAGGTCTTAGTATCAGCATAGTTAATGTCTCATGCGGCACAGTTTCCCTCCGAAGCCTGCATCTCTTGAGAATTGAATGCCAATAAATGTCAAACTCAGAAAAAGAAATGCCCGTCTCCACAACGATAAGGCGAAGGCCTCGGGGTAAGATCAGATGAGCGTATGACAAATCCGGCCTTTGATCTGCAATTCTTTGGCCGTCGTCTTTTAAAATAAATTGGTGCCTGACTGATAGAATGCCTTTGTTGTGATGCTGGTCCTCGTGCCGTCATTACCAGCCTGGATATACCCTATTTCTTTCTTATTTCATACTGATAAGTGATCGTAAAAGGGAATATATATGTATGACGCAACTTCGCAGACCTTCGGCTGCAAGAAAGATTCACATTAAGGTTTGTAATAGGCCTACCTTTTAGATCTAAATTGAAACCATTTCAACACATAATGCCCAATGCAGACACTGGATTCAGAACCCTAAAATCCGCAGAAACGCAGAGGAGGTAAAGTCACCGTGTGAGTGATGTAAATGACCCAGGTCCCGCAAGCGAGGATAACGCAGTCGAAGGAGCTAAATGAGGTAAATGACGCCGTTATTACAGACTAGCTCACCTCCGGAGAGCGTTCTTCTGCCCGATTGTCGTAGGGGAGATAAGTGGGCTAACGCTGGGCTTAGCCTGGTACCGGTGGTGCCAGTGACAATGCCAACATGTAAATGTCACCTTAGAACAAAGTCGTCTAATGTTGTTTGTTAAATAATCTTCCCTACCCTTGAAATGTTCCTCTAGTAGGAGAATGCAGAACTGGCACAAGCAGCCACTCGACTTGGCTTGAATGAATATTTAACCCATTGTGTTGATGATTTTTTTTCTACACTTCTGTCTTTTCCCTTCTTGTCAAAGCACTCGTTTTGTGTCTTTTGTCAGTTCAGACAATGATCCAGTCCTACAAATTTTGTTCATGTTCATAATATATGTTAGATTTGTACAGCGACATAATTAATACCATTTTTTTGCCATATCCTCTGAACTATAGGAACTGATTTGAATTACAATTAAAAGAGTAATAATATAAATCTACTGTGGTAGAATGGATGCACCCAGGTGGCTGACCCAGATGGAATGCAGGGCCATCCATTCAGCGTTCACAGCGAGCGATACAATACAATACAACGATTGTGTCTGACTGGTTTGTGTACACGGTTAGATCAATCTATGTGCTATTGAGAGGCAAATCGATTTTTCTTTAACTTTGTCCATTTGGTCTTAGGAATGCCACGGGTCATTAAAAAACTGATAAAAACAATATATACATGTAGATGAGTTTATACTGAGATTTTGCTGCCAAGAGAATCGTTATGGGACTGGCCCACCTGACTTTCTGCCGGCCCCCCCACGCTGTCATTTCTGGCTCCGCTATTGATATAAAGATTCGTATTTTATTTAGAAAATCAAAGAAGGCTGGGAAAATTATTGGCACACCTCAGAAGCATTTAACTTTATGTCTGTTTCCTGTGTGTTTCACTCCACATGTGTTTAGTTGCCGGTCTTAGTAAAAATTCCACACTACAAAGGTTCCACGTCGAGATAATAGCTTCAGATCTATTCCAACACTCCTCTGTGTGAAAGACCAAGAGAGAACACCTTCTAGTGAACCTTAAATGATTATTTCCAAACATGGGCAAATTTCCAAAGAGCTTGGGATTCCTATTTGCATAGTCATAGCCTTAAGAATTATTTTTCAGTCAATGGGACTGCTCCAACACCCCCCGGGCTATGGGTGAAGAGGGAACTTGATGTTCCCCAAAGCTGGTCCAAATTGTTGAAGAATATCACAAACGACCTTCAAAGAACTGAAATTTGCACCAATTACCGCACTAAACCAAGAAAGGTGTGTATATATATATATATATATATAGCTCATGTTCTAGAAAGAACTTGCAGCTGACAGATATGCACAATGAACTTTGCTAAGGATTACTAAATCATCTTTGTAAGGAAATGTTTTGGGGAGAGCGGAAACATGTGAATTCAGAGCTGTTTAGCAGTAGACATTAGCGATTAGCAGACAACCGAATGAAGCAAAGAGCACCTCCCTAGAGCCAAATATAAGAGCGGATCAGTAATGTTTTGGGTAATGATCCCAAACATAAATCTTAAAGCACCCAGCAATGTCTCCAGATGAAATGGAGGATTGTTCCGGAGTGGCTAGCGATGAGTTCTGACCCGAATCCCAAGATGAAAACCCATTGTGAGATGAGAAAATAACAGCTGATCAGAAGAGCTCTTTGAGAATTGAAGCACTGGAGTGGCTTGCAGTGAATAATGGAGTTTCCTCTGATAAAGGCCGTGTCACTCAGTACCAATCACTGGCTATTCTTAATTTGTCTAAAAAAAAAAAAAAACATTCTTTTTTTCTAATATTCTGTTTTGCTTGTAATAAAACCAAAAAGAATGCGAGAAAGCTGCTTGGTTTCAATTCATTCGATTTATTTAAATTTTGACTTTTAGTCCCAATAAAATTGTAACACAACTGCAAGCCGAAGGGATGCAGAAATTGTGCCCTTTATTTATAGCCCGTGCAGTGGTGCAGTGCCCCCCACCTCATACTCTGTGCTCCCTGTGATAGGCTGCAGGCTCTCCGTGACCCTGTCCCAGGTAAGTGATTATGGGGAATGGATGGATGTCCTTAACATGTCCTTGGAAATATAAACGTTATCTTAAAATATAACAACTGTCTCAGAATTTGAGGAGAAATATGTCTGGCATTGAAAGATCAATTTGTAAGATTCTTCCGCGTAAACAAAACACAGGACATGAAGATTTTGCTTCCTTGTGGCATGAATATCGGTTCTCTGCTGTACTCTGGACAAAAATCTGCTCCTTCTGCTGTGTCAAAAACCTCGCAGCTTGCAGCAGATTGACTGTGGTTTCATTAATTGCAGATCCATTCTCTGGATCGCAGTGAAACTCTGCAGTGGATGTAACACACTGCATTTGGGAGCCTTTGCATTGATTTTAGCTGTAATTTTCCAGGAGCAGACCTTGCCATAACTTTTCTCTAAACGCCACACAGGAGATTAAGGAAGTAGCCGTTTAATTAACTCACATAATCAATCGATGTAGTCTGAAGGTGTGGACTGTGACTTTGTAATTTAGGAGTTGGGGGGGGGGGGGGGGGGGGGGGGG
>JAUMHC010000085.1:11137069-11154569 GCA_032359785.1 Heteromormyrus szaboi | reverse complement strand
GTGTGAGGAGTGTTAACCACTGCAGCACCATGCCGCCCCCCATCTGCATAACAGTGAAAGGAAATAATCAAATGACAAAAGTGTAACAGTTGCATTCTATGAACTTTTAAGTAAACATTCTGTGCAATAGATCAGTCTTGGATGTCGTCTGAGCCCTGAGAAAGACAAGAGAACCAGGAATTCAGGAACCTTTTGGAACATCATACCTGGACACAGACATTTGACACCACAAAGACAGAACGTGGCCTGAATTCTTTTCGGGAAATAAATAAGTAAAGAGGGAAATGCTACCAGAAGGAGACAAAAAGTAAAGTCCCTGAGTATCGGCTGCCTCATGCTGTCCTGGACGGAAGCGATTATGAGAAAGCATTTGCAGATCCATCCCCATGAGCCCATGCCATAGGTGAGTGGGTGCCACCTGTACCTGAGTGACTCAGCACACCCCCAAGCAGCAAACCAAGTGCGAAACGGCAAGGGTACAAACCGACACCACCAGATCCAGGCTCAGCCGCAGGGCTACTGCTCTCAGAGATCTGCACCCCGTCTTCAGCTGGGTAACCTCTATTTGTTAGTGGTCTGGGTCCTGCCAGCGTCACGGGCCCCCCTGGTGGTCTGGGTCCTGCCAGCGTGACGAGCCCCTGGTGGTCTGGGTCCTGCCAGCGTGACGAGCCCCTGGTGGTCTGGGTCCTGCCAGCGTCACGGGCCCCCCTGGTGGTCTGGGTCCTGCCAGCGTGACGAGCCCCTGGTGGTCTGGGTCCTGCCAGCGTGACGAGCCCCTGGTGTCACTGGGGAGAGTCAGTTACTTTGGGAAATTAACCTGACATCCCCAGCAGGGGGCAACATGGCTCTGGCTGTTTTTTCTTAACTACTGTTAGTCTTGATTGTTTGTTCTCTTCACGCTTTGCTCCATCCTCTTTTTAGGTACCAAACATTCAGGGTTTTTTGACCTAGTGGTGCTATTTTTCTGGACCAGTCACAGAACGCCCATTAGGGACCCATAGGTGTACATTACCGGCCAGTGTTAAGGATGCTAATTCATCTAGCTTGATTTTTGAAGTGTGAGAGGAAACAATAGTGCAGAACTAGGGAGAATGTGCAAGCTGTACTGGAAACCGAACCCCCAGCCCTGCAGTTATCATGCTGCACTGCTATCCAGTGCAGCTTGAATATGTCACTGCTTACATAAATATGACATGGCAGCTAAAGCCATGGATACTGTAGCACAGTGAACTGTAGCACAGCCTTGCTGTTCTGCGGCGAGGGGAGGCAGAGTAGCTATATTAAGAGGCCCATTTTAGACTGTGGGCCTGACTGTCTGCGCCTTATTTCCTGCCCAACAGTCAGATGATAGCAGTTCACCTTCTGTGAGAATGAACAGATGTACAAACAGGAGAGTCACACAGGGAGAAGAGGCACCCAATGACTGTAATTAACACAGGAGAGTCGGGCATTGCTGAGCGGTGAGTGTGTGTGTGTGTGTGAGGCTGTGTGGGCAGGGAGTGGGCGGCAGGAATGGTGTGTGTGTGTGTGTGAGGCTGTGTGGGTGTGTGTGCTGCGCTTGCAGCATTTTCTGTAGAGCCTCTCTTGAGTAAATAAATGTGTGTGGTTACCCTGCTGTTCACAATGACAATGTCAAGCACTGTATAGGTGGCGGTTTATTTTTTACATAAATATCAAGGAATAATATTTGATGCAAAAATGTTGTGCCTCAAATGATTCTATAATTGACACTGATTATTTTGCTCTGGCCCTGCAGTTTTCCCTGCTTCCCAGAATGAAAAGCACACAAACAAATCGATCGTTTTTGTTTCAGATGTTGACATAATTCTGCTTTAAAAAGTGAATATATTCTAATCGACAGTGGCGTCGGAAGGAGTTTGACATTGGTGCGGGGGTATGGGGGGGGGGGGTGTACAAATGCAATAGCCTACAGACCCACCCCAGGTTAAGATGGGGATACCTTCCGATAAGCCTATCGTAAGCCAAAATTATCTTAAGGTGAAAATGCATTTTAATACAGTACACCTATGCTGACAAACATCATAGCCTAGCCTACCTTAAACATGCTTAGAACATTTGCATTAACCTACAGTTGAGTAAAATCTTTAAAACAACCCTATATTATAATAAAGTGTTGAATATCTCATGTAATTTAAAAAAAAAATAAGTGATCCATTCGAAAAAATGATTTGGTCTGATACCTGACTACATTCTCAGTTAAGAACGCCCTTGTTGTTTTTTTCTTTTTTTTGTGAAGGGGGGTGTCTTCCAATATCGGGGGGGGGGGTGTCCTCCCTGTCCCCACTACTTCCGACATCCCTGGCCATAGAAGAAAACATACTGAGGTTCCATATCCCCCTTTTCCAAACCACTGCCCCTCAACAGCCATGTAGCCCCCGGTCCCTTTCCCACGCTAGGAGGCCGTCGGCCCCTTTGACTGAAAATCTCCTCTCACCAATAACTTTGGTGGCTCATTCCGCTGGCTTAGTGCAGGACGGAGGTCTGGCAGGGGAATCCTGCGGAGCTGCGAGCTCACATTTCCACACTACGAATAGCACTGCGCACATAATACTACCATGTGGAAGTTTAACATTAATAGTTTGCCAGCCTCGGTGGAAGTGAACCCACATCCACCAACGACCCCCCCTCTATATTTAGCTCCGATTAAATGACGCACAGCCTCTGTTAATTGCTTACATTACAAGGTCGTCTGACAGCATAGTTTTGTGTTAAAAGCACCTGCAGTGAAAGTCCATTATGATGTTGCTCTGCTGTTCTCACATTAGATTAAAACTGCTTCAGCCACACCATTGATCACAGGAACTTGCCTGAATGAGAACTGGCTGCCTTCAATGTAAAATAAAAGGTTCCAATAACAGACTTATGAAATGCACTGTGTTTAACACCATTTATGTAGAGGACCTGTTTTTGGGGAGAGATCAGAGGTTTGTTTCATGATACAAAGGACCACATGGGAAAAATTTAAAGTTTCAAATTCAATTGTTTGGAGAAGCCTGATACGACTGAGGAATGTCACGGGACTTAGCAAACATCTTGAGGGACATACAGGAAGATGCCAGGAACAGACGACAGGAAATATTTTATGGCAGCGATGGAATACCAGAATAAAACTGGGTGTTCTCCAGTCTTGAAGGATAAACTAGCACATATGTAGGGGAAGAATTTGTGATAAATTCATATATTCTCCTTCTGGGTGAGGAGAACTGGTGCAAAAGAGAGACAATTTACAGTAAGTTACTCTATTGTCATAATAAGTGTTTTTTTTTTTGTTGGGGGGGGGCATTCTCCCTCACTAGTGAAAAATACTAATGGGTTCTTGTTTGTCACTATAATAATTCATTTTGGAAAGATGCTTACTAACTGGCGGGCCACCATAAACATTGTATTTTCCAGATGCAGTGGACCTTGGCTTTGTATCACTGATGGAATTTGTCCCTCCAGTTAAAAATAGCTGTGGATCCAAACAGAGCTGAGAGATAAAAAATGACCAGTTACCATTTGTGAATGAAAGATTCCCCACTGTTGAGTTCCGGCTGAGGAGGCTTGGAGGAGGACAGACTGCTCGGGTGCCCGGCCAGTGGGCTCCACATCAGCGCAGCAGTCCGGCACATTACCAGCGGTGTGACATAAGAGCCACGGAAACGTCATGCAGAAAAACCATGAACATAAAGCGACTGATGTGTAGGAGGTGTGCAAATATTGCCTTGAGATATCCATAATGACATTCTAATAATCATTCAACCTAATATGACTCACCTTTGGGGGGGAACTAGGAGGGAGATTAAATTATGTCATAGATGGTGAGCAATTAGCAGTACTGTTAGCTGTGCTTGCATTTTCTCCTTTTTGGGTAGCTGAATGGAATAATCTCATTGTGTATGTTTGAACATGATCTGTTTCCATGGCAACCTCACACAGCAATGCAACTTCTATTAAAACCCACGTAGGATGGGATATGTCTAAATGAGTTCTGGCTATCTGTGACAGTGCAGGCAGCCGGCTTGCAGGGGATAGACACTGCAGCTCAGTTTGTCTCTGTGTGTCTCTATGATTACATTGGCAGGCATGTAGCCTAAATAATGGTGAATTCACTTCACAAGCACGCGTTTCTGTTGCTGTTCAAATGGCATCTGCTTCGCTGGTATACTTTATATCTGTCCGTACCGGAAAATATATTCAGAATTTTGTGAGTGCGAAAAGTCTTTTAGTAAATGAGCCTGAATGCATTTCAGTCAAAAAAAAGTGAATTAATGTCTGCAAGCATCCATGCTATTGATGTTTACATGAGGATGAGATTCAGACTTTCAGAGCCTCTATTAATTTTACTGAAAAAGAAGCTCAGCTGGGTAGAGTTTCACCTCACAGACCCAGGGCTCAGTGCCTGATGGCTCAGATTTGTACTTGCAGGATTTGCCCATGTGCTTAGTTTCCTGAGGGATTGTTCAGGTGCCACTCACATGTCAGATTTGCCCTTTCTGTGAACTGGTGACCACAAACAGTGTTTATAGTATGACTGAAGGTGTGTGTCTGTGTCTGTCTGAGTCTGTGTGTTGGTGATTATTACATTATGCTGACTAGATTTCAACTCAATTCACTGTATTTTATATAGCGCCTTTTACAACAGAGTCATCCCAAGGTGCTTTACATGGATGTGCTGTGATACATTAAATATCATTAGAGAGAGTAATACAGAAAAGGAAGGAAGGAAATGAAATAAAGAAAGCCAGATGACAAAATGGAATGAAAATGTCTTAGGTAAGGAGAAAAACCCTCTGGGGGTCCAAGGTCAACTTTCCCCACAATTTGATAAAAATTTGTACATTTTTACATTTCTTTGTTCCCTATGAAGATATCCACAATTTTATAAAAATCTGTGAATGCAATCAAAAAACTAAACATGCAAAAAAGTCTTGTTTGGTTACTAATGATTAAGGTTAAGGCTGGGTAGGGTTAGGGTCGTCATGTTGGGATTAGAGTTTTCCCCATAGAAATGAATGGAGAGTCCCCACAAAGATATAATTACAAACATGTGTATGTGTATGTGTCCCTGAGAGTCGTTCTGTCTGCTCGCGAGCATCTGTGCATCTACATTTGCGATGTGTGTCTTTTCGTTGCTGCGGTTTTGTTTGCCTGACCTTTACGTTCGTGTCTGTGAGTGTGTAACAGCCGTTTCTCCAGTGTGTGTCTGTTTGTCTAGCCATGCTTGTCTTGCGAGCCCCTGTTTAATATTGCTCTCAGCCTCCTTGGAACCTTTGAGTGAGTTTTATGGTACTCTGTGTTCTGGTGGCTGAATTGGGGGCATTTTTCTCCAGAACTCGCCGATCGCACCCCCGCTGATGTGTTTGGCCGCTGTTTCCCAGTGAGTGAGAGTCCATTTCCATTTATATGACACGGTGCGTGTTTTTGGCCACATGGTGAAATGGTTTGTGGTGCAGAATCAACATCTCCCTCCCTGTCCAGTGCTCTCCCACTCTCTGGAAAGGACTCCTTTGCGCTGACTCGTCCGGGAAGTTCCGTAAGCCATGAGTCAGGCCGCTGTCAGGACTTCCGAGCCCAGTGGTCCAATACCTCAACCCTGCAGCCCAAGTAATGACTTGTCCATTTAAAACCAGTCTGGCCTCGCATTACCTGTGACACGGCCCATATCACACACCCCGGGATCTGAGTCACTTCCACCTGAGCTGATGTATCTAGCTGTGTGCCCAGGTGTAGGTTCCAGTCCTGTAGCTGGCAGATATAAAGCTTTCCTCACATGTATGTCGCTTTGAACGAAAGTCTCCATTCAGTAAGTTCATCTAAACATTCCTGAGAGCAAGTGAGGCCAGACACTGTCAAGATTCATCCAATAGTATCTGCACTCCATTTTTTCTTCTTCGGGACTGTCGAGTAAACAGTTTGAGGCTGCTTATATAAGGTCTCATGTGAAAATTATTAATTATTAATCATGAACGCACATTAGCGTGACAATAAATCAGCTCTTTGTTGTAATAAAACCCCCCATCACGGTGAGTCAGCAATGACTCGGTCTAACTGATATTTTAATTAGTCACCTAGAGAAGAAAACATGTCACATTCCGGATGGGGCAGGGGGTTATGTTTTGACCTCCCGGAGTGCAGCCCTCGGGTTTAGTCAGTGCGTGTTGACGCTCGTTGAGAAAGAGAGCCGGCCACAATTCCCACTGACGCCTCCTGCCCATCCAGACCTTGGGGGGGCGGGGGGGTAGGGGGGGTGGTGATGATGCAGAGCACGTAGCCACCCCCCAGACTGACATGTGTGAACAGAACACACCCGATCCGCTAGCCCATACCCTAGGGATGCTGGCTGGGTCAGATGAGGCACTGGGCTCCAAGATCGCATCTCTGCGGCCCCCATGCGCCGCATGTCTGGCTGGGGGGAGGTGCTGCATTTCTGCCAAAATGCTCCATCTCACCCAGACTCCCTATCAGCCAACCAGATAATCAAATTGACTTTAGTACAGCATATTTCCAGGAGGGCGGCGCTGGGACTCGGTGGGTAGCTCTGCTGCCACACGCCTGCACGGCTGTTGGGGGTTCCCGTCTCCGACGTGTCTGCGCAGTTCGCATGTTCTCCACACGCTGCATGGTTTCCTCCTGCAGTTCTACACATGCAGCTCAGCTAAGTGGTGTCTAAATTGCCCATATGATGTGAGTGTGTCATGTGATGGACTGGCATCCCGCACAGGGTGTCCCCCTGCCCTGTGCCCTGTGATGGACTGGCATCCCATCAGGAGTGTACCCCAGCCTTGTGCCCTATTCTTCCTCAGATAGGCTCCAGGAATAGCGGTAACCTAGATAAGTGGTTAGAAATTTTTGCAAATAGGCTGAAAATTAGCTTTGCAGTACATTCATTTCACTCCAATATGAGAAAAACTTCAAAGAGTATAATACTCTAAGAAAACAATGTCTAAAATTAAAAATCAAATCAAGGGGCAATCTCTGCTTTTTCCCCTCACTAATGCACGCACAGCATCAGCGTGTTTCCAGTGGGCCACTTTAGACTGAAAACGGGCAACTTTAAAAATCACAAATTGGAGCGATTTCCTTACATCTGGAATCAAACGGCTGTTCCTGAACCTGAAGCCGTTGCGGGGGGGGGGGGGGTTTGTGTGCATGCACTGTGGGTGCGTCAGTATTTACGCCTCAGTTTTATAGGAGCTACGGCTGTAAATGCGTTTATTTAAGGAGTCGGGATTTAGTGGCGTGTTTGCAAGCGCTCTCCTGGCTAGACAAGAGCCCCCCGTCTTCACCAGCATTAAGTGTCGGTGACACAGATGGAAAACATCTGGGCTCAGTGCCTGCTGAAGACACCTTCAGCCCCAGGATCGCGTCGCTTTTCACTAGGGTGAAATTAAGACAGCCGTATAATTATAATAATGTAATTATGGCTGTTAAGCTACTGTTTGCAAACAGCTCTGGCTCCAGGATTTTCTTTAATTCCCTCTTTGTAGTTCGACTCTGCTTTAGGTTAGAAAGTTTTTCAGCCTTTGATGCGTTCGGCAAAACTGACCTCGCTTCCCCTCGGTGAATGTTTCTACTGCGAAGAATCCATGTGTCAAAGACGGTCCAGTCCATTGAATCACATCGACTCTTTATACTATTCTACTGTCGCTTTCCCTCAAGCTATTTGCTAAAGCACTCGCTTCCTTAAATGCTATAAATAATGGTACCTTTGTCTCATATATTACAGACCGTATTCCTTATTTATTGCAAAACATGGCTTTAGATCTTGAAAATATGATACGTTTGCCGAGGACATCTTGAAATGCTTTATACTGCCTGTTAGCTAAATCTGCGTTATGTACATCTAACTTGCGTCTAATTTGTGATGACTGCACATTTCCTGGGATTAGGTATGACTCTGTTGAAATGCACTGAAGCCTTTTCACCAGTTGTCCGGGATCCCTAAGTCCTCCTCCATGATTAAATGATCCATAATTAACAATCAATTATGACTGGAGCAGCTCCAGAGGTCTGTCGCTTTTGGTTGCGGTCCAAATGCCGTTGGCTGTCGAACAGGGGATGACCTCATAAGTCAGGTCTCAGAATGGACCGTGTTAAGTCTGGTACCCAATACACGTTATTCTGAACATCATAGATTATCTGAGCACTTCTGTCTCTGTAACTGTTAAGTCTCAATATTTTGTGCTGCAATCCAGTCTGGAAGCACTACTGGGGTATTGCAAATCCAGCATATGAGGTCCATTGATTGAAACATCACAGCAAGCTAAGTAAAAAAAAATGTTTTAACTTAACGTTAACCAGTCATCTGAAGACAGTCTCCAAGACAGCTTGCAAAAAAAACGCGTTTTTTTCCAGTGGATGTAAGCCAGGTGTTAGTATTATTTAAGATGCTGGATTGAATTTAAATTGGCACAATCACACTCGGGAGAAATGGGAAAGATGTAATGTATGCTCAGATGATATCATATGAATCAAACCGCCTGTTGTACTGTACTGCATCGCGCGTTGTAAATCACGGCGGTCATTAAAGTGTAGCGCTGCAGGTTGCGCGAGTCACATTCGTCATTGTTCCGTAGTGCCACACATCACACATATCACGCTAGTCATTATAAGAGGGCGGCCCTTCTCGGCATTAATCACCCCGGGCAGCCAAGCCGAGATTCCCTCTCGCTGAATTCGCCGTTTTCAGGTTTATCGCTGAAATGTGTGAGCGAACGACTCCACCGTCTGAACGCGGCCGGCGCTTTATAAACCCCCATCGCCCTCCCACTAACCCAGAAAAGCAGCCAATGAGATCACAGGCCTTTTCAGGTTGGCCACCCTGACCCAATGTGCACACGGGCACACATGAAGCCAGGAGCCTTTACGGATTGTTCCACAGAAGTGTGTAAATGCCTGGTTTGCCCCCCCCCCCCGACCCACCCACTTTTTCCGTTCGCGGTTTAATACTGAACCCCACTCACATCATCACTCTTAATAGTGGTTCTGGCCAGGTTAAATGTTCTTGAGACTCGCAATCGGCTCAGATTTCTCCCCAGAGATTTTGCCCTGGAATCTGACACACTCACATCATATGGGCAGGAGATCGCCCTCCATAGACACCTGTGGTCTTCACACACAACGAAGGACTGGGTAGGCTGGGCTAGCCTGCCAGGATGCTTGTCAGTTTGAGCTCCCACCAAATCAGAATCCTTTATTCGCCAAGTAAAAAAGGTACCCCCCCCCCCCCCAATATTCAGATGTGCTCACAATGCACCCCCCGCCCCCCCATATATATATATTTTATATCTAAATTACAGCCTTGGTTCCCCGAAATGTTGAGTCCATGGCTGCGGCCTTGGTATACAATGAAACATATAATCATGACAGAAGCATCACAAACAACAAATAGAATTCGAAAAATAGAAATTAAAATGAGCAATTTACAATTAAGCACGTAAACATATAAAGGTGAGATAACCATACATATCAGACAGCTTTGGGCGATGTGCAAATAAGCTTATGAAGTCAATAATAGCATACAATAGCGTTATTTCTTAGAAGCTGTTTTCGTACTTTAAGTAGCTTTTATTATCAAACCTCTCCTATATATTTTGGAGCGTTTTGGGTTAAGTGCCTCATACGAGGCCGTTCTTCAGCCCGGAACCTGCGCCCCTTTCGTCTCGCGCGTCGGACCCTGAACCGCAGCCAGCTGTTCTGTTGCCGAACGGCAGCGCGCTTCCAAGAGTCCCTCCCCTGATGCCGCCAATAGCAGAAACGGCCCCGTTAGACCCCGAGGCAACGGTAGCCATGGGGACCGGAGTCTGTTGCCTGAAGAAAAGCAGCTGGTGAGGGGCATCAGTATTCCAGGAGAGACCTGGGCTGACCCACTTACGGGCTGCGCGGGTGAGACCTGGGCTGACCCACTTACGGGCTGCGCGGGTGAGGGGGTGTGTCCTACCTCTATCCAGCCGTCTCCCTTAGGTACCCCGGCACACCTTGCGAGGGGGAGCCTAAAGGTGTGCTAATTTCAGCTGCCATGATCATTTAAAAGATGAGGGCCAGCACACACACACACACGCACACACACACACACACACACACTTCAATAAACGGCACATTTACACAATAAATCCTCTGGACAAGCTACAAAACCTAAACTGCATGCGTCCTTACAAACGTGCTATACGCTGGATAAATAAACGCTAAATGAAACAGTCGAAGAACAAATCTCTTGACCCAAAAAAACCCAAACCCCAAGAGGCAAATGCAACTACCACACCTTTGGGCATATTTAAAGCCGTATTTTTATTCATTGTGTTCGCCACTGTTCCCCAAAACTACATATTCTCTGCTACCTAGTACAATAGGGTATATCATGTAAGAGAAAATGTGATTCATGTCTTACTCTTTATTGTTGTTTTTTTCTATACATAAAGAATCACTATTTCCGCATCCATAGAGACCCCTACACATTTCCTTCCCACGTTACGCTTAACCATCTCCACACCTAGCACCATAAATCTTTTTTCTTTTTGTAGTTATTGTGTTAGATGTCTGAAAAATATTCGAGTGTTCTAACGCCCTCTCCATCCTCATGCCTCTGAATCGTGGCAAAAGATTGGCATTGAGAAAGTTATTTCTGAGACCGTGAAAGCATCCGATTACCGCCAATTAAGTCCTCAGTTTATTTAGCCATTCTTGCAAGCAGCCTTTGTTGTCATCGACCTGTAAACCCTGGACTCAACTGTGCGAATTAAACAAACATCCCGATTCACGAAGCGGTGACAGTTTGTTAAAAAAATTAATTGCAATTTATCCATGAATGCGTATTGTATAACTACACAAATTAAATGATTCAGACTAAAAGCTTTATTCACAGTTGGCTATATGTTTGCGTGCTGCGGTAAAACAATTCTAGGCTCAAATTCGATTTAGCATTTTATTCATAGCGGAGTCATCAGAGAGCGACTTGAGCAAATGAATTGAGGCGCAGTCCTTTGTTCGGTGCTCTGAATGGAAAAGTGCGTGCGAAATAAAATAATTGCTTTAAAAAGGGAAAAGATGACGTGACTGTATTTTGGTTATTTGTGGAAAACGTAAATACCGATAATTCCGAGGAAAGAGCAATTTGGATTTAAATGTGACTGTCAGTCATGAAGTTCGTTTGGTTTTATGCATCTTGTCATGATGTAGTGCGATATTTAAATTATGCCTCCGATTTCAGCCAGTTGTGAAATTGGGGTAAAATGCTGGTGGAGTTTCTCAACCGAGCCGATTAAGTGATCAAGAATGTCATGGTCATGCTGTGCTCTGCATTTTATCATAGTTTAAGAAATATGGGGTCCATTTGGGTTTACTTGTCGCTCCACTAACTGGCTCGCTGGAGCTTCAGCCCATCCTAAGTCTTAAATGGTCATCGGTTCCTCTTGCCATTTATTTACAAGACAGATTGCCTCATCCGAAGCGATCTGCACAGCTACTCGAGACGTACGACTATAAGCGCTTTCCAGCATAACATCGGAGAAGTTCGCAGAGAGCCGAAGATACAGGTCCGTCGACGCTATAAGCGCTGTTTTCACCCCGTCTTCTCGTTAATAAATCAGCGTCTTGTTTTGACCACCCAACGGATCGATGATGAGCTTAACGCAGAAAACTCCTGAACTGTGTGCAACCCGAGATCACATGTTAAAATCTGAGGGAAGACTCGCGTTTTCAACCCCCTTCCCCCTCAGTGAAACTCGAACCTAGATATTTCAACAGGGATCCGTTCCTCGGGAGATAGAAGAGGATTGATTGTGTTTTAAACTGCAACGATATCGGTGAGCAGATGCCCGGGCTGAAGCACGAAGCCTTGCTCGGTGCCACCTGATAGCACACCCAGGGCTCGACCCAGAGAAGACGCCTTCCCTGTTTATCTTGTACGGCGCGATAAAGTTGGAAGCAGGAAAGGGGAAGGGGGCTTGCCCGTTTCCGAAGGATGCCGCTGCCTTCCGTCCTCTTATTCAATCAAACATCATACTATATAGGCCTACCTTAACATCAAGACTAGACATCGAGGTGTGCATGTACACTGAAGGCGTGATGCCTCCCTTTCAAGGTGTCAAGGGATTGTCATGCTGAATAAGAGCATGCGCGTCAAATCATTTTGCAGTAGTTATATGAGAAGTAGGCCTATTCTTAAGCGTCTCCCGCAACTTAAATTAGTATCAGCGCAGTTTTTCCTGCATGGACCCATACACTGAACTGAAATCTTTACCCATGACTGTAAAGTTACATCCATCCGGCAGTTTTACAGTTGCTTAACTAGTAAGGAACCAAGCGGCTCGAGAAGTTATTCAAGTTAAGCCTATATTATCTTTACGTGTAACCGGATGGGATTCTTATCCATGACATCGAGATTAGTAACTCCTTTCGATTAGCCTAGCTATTGCACTACTCATCTGACTTCGCATAGGCCTGTCTCTATATTTCACATACGGAGCACAGAGAGACGACCTTTACGTTTTGTTGGTCTAATAAGACTTTAAATGGTTACAAACAGGCTATTCCTTTAATAGAAGGGAAATGTTTTGTGACAATATATCGTGTCACTATTCTATATGCTGGGTGCTCTAAAGAGTAATATACAAACGATCTTAAGCGATGATCATAAACATTGATTTAAAGTTCCGCCCGTTTTGTTAGTGAATAATTTGTTGCAGCTACGAGGTTATGAGAATTTATGTCCCACTTCACGCTTTTCCAGTTCCCTGCTTCAAGCACCGAAGTAGTTTCGTGCTGGGCGGAGGGGAGTCACCCTCCTTCACTCCTTTTTTTTGCGATCAAACCAATCAGGCATCCCTATGATTTCAAGGCGAAGCGGCCAACCAGCGCTCCGCAGGCCGGGGGGGGGGACGGTCATTCAGCGCCAGTGTATGGTAGTAATGCCACTCCACAGATGTTGGGGCTTCCTGCTCGCTTCTTGTGAGTGCTGAGAGCGATCGGGCGAGCGCCGTGCACGCTGCGTCCTGACACTTCTCCAAAAACTAAGACGCTTTCATTTGTCCCCACTAACAGCCGAGGATTTGCACGGTCGATCGGTGGGATTTTATGAAACTGGACGTGTGATTTTTCTTCCTCTTCTCTCGGATTAGTGTCCCTTACTTAGGAAATGGCAAAGCGTGTACCTGGGAGAAGATCGGGATTGGGGAAATGAGATTGGAAAGCGCAGCTGAATGACACGGGGGATGCGAGCGACCTGAAGAGCTTTAAGACGCATTTCTGCGACGGCGAGGCGTTTCGCTTGTTGCTTCTGCTCCAGACGAACGGGATTAATCCTTGAGGAGAGTCGCTTTCTCGTTTTCTTTTATTTTCCTTTCAACACAAGGATGTCTTGTGGATTCCTGATTGTCATTTTGTTGAAAACATTCATTGCTGTAGGTCTGGGCGGTAAGTAAAAAATCAAATAGACATTTTTTTAAAAAGTAGTTTATTTACATTATGTATTATTCTAGCATACTGGTGTTTGGTGGTTAATTGTGTGCATGTCACTTAAGGGATACATACAGCACCGCATTGATTATAACTGTTTCACACACGGACAGTTGTCTGGGAAAAAACACCTGGATTACCTGCTATCTCTGCGTCAAACTTTATAAATATCCGCCTTACCTTAGGATTATTTTGACAAAAAAATTGCAGTTAAGCTATGCGTAACATGGTTCAAATGTTCAATAGATATGACTATTTAATAGTTATTTAAATGCACACCGAAATGTAAAACATGGAGAAGTAAACAGGTATTAGTGTCAGAAGACTGGCATACGAACGACACAGACTAAGAAATAGAAAATTGCGCTGAATCTTTTTTTTATGTTGCGGTCGTAGAAGTGGCAAATAGGGGGTAACGACTAGTATTCACTGCACTTGTAGTTTAATTGACAGCCGAAAACAATGCATTTTAGTTGCTGGAACCTTTTTCCAGCCCCGCCACGGGAACCGCCGAGCAGCGCCCGTCTTTTCACTCGCATCTTCCAGGCGATCGGAGGGGTCGCAGCCGCCTTGCAGCCTGATCTCGGGCGGGCTGTGCCGCGTCAGATCGCGGCTGTTTCTATCGCTTTCCCTCTCTCCCCCATCTGACCGTCATGGTCACCCCAAGCCCCCGTGTCCATCGGCCACCCCGGCCGTCTATCCACCTCCAGTCACCCATCGGTGACAGGATACGCAAAGCGCGACATGATATCGTCTCTTTTACAAACAGACTTAAAAGTCAGCCCGCATAACTGGGTGTAGAAGGACGGAGCGTCGCTTTACAATTGAAACCAATAGCGAAAATTATTTTTGCTTTTTCAGTGCATCGGCACACATTTATACGAAGCAAAAAAAAAAAAACAATATACGTAATATTATATTTTTAAGCATACACCAGTGTTTATTATTGATTCAGCCAGGCAGCTTGTTGCTATACCGAGTTAACAATAAGGGACGTAGCGGGGCAGTCATTACGGATGGGGCTCTGTACTTCAGCGGGACACGGACGTTTTGTTGAATGAGAGTAATCGCAGTAAAATGATAAAACTGCACGGAATGCGACTGACATTATTCCAGCTCTGATAAAGGTGTCCTTTAGAATAAAAGAGTCGTGTAAAAGGTTATAAACTGCTGTGTTATGCACATATACGCCCGATTCTCTTACATTATTTGTTGCATTATATTGCATCACATTACATTTCATTTACATGTCCACTATTCTATAGCCGTATATAGTAGTTGTACGTGGTATTGAGCAAGAAAAAATATATGATGGATGAAAATTTATCGTAGCTTTCAAGTAATAAAGTGGTGCTGTTCATTTTAACGTCTTGTTTCGTCTTATTTATTTGCAGATACATGCGGGGGGAACATCCAAATAACCAATGCAAGTTATCTTACTTCACCTGGCTACCCAACCTCATATGGACCATCTCAGAAATGCGAATGGGTGATCCAAGCTCCAGAGCCGTACCAGAAGATCTTAATCAATTTTAACCCTCATTTTGATCTCGAAGATAGAGATTGCAAGTAAGTGCTGAGATTTTAAACTGAACTGCGCCACCTGCCGGCCATGAGGGTGTCCCGTTGCTGATTATCGCGCAAACAGCATATAGTTTACCTTAATCTCCTATATTTTGGCCTGGTTTCCTTAATGCACAAGTAGAATCAGGATTCTTCAGCAAAGAAGAATATAACGTTTATTTAATCTTTCATTTAGCCGTCTTTTTTAAACGTAGAGAAAGATGGGGGATCACAGTTATGCTTAATCCTTTCGTAACTTTAACGAAGTTGGGGGACGCAAAGATCGTATCTTTTTGAGCGATATCTCTGGTTTCTGTTTGACCTGTCCGTGGTTTTGGCTCTGTTATGGAAAAGCTTTGCCACTGTTGCTAAAGGCAAGTACACCTTCAATCTTCAGACGTGACTAAATGTACTACGACGCGAACGTGACTATTTCATTGTCTAAGTGGGAATCATTGAGTCCAATATTATTGGCATAAGCAGAGTTGGATGTTTGTCTTGGGGGGCAAACAACAGCATCTTGCTCACCTTATGTGTTAACACACGTATCTGAAGCACACATAACTTAGTATTTTGTCTGTACCAACAAACTGCTTATGCAAAGGTGCAAAGTTCCAGCACAGAACATGTGTAATGCTGGTCTGGCCAATTAATTGCAATTTCGACTGCCCCCTCCCTCCCCCCAAAACTCCACCCATGATTATTGGCACTGTTTAAGTAACCTTCATCTGGTTTGGGCTGCTTAGTGCTTAAAGCTGAAGGTCTGGCCACTGGTTTGGTGGCATTCGCCCAATTCCAGGGGACTTGCCCTTCACCAAGAGTGAACACTCCAAATGTTTGCGCTGCTTACTTGGGTGACCTTGGGAGATAGATAAGGCCGCACACTTAATTCAAACCATTCAAACCAGCCCACAGATGAAAACAGGGCTTTTATTAGAGCGTGATGTCAACCATCCATCCATCTAAGCCCTTATCCAGTACATGGTCACAAACCGTCCCAGGAAGCACGGTGCACGAGGCTGGGCTAAACCCTGGACGGGATGCCAGTCTCCCACAATGCACCATTATACACGTGGGGATTTCAGAGACTCCAGCTGTATTATCTGTATGCTGTGGGCCCAGGGGAGAACATGCAAACTTCACACACTAAGCGGAGGCGGGATTCGAACCCGTAAAGCCGGAAGTGTCAGGCAACTGCGCTTTAGTAAGCTGCCTTTATTTAGAACAATTAGTCTGTTATTTTTCGGCCCGTCCGAGGAAAAAGAAAGTTCTGGAAATTTCTGGTCGAAGAAAAAATATTTTATTTTCTGTGGTACAGCAGTATTTAGGAGCTCTGCGGCTTTAGGCCCAGTGACACAGCAGAATAGGCAAAGACAAAATAACTAAGCGAAACAAGCGTGTGACTGTTCTCTCGCTGCAGCAAGTTTGATAAAAGGCATATTGTAACCAGATGAGGTTGATCTGGGACTCTTTTGCATTTCGGTTGCCCCTGTGGATTTTCCGGTAGCTTTTAGTGTCGGGACGTGTCTTGAAAAGCCAGCGGGCAGAAAGTACAGCGTGTTTAAGAGCGTCTCAGCGGGAGGAACAGTCAGTCATGCCGTCAATGGCCTGAGGTGTGGGGAGCTTAAATGAAACCTTTGTGTGGGTGTCCCGGGGCGCGGCGTCACAGTCGTGCCCGGCCGGGGCAGCCCAGGAGAGACAAAGCCGGCTCGCTCAGACTTTTGGTCACATGACCACCGCTAAACCCCAAGCCGTAGATGCCGGAGTCTGTGCACGAGGACACGGAGCGGGATCTGCACGGTGCCTCTCGGGGGCTCAGCTGTCATGAGGGGGGAGTCGAAGCAGATCTGTCTCTTCAATGCCAGCAGACCTCAAAAAAACCTCGGTGATATAGCAAAGGCGGTTACAGGAGGCCATATCCTCTGGGCCTGGCCGGTGGATCTGGCGCGCCTCCCAGACTCTGTGCTCGCCGGAGCGCCGTGTGTTTTTGTCACACGCGCATGGTGACACTCCCCAAGGTGACCGGCGTGAAAGGACCTTTGAACAGTGGGAGCGCGGAAGGCTGCTTCGGGCCAGCTTGTCTCCATAACGGACAGGTCCGCGAGCCGGGGGGGGGAGGCCAGCTGGGTTTCCATCCAATTCTGTTCCATATATCTCCCACCTGCCATTTCCGGAGTATTTAATGCTTTTTTTAAAAATAGCACATTATTTGCCCTTGCGCTCACAACTAGTGACTGATGCAGAATGAAAAGTCTCCGGCGTATCCTAACCCCGTCCCGATCCGTTGTGAGAGTTTCCAAGAGTCTCGGCTAGCAGAATCCCCCCCCCCACTTGGAGGAGGGGGGCTTTTTTTTTCACCGTGGACAGCGAGTCTCTGTCCAGCGTTACCGCCTCACCTCAAAGGCATTTCCTCACAGGGGAGCGGCGGTCACGAGGCCGGCTGGGGGGGGGGGGGGGGGGGGGGGGGGGGGGGGGGGGGGAC
>JAUMHC010000085.1:11123770-11135095 GCA_032359785.1 Heteromormyrus szaboi | reverse complement strand
CCCCCCAAGGCCAGATTGATGGGGCCGGACACGTGCCGGATGAGCCAGGAAGTGGCCGCGGTCATTAGCTCTGGATGACCCTCACAGCCGCGTGGCCGCCTGTCCTGTGTGAGCGCCAGCCGCCCGCGTGCCCCGTTAGCGCGTCCGCATTGCACCGGAACCAAACGCGCCGTCTGCCTCCAAGCTGAGCTCTTCTGTTTGGACGCTCCCATTGCGCTTCATAAAAAAAGAAAAACACGCGTCGTTTAGCTGATTATTAATCCCACAGACTGAGTAAGCTGTTTTACGGCGATTTATTTACTTGGCGTTCATTATGATGTTGTATTTATTAACTCGCGGTTGTCTGGCCTGACCTGTGTCTGAACCTGGTGGTTTTGGCGGCTTGATCACGATCCCCTTCGTAAGGATGTATAAAGTGTAGGTGGTAGGACCAGGCTTGGGGGGCTTATGGGGTCAACAATCCATGTCACTGTTTGCAGATCCCTTCACCAGCACCTGATAACCCCCCCCCCACACACACACACACACACACACAGAAGCAGATGACTGTGGCATTTGCCCTCCTTGGTAATTATTTCTTAGTGACTTTTACTTAGGTTTGCTTTTTAGCCATCTTTGTCTTTTTCATTCCTTTTCTGAGTTCATCCCCCTGCATGAACAGACTAAACATTCCATCCAGTAAGTCATTTTGTATCTCGCTGCAAACATACGTCAGTCCATCCATCACTCTGCCCTGGGGCATTTCCGTAAAAGATTTCCGATAAATAATGAGTGATTCCAGGGAATCTCTTTAGTTTTCAGTAAATCATAAAGTCAGAGCGCTACATTTTGGCATCCGATGTCTGTTTGTTAAGCCAGTAGGATCACTTGTTTCAGGCTTATCTGGAGATTTGTGACATATCATCAGATTTCTGTATTGTGCTAACTTAACCAGATCCAATGCATCCTGTCATGTTTTAGTGACAGCCATAGTGGTTAAACCACCCAGAGTGAGATAAGCCATATATATTTTCCATAGTAAGACACACATTTTCCTTCTCTCTGTATTTAATTCTACATCCCCATCGTTTTTTAGTTTAGTGCAGAGTTAAACAAGTGTCAGATTACAGTAACAATGAGAGAAATATGCTAAGAAAACATTTAGACAACGTCAGGCGTAGCGAGAGTGATTCAGAGGCTGACAGGCGTTCAAAACATTTCCAGAAGTGTGTGAAGTTTATAATCTCCATCATCTGGCTGCTCCCTGAATCAGACCTTTGTGTACCTTTCCCTTTCACAAAACAGCCCCCTCCAGTGTTATCGCCGCCATTGGAAAGAAAAATGTACAGGAAGAAAAGAAGAAGGGAGATTTTGCAGCTGAGTGTAAAAGAGTCCAACTTTCTGCTAGGGTCATGTAAGAACTGCAGTAAAGGAAGCCAATAAACAGCAGACGTTTCTCCTGGCTGGGCTGCAATGACCTCTAGGCTGCTCTGCGTTTAATGGTGCTGTGGAGTCACATCAAACTAAAAACGTTAGTGGTCTTGAAGCCTGGGGCCCGTTGCACACAGTGGGGGACAAGTCATGTGACCGTGTTCTTGCCAGCGGGAGGGAAGAGTGATAGACCTATCAGAGCACTTTATTGCGAGAGGAAAACAAACCAAAGCAGGTTTTGTAGTTGCATTTTCTCCCCATTGTTTTTTGCCAACGTGAAACATTGACTTAGGAAATGTCTACAAGATCTTAGAGTTCGGAGTTTCGGTGACACATCAGTTTGTCTGTGTTTCCCAAAGAACGATTATCGTACATTCAAAGGGGAAGAACTTGGTCCTTGGTACGTAGCTCTTTCAGCAGAGTAATTAATCATTAACGTAACAGAAAAAGCCAGTCTAATCTATCACCCGTCCTTAATCATTATCAATCACCAGAAAGCGTATGTTAGACTTCTGCCTGGTTGGGCCAGAATAGGACTGCTGAAATGTCTCGGAGAAAATGTATCCAAGTCTCCTTCTACATTATCTCCGGCCTGGAGCCTATCCCAGGTGTAGTTTGCCTGTGGGACTCCCTCTTCCCAGATTTACTAATGGGGTACAGAGCCAGAAACTGCTGAAGAAACCGCGACTCCAGTCATTGGGAAGTCTGTCCTGTGTAAGCATCTGCGTTCGTGGCCTGATGTCAGCAGCCTACAAGCGTAGGTGTCGAGAATATGTGCTAGGGACTGTGTTTATATCAGCCCACTCAGGCCACTTCGCGAAAACACTTAATAACCACACAGAACTCTTGGCAAGATGTATTGACCAACAGCCTTGGGGTTAAAGGCATGATTGCTGGCCAGGTTAATTAGCGGAGTACCTTGGGTGGAGAGAACATTACCTTTGGGGCATAGAAAATAGAAGTAAGTTGTACAGCCATTCCTTTACGCCGCTTAGTCTCAGTCAGAGGCTTGGATTTTGTTACATTTCAAGGATTCTGAGCCCTGCATAGACGATCGTTTGTTTAATTTGAATGTTTGTTTGGTCGGCTGATCTCGGCGTTTGTTTAATGCTACAAAGTTTCCCCGAGCTTGGCAGGTGGAGGAACATTCCACTTTGGAGCTTTAACCTCATTTACGGGCCGATACCATGTTCTCCGGAGAGCACGGTTAATTGTTTGAACTTCGTGTAGTGCTCCGAGGAGGACTGACCCACAGGTGGCTGGTGGCATGACTCAGCGGCACGTCGGCGTGGTGATGAATCGTGGGAAGGTGGTGACTCGTGCCGTCACAAGACGGTCATACGGCCGCAGGGTGGCAGCCCGTGGAGGGAGTGCTGCTGATTGGTCGGTGTGCTCGTAAGCGATCTTGCTATGTATTGTGGACGAACTGAGCATATGTGGCCAGTTACATGCTAGACAATTCAGCCAGTGCTTAGAGATCCCAATGCCGTTATATCTACCCCAATACATATATATACCTGCCTTATCCACTCTCTACTCAAATGAGAATCTCATTAACTTATTATTAATCACCCTGAGCATAGGCTTTTATAAGGTCTAACTTAATATGATGCGGATGAACATCCATTAATTCCTGTCTCATTAAATATCTAACATCCTGGTTGCCATTTTCAGGTTCCTGCCGTTGAAGGATACCACAGCGCTTACGGGATGCCCCCAGTGTATAGTGACGCGCCTGCCGCTTTAAGAGGAGAGGCCGCTGGTTGTTTGTCATCGTGATGGATGTCTGTCTAGTCGCATTAGCGAAGATGGACCGGGAGATTGCGAGCCGTGCTGTGGGGCAGGGGGCAGCTTGGCCCTTCCCATTTTCGGCGGGAGAAGCGAGGGTGGAGCGTCCTCTCGCGTCCTGCCCGCGGGTGTCGGGGAGCACGAGGGAAGCAGGAAGCCCTCATTCCATATCGCAGATGTCATATGTAATTACGCTGCGATTCGCACGATGACGGTGCCCTTTACGCTGTTTTCCCACAACTGAGAAAGGAAGCCCACAAGCAGAATATGCGTGGGGCTGAGATTCAGCATTTATGTCTTTGCAGTTTTTACAAGTTTGGGCAAGGGGAGAGCACTGGCGTTCTGCCGCTAGAGAAGCGCAATAAACTCACAGGGCACATGATTGACCCCCCCCCCCCCACACACACACACACACACACACAGAACCAAAATCGTGTTTTTTTTTGCAGGCCTGTGCGGTCGCTTCCGCAGATGCTCCTGAAAAGAGGGGCTCCGGAGGGGGTCCGGAGGGGGACCGGAGGGGGTCCGGAGGGATGCGAAGGCGAGAGAGGAGACGTTCCAAACAGTCAGCGGGAGCTCATTACAGCCCCCTCGCCGCCCCCCTCTGGCTCTTGCGTGACTGCAGGTCCACAGAGGAGTACCGGCCGCCCTAATGCCGCCTCTCTCCGGCTCCCAGCGGCGTGACGATTTAACTCCGAGTGCGCTCATCTTCAACGCCATCATCGCTGTAACGATTGGCAGCTTGGTCGCTCGGCGGACGATGTCGCGTGTTGTCCCCGTGTTCTGCATGCTGACCCCAGGTCAGCGCCGTACAGCTTAGCTAAATCATCCCTCACTCACTGAATCTATGGGTCCGCAACAGTGAACTGGTGTCCCATCCAGGGTGAACCCAGCTTATGACCATTGGGCAAATTAGGCAGCCGCCTAGGGCGCTGTATTCAGAGGGGGGCACTGACTTAGCAAGCCAATTTCACTTTGTCTCAGAGGGGGGGGGCGCCGTCGGTGAAGCTTGCCTAGGGTGCCACATGGACTAAGTACGCTATGCGTTCATGAGAAGGTTCCGGATAAGCTTGACTCATAAGCGGTTATGCACAGCAGGTTTGTGTGGTAGTCGTTTATCATTATCATTATCTCTAATATATATGATTCTTGAACCTCAGGCGTGTTCTTATGCAAAACGCATAGCCAAGGTATTTAATCATGACATTTAACACAGTAACAAGCTTAACTTGTGGGAACAAACGTTAGGCAACTGCGGACCTATCGACTCCTCCTGCCATGCGTATCCATCTGGGCCTTTGTAATGATCCAGGGTGGAACTTGCGGGTATGTTTCAGCTAATAAAAATGTCGACCGGCCCCCGTGATGTCATCCACCTGTGATGTCATCTGCCTGTGATGTCATCTGCCTGTGATGTCATCCTGCAGCTTACTCTCCTTTCTGGGTTGAGTCTGTGCCCACAGCCACCTCAGTCCTCAGTTATAAACCTTGGGCATTTACTCTCTCCTGTACCATCCTCACCACGGGCAGTAACATTCCCCACATTTGCCCATTAATTCAAGCCAGAAAGGGGAACGTTTTGCGAGGCGCTGCCTTGGGAGCTAAAGCATTCAGCGGGTCCCTTCACCACCTACCCCCTGCCCCATCCCCACATTCCCCCAGCTGCCAGTTAACCTGAGAAGCCACGCAACATCTACGGCGAGCGCAGCTCATAATTTACTTTACCTTGAGGGGTGATGGAAATTGTTTTGACTGCAGTTTTACTGATGCAGTTATTATGTCTGTTGGTAATACTGTCACTAATGTTATTATGTCTATTAGGAATCTTGTTGCTGCTAACGTTGTTGTTTTCTCATCGCTCGTTATGTTGTTGTTTGGATGCCTTGGGGCCTTGGGGCATCCAAAGTAGCCATCAGCAGGTGCAGAACTAAGCAGTTTTCATATTTCACTCTGTCCATCACTATTCAATAACCAAGCTAACCTTCCGGAAGAAAAAAACAAGCTACGTTGAGCTATTACAAGCTATTGTGTATATGTTGCTAGCATTTTGAACCTCTCAGGCGCTGCCATCAAGATGTTAGCCATCGTTGTCTTTGTCTCCGTGTAAATGTTCAGCTGTTGGGTGGAGCCAGACAAAGCACCCCCATAATGAAGATGCCCCCCCGGTGTTGAAGGCCTTCGCTGTCAGTGTGACTGTCCTGTCCCGGCTTTTCCAGGTATGACTACGTGGAGGTGCGCGACGGCACCGACGAGAACGCCAAGACGGGCAAGTTCTGCGGCAAGATCGCCCCCACCCCCATAATCTCGTCAGGGAACCAGCTCATCATCAAGTTCGTGTCCGACTACGAGACGCATGGGGCCGGATTCTCCATCCGCTACGAAGTCTACAAAACGGGTCAGTACACTGTCTTCCTCCCCCGGCACCCCCCCCCCCCCCCCCCAACCCCGGCAATAGCCTCAGCTGGACTCTATTACTATAAATGTGGATTTATTTATTTTTTGTTACTTATATTTATGTAGTAGGGAATTCACTGTGAGCATTTTTGGTTCAGGTCATGTCTCAGGAGTACAGGCAGGAACTTGTTCAGGAAGCAGTAATCTGTTGATTACGAACGCTGTAAATCTTGTGTAGGAGTCACAGCTAAACATTTTTATTTATTCCTCATTCAGCTGTACGTTTATATTTGTTGTGTGCCGTGAGACAAACGCTGTCAGCCGACCACGCCAACCACCAAGGAGCGGGGGGCTTGTTTTGAAAGCACGGCTCGCATTGTTTCGCCGTGTATTGTATATCACTTTGTAGCTGGCATGAGAATCCCACCCCCCTGCCGGATGATCGGGAGTGGGGGAGGGGCGGTTACATGATGCCGTTGTCAGATGCGGTCGAACGCGGCGACGCATTCGGGCGCGGGGGGCTTCGTTTTCGAAAGATATCCGCTGAACTGAAGCCGGGAGTGTCGCAGCCTTGGGGTCCTACAAATCCTCCCAGTTCCTACGGTCGCCAACTTCCATATTAGGCCGTGCGGGATGGCTTCGCGACTCGCTTCCTCCTCAGCGCCATCCAGCTGTGCGTATGCCAAAAGCGAAAAGGTCAGATCTGACGATAACAAGACCACTGTTAATGCTCCCAGCTTATAAAGTCACCTACACTGACCCCTTTAATCTAACACGGCCCTAAAACCTGGACGTAAAACTAAGATTCTTGGCTCATGCCTTTGCTATCAGTCTCCATCATCCATCTCTACTCGCTCTGTACTTCCTGTTACCTTCCTAGGCTGCAAATCGTGTGTTTATCCTCTTACATGTGACTAAGAGAAGTACCACAGGACAGGCACAGTGCCCTTCACAAGTCATTCCAGGGAGAACCACGGATGGTTCCGAGTCTCTTAGAACCCACCCAAGTCAAGCAGGGAAGGTTCCGTGCCAATGTGGGCGCAGACTATTTGAACAGTGACAGAGTTTCTCCAGACATCACTTCCGATGACGACGTTCCCGACAGTCGATTCAGCTGTGAGAGGAGACACACTTCCATTATACGCAAGTTCTGCACAAGGCAACAGAGCTATAATCTCAAATTTCAGTCATGTAATGTATGTCTGTCTGACATTTTAAGAAGTCAACCAAGATGTCCCTATGGAGGACGCCTGTATTTATCATGCCTCTTTATCTAATTTTGCTGTGGTGTAGTTGACTGGCCAAGAACATATGTTTTAGGGCCTAAATCTTTGCCACATCAAAGCCACAGTACAGAACCGAAAAAGTTAGCGAAACCCGACACAGAGATCCTAATGAAAAGGGCCTTTGTCGGTTCACCGTCGACTACGGCTCTTAATGCCACTACTCACCTGCTGCCTTAAACAGCACCTGGTTTATCTATTTATATGCCTCTTGTGTGTCTCTTTGGCTGTGTCACGCGTCAGGGAAACATACGGGCCCAGCTAGCATCGTCACACACGCATGCGTTTCCCAGAAACACAGTTGCTAGCTACCACGCAATTGAAAAGTTCCAACTATGTAAGTTGCTAAATGGGAGCTTTTGGGAAACGTACCCCAGCTGGGCATCAAAGGAGCCTCTGCCACAGACTAGATTGTTCCCGCAGTTTCTGGGCCCACTGTATAAGGATCGATGTGTGACGTGCGCTACCTAGGGATTTATCACAATAGAAGCCGAACAGCTTTACAAGAGAACCAGCACTTAAAAACAGTGTCTGGTTACTGTCCTGCCGAACATCCAGTGTGGATGCTCCAGTGCCAGGTGTGGTTCCACTGTTCTGTTCGGGATTTATCTGTCGAGCTTATCGTTCCCAATTTCCCTTTCTGGAGAAGTTTTACGTCTGTCGTTTTCTGAGCTCATGGAGACGCCGCCTTGCGTTCCTAGAACAAAATCGGCCACGATCCAGTGAGAGAAGAAATTGAGAGGAAAACAGGAGCTGAGAACTTTCTAGGGCATCTAACGGGAGACAGGGTGTCGTCGATGTGACTTTTTCCTCATAAAACAGTTGTTTAAAAATGGAAAAGTATGTGATCTCCTGTGATCAGCAGATAGTGTTATGGTTGCGCGGAAGCTGCGGCTGAAGATCACTTCAGTAAAAATGCCAAAAATATAAAATTTAATCATGAAACAGGGTGATAGTGGACCTGGGCAGCTTGTCCCGGGCCCTAAGCAGGGGACACCCAGGATGGAGTGTTCATCACCGTGCATACACTCTAGGAGCAGGTTAAAGACATCGATCCACTTAACCACATGTTTTTGGACGGTGGGAGGAGATCGGAGCAAACAGGAGGCAACCGTGCAAACTCTGAACCCACAACCCCGGACATGTGAGGCATCTAAAGCAGCCCCTTTGTGTAGATTAAGTGTAAACTATCGATTTGGATAAAAGCACTTTAGGAAAAAGTGCCTGCTAAATAGCAGAGTTTAATTATGAGATAGAAAACAGCAGGCAAGTGATGTGCGGAAGAAAAAAGATATTGTGACAAATTACTGCCAAATGCAGCGGCTTTTTGCGAAGAAAGTAACGTGCAGCGTTAAATGTCAACCCATCTCAAAGTCTAACCGGAGCATTTGGTTGCCATTTATAAAAAGTTTGCCTCCTATCATTAAACCCCCCCCCCAGGCAGTCAGCATTGCCCCTAACAGCGCAGAATCGAGGCTTGCTTAAAAAAAAAATTTAAAAAAAAAACACGTAAATAAGCCAGAAGAATTCTTTTTTGGAATTCTGGAATGCCAAGAGTTCTGTGGCAGACCCAGCCCTCGGGATCATGGCTCCATTCTGAATGCTTCTATCCAGTCTCACCGAATGCCTGTCTCACTTTCCCTCTGTATCCCAGCTGCTGCTGTTAGCTCGGGTCCGTTCTTGTGTGCTACCTGAGAGAGGGCCTTTAAAATCTATTAGCCATGGAAACATGACAACAAGAGGGTCGAGCGGTACAGAACTCTGGCCTGTAGCTGTGTCCCTTCCCTCTCTGCATGGGCTCAGACTTCTGTCCCCAGGGGCTTGGCAGGGGCCAGCAGACACGTTCCTCTGGGCAGCCTGGCCCGTCTCCCTCTGTGCAAAGCAGCCCAGACATGGCTCACAGATCCATTAGCCGGCCTTCTGGGAGCGCAGAGCCGGGCAGTTGAGTGAATCATGGGTTCTGGGTCACCTGAGCTGAGCAGGGGTCAACTGAGCTGCCTGGGGAGGTTGGTCCATAAATTCATGCCTTCAGAACAAACAACTCGTTTGTGCCTGTTCCAAATTAACTATTGGGGATTTTCGAGAAGCAACTGGAAGAGTACTTAAGTGTGTTCCCTCCCCCAAACAGGACCAGAATGTTCCAGGAACATCACCTCCACCAATGGAGTCATCACGTCCCCAGGGTTCCCTGAGAAGTACCCCCACAACCTGGACTGCACCTTCATGGTCTTCGCCCCTGACATGTCTGAGATCATCCTGGACTTTGAGAAGTTCGACATCGAGCTGGGGAACGCACCGCACTGCCAGTACGACCGCCTGGAGATCTGGGATGGTTTCCCTCAAGGTGAGACCCTGGGGGGGGGGGTTTCTAGGATAGTGCTGGTGTTTGTGTAGCATCAAAACCGGGGAAAACTACAGAGGAACAGTTCCTTCACCTGACCAAACATTTCCTCGTGTTCGTAGTATAAAAGCAGATAAAAGATCAAAGTAAAATAACTGCTCAAAGAGTCTGTGACGTGTATTGGCTCTTCTTACTCAGAGTGTGTCTGACGGTGCCCCTTTATTGGTCATTGTTTGCGGTCTCTCAAGCTGCTCCGACGTCAAAGGGGAAAGATGCGTTGGTTAGCTTGCCTCGGCTTCCTGGCCCGAGCATTGTGTAAGGAGAATGACAGGAAGAGCTCGCTGGCAAGAATCTCCAGCCCAGAGCACCAGGCTTTATCTGGGCCGATTATGGCTTTCCTCAGCTGTCTGGAATCTGGGATTGCGCGCCGAGGCAATTTGCACGACAGGCTGCCCAATCCGACCCTTAGGGGTTTTTTTTTTGTAGGGAGTGGGGCTGGGGGGGGGGGGGGGTCTAGCCGACCTCAGCACAAAGACGGCGGCCATTTCTGACCGGGTTATTGTTTATTTCTTCCTAAATGACCCGACAGATAAGCAGATATCCGGCTCTCACCATTGCCAGCTACCCCAGTGCCCTTTTTATCCTCTCTGACTCCTCGGGAGCCAGTAATGGGTCGGACCCCGTTTCCTGCGGTGCCGTTCGCCCTCAGCGCCGTGCTGCAGGAGGCCCGCAGGGTTAGCGGTTCTCGTTCCGCGGGCTGCCATTTTGCACGCCCCCCCCCCCCCCGCGCTCCTGGCTCCCTGACAGCAGTGGCCTTTACACGGTCACTGTGGCACTCGCCGCTGACCCGGCAGGGAAGGTGAGCTGAAATCCACGCCAACGGAAAGATGCCGAGGACCTAATTTACATGTCAGACAAGTGTTATTATTTTTTTTCGTTTTGGCTGAGGCTAACGATGGTCAGGGTCTTTTTGCCTGCAAAGGATTTGTAGCGGCTTATGCCAACATATATCAGAAATACAGACTGTTCACGCTGACCCAGATCAAAATGAAAGCTATTTTCTCCTGGATTCAAAGTCCTAATAAAAACAGTCCCTGAAAGCCTTGGGGTTTATGTCTCCCACCGAATCATTATCCCTTTTATTTCTGACCACTGGAAAGCCAAGGATAGAATGGAACCTGAGATTGCAGAGGGAAATGTGTTTCCCAGGTCTCTTCAAGCTATTTAATCCAAGGTTGTGCCATTTTTCAACCAGGTGACACTAGCGGGATGATCTGGCGTCCTTATCAAAGGGCGTGGTTTGTGTCCTGTGCGGTTAAATACACCGAATATCTACAGATCTACAGCTGAACTTCATTTTTTTCTTTTCAAATGCTTTATTTTGTTTTTAGGAATTTTGGTAAAACATCTTTTGGAGGTTGGAGGGTAAATAAAAATGGAGCTCATGTAGTTCTGTAATAGCGTGGGGTGTGTGTGGGACGTGCAGCGAGCCAGCATTCGGGTGTGACAGCACGGGGATCCCCCCCCCCCCCCTCTTTCCCGGCAGTGGGCCAGCACATCGGGCGCTACTGCGGACAGGACTCCCCGGGCCGGATTGTGTCCTACACCGGCATCTTCTCCATGACGCTCAACACGGACAACGCCGTCGCCAAGGAGGGCTTCTCAGCCAACTTCAGCGTGGTCAAGAGGACGGTTCCTGAAGGTATGTGTCAAGTCGCCGCCGTCTTTCAGTCAAAGTTGAAGGACCTGCGTTGACAGCTTCAGGTACATGATGTGTGCCGTCCTACACCAAGATGAAATCCCATCCTGGGCGGTATGATGGTGAGCACTGCCCACTTCCCCGTGACTCCCCATGTGTGTGTGTGGGGGGGGGGGGGTTTCCTCTGGGTATTCAGGTTTCTCCCCAAAATAATTCTAAGCTGAATTGGAGTTGCTGAACTATGAATGGTGTGTGTGCAACAGGTTGGTGTCCCATCTTGGGTTATTCCCTGCATCGTGCCTGGACCCCCACGACCCTGCATAAGACAAGTCGGTTTAGAACATAAGAACATAAGAACTATACAAACGAGAGGAGGCCATTCGGCCCATCAAGCTCGCTTGGGGAGAACT
>JAUMHC010000085.1:11111686-11123670 GCA_032359785.1 Heteromormyrus szaboi | reverse complement strand
TAGGTGAGGTCTCACCAAGGAATTGTATAATCTTAGCATTACCTCCCTTGACTTAAACTCCACACACCTGGAGATATTTGAGGATGGATGGATGGATGGATGGATGGATGGATGGATGGATAGATGGATGGATGGATAGATGGATGGATATGACATCTTAAGACAAGGCCATTAAGGCAAAGAGATACATTTAACCACCTGATTGGTGGGGAGATTTGCAAATTTGGTGTGGAGTGCAATAAATGAATACATATAGTTTCAAAGTCCAGAGGTATCAGTCCTTTGAGACATTTCCGGCCTTTCGGATTTGCAGCTGCACTGCATGTAATGCGCATATAAATGGCCCCTTAACGGCTGCGCATTTAACGCAGCACAGCCCCTTAGCTGCGGCGCGGGGCTGTTCATGTGTGGCACAGCTATAAGAGCACTGTGCTCCGTTAACTCTTTAAGTAAGATATGTTAATTAAGGAATGGTGCTTCATTAGCACCTGATGTAGCGTAGCATTACCGAAACTTCTGCTTAGTTAACTCGTGATGAAGGAGAGCATATCATATGTAGCTCAAACGTCATTAGCCGCCTGATGTAGCTTAGCGTAGCAGTGATGGGCTATACCATGCTATTAGCGTAGCACATAGATGAGCGGATGGCATTTCCTGCGCAAGCTTGCTCCTTCGTTCTGTTTTTTTTTTTTTACTATGGCTTTATGTTGCATTCGCCGTCGAGGGTGACTGAAATCAACTTTTACCACAAGTGGCCATAGATACCCACTGGGCTCTGTGCTGGCGTCCACAGAGACTCTGTCTTCTCTAAACGGTGTCAAATGGCTCATTTAAAGTGACCCACAATCACCCACAGCGACACATCATGCAGCAGTCAGGCTTCGGGTTAGGGTCGTTTTCTGAAGGTTCTGCTTCACAGAGATGAGCTCCATCCGGGAGATTTGTGGCTCAGGATTATCCGTCTGGGTTTCTCAGTACTCCGCTCCTCGGTCTGGCCCCATGCACTTCACCCACACCTGCACAGAAACAGGCGGACCAAACCTTACAGGTAGCCCTCGACTGACGCAAGTAACCAGTCACAAAAACCTTTGCCCAAATCAAATCTTACGTGACTTTCTCACTATGAGTGGCAGGTCATTCAGTGACATCGCCCCCCAAACCCTGTAATTCTCTTCCCCAGTCTCTCCGTGACTGTTCATCACTTTCCACTTTTAAGTTAAACTTAAAAAACTTTCCTGTTTAATCAACATTTCTCTCCCTGTTCTGCTTCATGTGTTTTTTTCCCTTCTCCTTGTAAAACAACCTTGGGTTTGTGAAAGGTGCTATATAAATGTTATTATATTATTACTGTATATAAGTCTAACTCACCTCATACCATTCAGGATACCTTATAGAAAAAAAACACACTAGTCAAAAAAGTATGCGTCAGTGCTTCCGTGAACTCTGTGTATCTCGGATATTTTTTGCCGAAGTCTAGATTGACGCAAGCCAGTTTTATGTGATTCAAGAGCTGCCTGTTTCCATCCAATCATACGCAATCTGATTTTGTATCATAAACCTGCCCAAACACACATGTGCATTTATAATGCGTGTAATGTAAGATGGTACGTTAGCTCATGCTGATGGCTATGTTTGTGGGTATAACCGCTCAGAGTGCACATCTTATCAGAGTTACCGGCACAGAGTTTATTTCCCATCATGCCTTGCCTACGGGCCAAAGAGAGCCGGCCCCTTTCTGGCATTCCCCCAGCGCCCCCTACCTCACTCGGCATGTCTTTTCTTGCTCGTGGCAGACTATGTGTGCAAGGAGCCGCTCGGGATGGAGTCGGGTGAGATCACAGGCAGGCAGATCAAAGCCTCCTCCCAGTACAACAGCAACTGGTCCGCTGGCCGCTCACGCCTCAACTACCATGAGAACGGCTGGACCCCGGCGCAAGACTCCAACAAGGAGTGGATACAGGTTTGTGGCTCGGAGCTCAGGGCTGGGTGTGGGATCCGAGCACTGAAATCAGACCAGATCTCCCGCTCCGCACTCACAGAACCAGCCTGGAGAGCTGATTCTGACCTCCTGCTTAGAAAATAAATCACAGAAGGCGCCCCAGTGGTATATAATTTCTACCGGGGGCCGCGGTCCCATTGTGCGGCAGTGGAACCCCACGGCTGCCCCCATCATGAGAATGCTCCATCTCCCAGGGTCCATTCTGTAGTGTCACCGTTTCACCATGACAGCCCCCCTCTCCCATTGTCCACGCGGAGGATAGGTGGAGACAGGGCATGCCTTGGCAGAATGTAGGCAAAGGATTCTGGGAAAGTGTCAGGTTATGGAGAAAGGACTGGGAGGAAGGAGAATGTTTGCACCTGGCCAAGTAACCAACACCCCCCCCCCCACACACACACACACACACTGCACTGTCTCACCACTGAATTTTGATCTACATCCAAGTGTGTCAGCAGACGTCCTCTTAAAGACTGCATCCAAATTGCTATACCTGATGTTCTTCTGTTCCCAAATGCACAGTCTGCGCGTGGTTTTGTGATTTTTTTTTTCCTGTCATCTGAATCTTCTGTGGAAAAATAGATTGTGGCTTTTTCATGTCCTCTAATAAGCCTCTTTCTACCCTGATATTCTGGGCTCTGTAATTCCTTTTCACCAGTCAGATGTCAAAGTTGAGCTCTGCGCCATCGGTTTCCAAGGAAACGGCAAAAAAAAACGCCTCCTTTTCTTTGTTTAATTCATAACCCAATAAGATCTGCAGGCTTGTCGGCTATTACAGTGAGCACGGGGTTGGGTGGGGGGGGGGGGGTATCCATTTGATTTAATTTCGGTTAGGTGTGCTCAGGGGGGAGATACTTGTAGAGCTCTGAGACTGGATTGCAGCATTCGTCTTATCGCCTTGCGGCCATGTTACGTTCCTCGCTTTGTTCTGTGCGATTCCTTGGGTCCTGCGGCTTTTCGCATTTGACCGGAGCAGCGCAGGAAAACCTCAGCATCGTGTTTCCGTATTGCTTCACTCATCGCACAGGTGCTGGGAAGGATTATCGGTGCGCCCCTGTCTTCTGCCAGGCCTCTGGACTGTGCCAAACTCCTTTGTGCTTGACTACCAGCTATGCAGCTGTTGTTGCACCAGCGAGTGGCAGGCCTGGCTCGTTCAGGAAATGCCCTGTGGTCGAAAGATATGCAACCTGTGGGGTATAAAGTCAGGGGAAACTTTTACTGAAGAAGAGACACTAACATAGAAAAAATGGAGGTAGCAATCCAGAGGGACTGAGGCTTAATGACTTCCGGAAAAGCAGATGGGAGGTTTTCACAATGCGTGAGAAAATGGTCTCTGGTCTGATGTTAGCAGACCCCCCCAGACTCATCAAGTGGCACGCCAGCCGCCCACAGTCTCTGCTTTGGCTTTGGTCGTCCGTACCTCCATCCCATAGCTTCACGCTCTTTTCGAGCACTGACGCACCATCGAGGGGTCTCTGTAGCGTGATCATAGTGGAACTTCTCCTCATCCAAGGGATTTGACCGTGGAGTGGTGGGGGACTCCTGTGGGGACTCCGGTGGGGGACCCTTGAGTAATTTGGGCTTAAGTTAATATCCAACTGCGTAAGTGGGCAGAAGTTTTAATCTCTGTAGACGAGTTAAGGTGTAGGCGATTAATCTCGAAGCTGGTTAATGTGTAGGCGATTAATCTCGAAGCTGGTTAGTGGGTAGATTAAGTAGGTTAAGGGCAAGTTACTAGTTCTAGTCGCAGGTTTGGTCAATCAGTGATGCAAATGTGAAAGGACCCCCATGAGAAAACATATGCTATACTTTTATCCCCCCCCCCCCCCCCGCCTGAGGAAGCTGTTCCAGTTAAGGAAGATATTCACTCTTATCAAGCACTGAATGGAGGCAGTAGGTTCATGCAGGGGGCTCAGTGGGTGGGTTTCTGGTAACACGTACCCGGCACCTTAAGGAAACAGGGGGCCTCCTTGCAGCCATGCCTACTCCTCATAAAGAGCCCCCCCCCCCACCCCATCAAAAACATTCCTTCTGTGCTTTTGTCTGAGAGCCAGGCTGCAGCACCGGGCCTGACGTGGGGGCCTCGGACAAACACTCGCAGCCATTTCCTGTTTTTCCAGGATGTGCACAAACGCCACCGCGTGAAACCCCCCCCCCCCGCGCGGGGCCACGTCCGCCCTCCATTGTCTCGGTCCCCTGAGCCACGCCTGGGGGGGGCATTCTCAGCTCAGCGTCTCCCCTGGGCCTAGAGCGGGTGGGCCGGGGTACAGGACGCTGACTAGCTGATTAACAGCGGCCGTTCCCGACGAGCACCTGAGAAGCAACCCCCCCCCCCCCCACTGTGTCATTGTGGGAGCAGCTGGAGACTCGGGCACCCACAACTGGGTGGGGGCTGATCCAGGCATTCGGAAGCTGCTCTCTTTATAATGCGGTCTCTCGCTGTTTGCCTCGGCCTGGGGGGGGGGGGGCATATTGTGGGGTCGCTATGCCTCATCATCTGCAGCAGACGCCAACAGCCACAGCAACAGCTGAGCAAACGCAGAAGCGGAGTTCATGTGCTTAGTGTCTAAGGGGCAGTGTGACGTGGGCACGGCGGAAGAGACCCCCCCCCCTTCAGGGCACCTGCCGTTTAAATCCAGCCGCACTGTAGCCCCCTCTGACCCTGAATCCCAGACACAGTTATTGGCTGATTTTCGGAGCTTAGTATATATGCGCCGACACCAAAATGCCTATTCTGTGTTTAACCCTGAACACCCCCCCAGCTTTTGTTAAACTATCACTTCCCCCCTCTCCTCTGCTCCCAGTTTCACCCCCCCATCCCTGGGCCTCTTCTTGCCATCACACACTTTCCAGGTGTCTTACTTATGTTCACAGGTGTTTGTGTGTTAGTATATAAACAGGTACACACATATCTACAGTATATATATACTCTGTACATTTGAAGTGTAATAAATACTATAATGCAACAAGTAACAGGCAGACATTCTTCTCCAACCCACCTCCGAGTCTCTCATATCCGGTTTGTTGTCGTTGGCCTGTATAGCGGCCATTCAGTAAAATATGCGTATACTGAGCAGTACTGCAGATACCGGGACTCCTTGTATAATGTGAATTCCTCCGGTAAATACGTCCAGCTGTGTAAATATGTGGAGCGTACAGGCAGACACGTGAGCCCCTCTGGATGGGTCCCTCCGCCGAGCGAACAAAGGATTTGGTGGCGGTCGGCAGGCCCCCGTCGGGGTTACCTGACATCTGCATAGGTGAGGATCAGGGGCGGTTCTGTCGCCATGACGATGAAGCGGGAGTTCCTCTCCGCCTTTATTAGGTCAGTGTAAATAAGGGACTTCCCCAGCAAGCGCACAGACTGCAGAGCTCTCGCTGCCAGAGGACACCGAAATTAAAAACCACCAGTGACTGTTCCGTTTCCACGCCCGGCTTCATGTCTTGCGGCTTTTCGTTTTTTTCCTAAGGGGAAAAAAAATACAGGGAGTATTTCTGCACCGTCCCCGGAGTTTTGCACTTACTCACTCAGCCCACACAGGCAGATGGGCCGCTATCCCCCCCCCCGTAAAATGCGTAAGCAAATAAATAATATGAACAGATTTGTTCCTTGAATGTCTTTTACATTCAACCACTGACCCGAATGCACAAAAGATAAAAGGCGGGAATCGGGTTGGGTTTCCCCCCTCCCCTGCAACTGTGGAGGGCTCAAAAACCCCTAACCCCCCCCCTCCCACCTCACCCATTCCACAGACTTTCCGTGGCTAAGAGCTAATCCAATGAACCCGGTGGTCTGCAGAGCAGCCTGGAGTCCACTAGGGGGCGCTCGGGGTCCTGGCAGGTGGACCTGCAGTATGTGGGTGGGGGGCCGTGTGACTCCAGGCAAATTTGGGGCTGTCAGACCAAGCCGAGCAGAGGTTGGGAGATTCACATCCAGACAGACGTCTGACTTCCACATTCTTTACTGTCTCCTCCCGCACGTTTGAACTGTTATTAAACTGTCATGCAGACTAGACTCAGACTAGCTCAGTTTATTGGACCAAAGTAATTCTCGACCTTATTTAGAAATCTAGCTAGTAAACAATAGTCCCTGGAAGGCTAAAACAGAGACCTGTATAACGGCGCTGGATTCAGTTTGTTTGTTTGATTGGGGCCACGATGGTGTAAATCTCTGTTATACTGTAACATGAGCTCTGTGGCAGAAAGCAAACACCTCGTTGTGCGTTTGTATGCCTGTGATATACAGCAAGTGTCTTTGTTGTCATGGCTACAGCACGTAGCAAAGGTTACCCCCCACGGCGTTTCAGTAATCCTTCAATAATCCTTTCGTTGCTGTCCAAACTGCCTCAAACACTCCGCAGTGTGTCACACCAAAAATTTCCGCAGCACCGAATTTTTCTGAATTTTCCGTTAATGGAGTCCTGATGGACTTGCTAGCGCCCCCCCAGTGGCTGCCCCCTGCTAGTTGAATCTCCGTCCCTTTAACCGAAACACGCCTTTCTTTGGCCCTCTAAGGTGGACCTGGGGTTTCTCCGCCTGGTGACAGCTATCGGTCTGCAAGGAGCCATCTCCAAGGAGACCAAGCGAGGTTACTATGTCAAGTCTTACAAACTGGACCTGAGCTCCAACGGCGAGGACTGGGTCCCCCTGAGAGAGAACTCTAAGCCCAAGGTAAACCCCACACCCCCCCTTGGCTGTCTCGCTGGCCACTTAAGTGTCTCGAGGCCAAAACTTTGTGGGTTCAGACCCTGGGAAGAGAGCTGAGCAGTGGACCTGCCATTTAAGGTGGCATGTCTTAGTAAGTATTACATTTTTGTATTTTTAACTTTACAAGCCATCTGGAGACCAAATACTGACACCAGACATTCCCAGTGGGACCTCAATTGTAAAAAAGGGGAATACACAAAAATGTTCTGAGGGCAGAAGGAAAAATCATTGGCTCAGAGATATAACCAATCAGATTGTAGAGGAGGTGGGTCCAAGCAAAAAGAGGAGGCAAGACCAACCAATTAGATGTCTTCTAGTTGCATGGACCCACCTCCTCTACAATCTGATTGGTTATCTCTCCAAACTAATCATTTTTGCCCTTAGAACATTTATGTGTACGTGAAGCTCCCATAAGCTCAAACCATGGAGGTGGCGATCTGAACAGAGATCTTCAGACCATGATAATGCCGACGTGAAGTAACATCCTCCCATGCTTTCGCAGGTGTTCACTGGTAACTCCAACCCCACCGACGTGGTGAAGGCGACGCTGCCCAAACCCACGCTCACCCGTTTCATCCGCATCCGGCCCGTCTCCTGGGAGCAGGGCGTCTCCATACGCTTCGAGGTGTACGGCTGCAAGCTCTCAGGTGGGTCCACGCTGCGTTTGGGCCGACACACACACAGCGTTTGCACATGGAGAGCAGGTAACATGCACCCACCTGTAACCCCTGCTAATCGCAAACGATGCAGCGCATCTATCTCACTTTGATCGTTGTCATGTGTGCATCTGGGAACCTTGAAAGTTGTTATAAAGATAGCAAAACTTTAAATCATTGTAAAGACTGGGAACCTGTAAAATCATGATAAATACTGGACACTTTCAAAATCATTATAAATACTGGAAATCCTAAAAATCATTATAGAGAGGGAGAATCTTTAAAATGATTCCTCCAGCTTAATAGCAGAATCTTAACAGGATACATTTTACCAGATGCGTGTCGTCTAACAAAAAACGATGACTTTAAGGAACATTCCTCACTCTTGGGAGGTAGTTCACTCTTGACTGAAATTAATCCCCCTCCCCGAAACGAAGGCCCCCCACCTCCGAAAATCCGAAACCCCATCCTGACGCCCCGAGGCGTCAGAGCTCCCCTTCATTGCCGTCTCTGGGCTCAGACTAGTCTGCAAAAAGACAGAAGGAGCGAAATCAGCCAAGCCTCAAATGGGCACGACGCGGGGAAATGCGCAGGACGGCCGCCGACTCCTTAATGGATCCCCGAGTGTCATGGGGGGGAGGCTTCCGGGAGCGGCCAGACAATTATTGGACGAGGTTGGAACAACACTGCTGCCATTGTACCTTCAGGGCACAGACTGGATTTTGCATTAAAGGAAAAGGCACGCTGATTCCCAGAAATCTGTCTAGCTCCCCCCCACCCCTCCCCCGGAGAGCTGGGCAGGGTCAGCGACGTTAAGGATGAACCGGGGGGTGGGACAGCCCTGAAGCAGACGGCGTGTCTGGTACTGGGCCTTGCTCCTGGAGCTCAGGACATTTGGTGTCCGTCCGCTGAAGCTTCCCTATGACTCATAGCCACACCCTCACTTTGTAATACGCTTTGTCTGTGATCGCTTCTAACCTGCCGTGTGCGATTGTAATACATCCTTCCACCCGTCATCCAAGCAGTAGTCCTTGTGGCTCAATTTGTTGCATTTGCTTTATAACACATTTTCCAATTTTGCTCATTTTACAAAACGGGAATGAGAAATAACAAACGCACGTGTCAGCAGGGCCACAGAGGGATATGGGCATCTGTGTGCCGGGATGCTTCCAGGGGGCACGTGCCTTTACCTCGATCTCGTCTGAGATTTTACCAAAAATAGAAACTGTGGTAAAAGGGGAAGCCCCCAGAAAGATAGGAGCGAGTCTGTGTGAACCAGACTAACTGGTCAGCCGTAACCCTCTTCCCCAGTCTAACCAGTTGGCCGTAACCCTCTTCCCCAGAATACCCATGCTTCAATATGCTCGGCATGGTGTCTGGCGCCATCTCCGAGTCCCAGATCACAGTCTCCTCGCAAGTGGACCGCAGCTGGGTGCCTGAAAACGCTCGCCTGCTGACGGGCCGCTCGGGCTGGACCGTGCCGGAGGCCCAGAACCTGAGGAACGAGTGGCTACAGGTGGACCTGGGTCAGGAGCGACTGGTGAATGGCCTCATCATCCAGGGGGGCAAGCTGCGCGAGCATAGGGTCTTCATGCGCAGGTTCCGCCTGGCCTACAGCAGCACCGGCACCAACTGGACCCTGGTGTTGGACAACGACACCAACAAACCCAAGGTGAGCACAGAGGCTGCTGTCAGGTGCCTGATCCTAGGTCTGTGTCTGTTCGCTCAGCTCTGTGATCGTCTCACTCTGCCTGCATGCTCAGCTCTGTGATCGTGTCATTCTGCCTGCATGCTCAGATCCCTGTTTCACTCCACCTCTATTTTCAGCTCTGTGATCGTGTCGCTTTCCTTGCACGCACTCTTATTGTGTTGCTCTGGCTGTACACTCAGCTCTGTGCAACTGTGCCGTCTGCTTTCATGCTCCGATTCGTGGTCAAGAGCATACCTTGCCCTGTGTCTGTATTTTCAGCTCTGTGATCGTGTCGCTTTGTCTGCATTCTCAGCTTGTTATTGTCTGGCTCTGCCTGCATGCTTAACTCTGTGATCGTATCGCGCTGTCTGCATGCTCAGTGATTGCATGTATGAGTGCTCTATCTCCACTCTCATCTCTCTGTTCACAGGCTTCTTCCAGCACATTGAACTCTTAGTCAAGCAGAGGCCTTGTTATAGGATGAAATATGCTCTCTTCCCAGTGGCAATTATTTCTATAATTACAATGGAAGTAAAGTGAAATAAAGCATCTTTACAAAGACAAAAGGGGTGCATACGGTCTGTAATATACTGAGTGTATTGAGGGCACTGTTTGGACAGGATAATTGGGGTAATTATGCAAGAACACAGTCCAGTGCACTTCTGTAGTGATGAAGGTGCCTTAATTAGCCTTGCAATTAAAATGGCAATTACATTTACAGCCATAAAGGATGTGCTGGACTAACAGAAGTCCCCATATTTTGGGGCAGCTAAAGCCTTGTGGGCCAGCAGTATCTGAAAGGCTGCTGAGGTCCAGAGAGTCCTCACTCTGCCAAGGTGGGGGGTCGTTTCTCCTCGTGTGAACTGGAACAGTGATGGAACCACACTCCAAATGGTGGTGTGTTCGATGGGTGGAAGACTGAAAGGTCCCCGTTCCCAGTTTGCCAGGTGTATACACTAGACCGGGGGTTTTCAGGGGGTCTGAAGAATTGTACCGTAAATTGATACAATCAGTTAGAATCATCTGCTTTATGCGACACGGCAAAATTTCAGCAAGGGAACGAGAAATATCAGCGAGCCTCCCCAGTCCTTAGTTCTTAGGTACGAATGTGATCGTGCATTGCGGTGGTGGTGCCCATCTCGTTCGTGTCTTGGGATTGGCTGCGGTCTGTCTGTGGGCGTGGCCTGTAACGTGACTCCACCCACTGTGCCGCTCTCTACCCTCCCCCCGACTGGCTGGCAGATTTTCGAGGGGAACCAGAACTACGACACACCAGAGCTGCGGATGCTGGATCCGCTGGCGACCCGCTTCCTGAGGGTGTACCCCGAGAAGGGCGGCACCGTCGGCATGGGTCTGCGGCTGGAGCTGCTCGGGTGCACCCTGCAAGGTGGGTCTCGGGACCGGGGGGGGGGGGGGGGCCCCCCAGTGCAATGCGCCCCCCCCCCCCCCCCCCCCCCCCCCCCCCCCCCCCCCCCCCCCCCCACCAAAGTGAAATGCTCACACGTCTTAAGAGTAACAAAGATGGGGGTTCCCCGTAACATGTGGGCCTCCGAATCGGCAGGTGACCACACCCTATCCCCCAATCGCATTGTAGAGGAGGCAGGTCCAAGCAACTAGATGAGGTGGAACCGAGATATCTGATTGGTTGGTCTGACATCTGACCACGATCTGATTGGTTATCTCTCTGAACCAGTCATTTTTTTTTTGTTCTGCCCTCAGAACATTTCTGTGTAATTAAAACTCCCATCAGTTTCCCTAAAGCCCTATGCAGCCTGTGTAAAGTCGGCGGCCAGCAGGGGGCACTGTCACCATGGGATGCTAATTCATGTACCAGCATTTCTGCTCTTTTACCTTTCAGTCAGTGCTTCTCAACCCAGTCCTCAGGGTCCCCAAAGACTGGTCTGAGTTACAGAACCTATATTGCTCTACAGATGTAAAACGCATCCTTCGTTAGTAAATGTATAATCCTGCATTAAGCTCTTTATGTTGGCAGGAGTCTGTGTCAAACTGACTTGAATGTACAACAGGCATGATTAATACAAATCCTCCCGGTTGCCGGGTCTGAGCCCTGCTGTCGCTACGGCGACACTCGTCGCTAAGGGGAGTCGATGTGACGTGGCTGCACGCCTTCAGGTGCCGTAAGCGGATTTTGTGGCCTGATTAGGCTGGCGGCTCGTGCGTGCGAGCTCTAAGTCGGGGGCAGTGAGCCTCATGGCAGAGCCCGTCTGCTTCAGGGGGGTCGCGTGCAACCCCGGACCCCACCCTGCCGCCCCCTCCGGGCTGCCACCACGCCCAGCTGCTTTCCCGGCTCTCCTCTTCACCCTCCGCAGGATTCAGAGTTACTCAGACATCTGTGCTGCTCGGTCCTGCTGGGACGGGGGCGGGGGGGGGGGGCGGGGGGGCTGACCTTACAACTGCCCCCACTGGGATAAATGAAGGGCCGGCATTCTGTGGTCAGGTATAGCGTGGAGATGATCCACCTTCCAATGAACTCCCTTGACGGGGTGGCTCGGTAGCTTCGCGCCATGTGGTTGTTGCATCGAGTCCCATCCCAAGCTCAGTGTGAAATATTCATGTTCCCGCCCATGTCAGCATGGGTTATCTCCTGGTCACTTCCCACACGCTGAAAATGGTTCCAGGGTGTCCCCTGCCCTGCTCTTCCTGCAATATTCTGCAGGTCTGCACCCACACTGTATCAGATAAGCATTTGTGAATGATGGATGGTTGCCTTGTCATTGTTGTGTGATTTTGCCTCCTGAACTAGGGGTGTTGACCCTGCGTGTTTGAACTCTGGGCCGTGTTTTACACTCTCCCTGTCTCCTCCTTCCAGAGCCCGCCATGCCCTCATCTGCCCCCACCACGCCATTACCGGACGAGTGTGATGTCGACTCTGGCAGCTGCCACAGCACTACTGTAGACAGTGACGAGGGCCCAG
>JAUMHC010000085.1:11100956-11111638 GCA_032359785.1 Heteromormyrus szaboi | reverse complement strand
CCTGATTCTCACCCAGCCCTGTCTGTAGAACCTGAAGGGTCTGAGATTCCATTCATTATTAGCATCTCACCCCTTGCTGCCTCTGCACAGCCTCACCTGTGAGTTCCAGTTCCAAGGTTATTGTCACATTTATATAAGTAATGACAATGACGCTGTCCACCTTTCCGAGGCCGTCTGTCAGTGAGGCGGGTGACCAGGGCCTGTGTAGGGAGGCTGCAGTCACGGGCGACGTTGTCTGCCTTTCCGAGGCCATCCGCTGTGTACTGTAAATGTCCTGAAGTGAGGGCAGATGTGTCCTGGTGATGACCTGGCCACCCTCTGCAGGGCTCTGCGCTCCCAAGCTGGACCATGACCCTGAGTTTGACCCCTTTACCTCTATTTCCGCCAGCATTCCCAGTAATGCCTCATCAGGTCTCCTGCTTGTTGTCCTGCAGGCGCCACGACCCCGGAGGGAGTCACTCAGGAGATGGATGCGGAGGCAGGTGAGCCAGGCCCTGCTCCCGCCCGGGGCAGATGGCGAACGTCAGGCTCCGTCAGCCAATGACGGCGGAGCCCCGCCGGGCGGAAAATTGCATTTTCATTGCCATAGAAATAGCTCTGCATGACTGAGAGCGCTGCCCCCTCCCGAAAACGGGTGGCATGCTGATCAGCGTAAGCATTTGTTGGGATAACTAACCCTCAGAGCTGCACTCAAGCCTCGAGACCAGCTCAGCGAGAGTCTGCCTCTGCCCCCACCACCTCACAGTCATCGCACATTCGTTCCTCTAAAACTTTCAATCAATTCTCACAAATGACTTCTACATTATACCTAAATGCTGCTGGTTCCACAGAATCCCTATCAACTCTATGGACCACAGCAGGTCTGCCTTGAAGACGTTACTGACTTCTTTGCCTTCTTTGAAATATCAAAGCCTTCCCCTCCTCGCATCTCTCTTCCTGTCATGTATTTTTAATCTGCTGCTTCCAGGAACATTCTCATTGACTAGGGAAAGCTCTCTGCTGCCCTCTAGTGATTATCAGCCTGCAGGCTCCTCCAGTCGCAACCTTATAAGGGCAACATTGACTGCGAGATGTATTTTTAGCCTGTGTTTCCACATAAAAAAAAAAACACACGGAGGCAGAGACTGCTAAGGGGTTTTTGTGCTCACCTGTGTGCTACATTGTTAAGAAATGTGCGCACTTTGTATGTCATGTAATTGGCATCCATATCATTGCAATTAAACTGGGAATAGATGTGTTTGCTGACCAAATGAATGAGCGGTCAAATAATGTTAAATAGAGCATTGTGACAAGTGAGTTGCTAAGCTAACCCAAGAGAAAGGCTCTAAAGCTAACCCAGAAGTAATGCACTAAAGCGAAGCCAAAAGCAGAGTACTAAAGCTAACTCATAAGCGGAGCACTAAAGCTAACTGAGAAACAACTGCTAAAGCTAACTCAGATGCAGGGCACTAAAGCTGACCAAGGGGGAAGGTGCTAAAGCTAACTCAGATGCCAGGTGCTAAAGCTAACCAAGGGGGAAGGTGCTAAAGCTAAGTCAGATGCCAGGTGCTAAAGCTAACCAAGGGGGGAAGGTGCTAAAGCTAAGTCAGATGCATGGCGCTAAGCTAATCAAGACGCAAGGTGATAATGCTAAGTCAAGTGCAGGGTGCTAAAGCTAACCAAGAAGCCAGATGCTAAAGTTAGCGGGAATCAGTGCATTAAAGGTAACCCAGTGGCAGTGCGGCAGAACTGACCCATCTCATGGCTCTTGTTGCAGACTTTGCGTGGCTTGAGTGTGACTTTGGCCGACCCAGTGAACCCTCATTCTGCGGCTGGAACCCGGAGTCGGACGGGAACGTCAAGTGGGTCATCCGGTCTGACGGAAATTCAGGCACGGGCACTGGCCCCACCCTGGACCATAATGGTAAGAGAGGCATGGTGAAGGGGTCAATGTCGGGAATCAGTGTCCAGTAAAAAAATTTAGTAGACAATGTGAAAACAGGAAACAGCTTTGTGATTTTTGCTTAATCCAACTACAGCAATCATAATTGTGGGAGAGTGTTGCTATTGTACGTTTGTGCCGAATTCTCCATAAGATAAATATGTCTGATCCATACTGTGGCACGGCCTGTTCTCCTTGCCCTCTAAAGTGCTGCTCCCCCTGCAGGTGACTTTGGGAACTTCGTCTACCTGCAGTCGGTCTCCGACACTCAGGAGCGTGTCACGGGCCGGCTGGTGAGCCCTCTGATGGGGCAAGACCCAGACACGTGCCTGTCCTTCTGGTTCCACACGGCGGAGCCGCACGTCGGGAACCTGCTGGTGAGGCAGAGGAGGGACGGGGGCAGGCACGGAGACGACGAGCTGGTGCTGTGGAGTAACGGCGGACACAGGGGGGGGCACTGGACGCAGAGCCGCGTGCTGATTCCTGCCTCCACGTCGCCCCACCAGGTATCCCAGCACCTTCCGGCGTCTCTTCCAGACTCGAACAGGAAGTGCTTTCAGTGCTTAAGTGGGCTTAATTATCACGCTGTTACCAGTTTCTTTATCATTGTTATTATGTCATTATTTACAGGTGATCAGGTTATAATGTTAATTGTGTTGTTGTTTTTATCATGCTGTATTATCACATTATCATGTGATTAAAAAATTATCATAATTCTTATTCACTTATCCACTGTTTTCAGTTGCACCCAATTTCCCCTGAAACTTGTTTTGTATGCATATTATGTAACTTAACATTAGCATCGAGGAACTGATCGGCATTAAGGTTACTAATATGGGTGGGGTGCTGACTGGGACGTGACCTCACCTTGTGCCCTCTTCTGACTGGGACAGGCCACTCCATTCCTGATAGGTGGTTAGATTGTCGGTATAATAAACAGGGGAGAGATGTGTGGCTTCAGCCTCAGTGCTTGAACGGAAGGTTTTTGGTTTGAAGCCCAACCTCAGCAGAATAGTCAGATCTGCTGGGCCCTTGAGCAAAGCCCTTAACCTCCCCCCCCACCCCGCAAATAAATGCCCCAGGGACACCAAACGGCCTGTGTGTGTGTCACAGGAGAGCAAGATGGGATGCAGCAAAAGAAACATTCCTGTACTTTGTACTTCTGACACATAAAGGCCTGTTTAAAGTTGTGTGTCCCTCCCCCCAGGTGGTGATTGAGGGGGTGCTAGAGAGTAACACCTGGGGCCACATTGCCTTGGATGACATCATGGTCCTGAGAGACTGCCTGGACAGTGATGGGGTTCTCACTGTCCTTCCAAGTTTCAGCTCCGAGTTTGTCATTAACATAAGTGAGTAACGCCATCGAGTGTCCTGCCCCCATCATCCCGTGCCCCGCCCCATCATCCCGTGCCCCGCCCCATCATCCCGTGCCCCGCCCCCATCATCCCGTGCCCCGCCCCCATCATCCCGTGTCCCGCCCCCATCATCCCGTGCCCCAGATCGGGCTGGCCAGCCTGGGCTTCTCTTCCAGTTCTGATCAGCACTTCTGTCCTTTTTCAGACGCAGATGCTCCAACGGAATTTCCAGGGTCACCGGATAAAATCTGTACGTCATGCTCTTTTCATTCTATCTCAGAAATTCTCCATTTTGAACTGGCGTTAAGTGACCACACATTAGTGAAATGACACCGAATTAATGAAATGATAGCAAATTAGTCGAACAGTCTGCTCAATTGTGGAAATGTGTGGTCTTGTGGGGTCGGATCAGAAGGTTATTAATTCAAATCCCATGGCTGACAGAGTGATGTCACTACTGGGTCCTTGACCAAGACCCTGAACCCCATTTTCTCCTGGCTGACCATGCTCTCTGATCCTCACTAGTATGTCACTTAGGCAGGGATTATTCTAGGATTTTTTTTAAAGGTGAGGGGCATAAGAGGAGCCTAATTTATACTTTAGCCAATTGTATGTTTTAAATCGGTGAGTGATAGCTGAGGGGGCCAATCAGCTTTCAGCTGGGGCTAGTGCCCCTGTGGCTCCACCCATGTATACACATTAGCCAATTATTTGTTTTAAATCGGTGAGTGATAGGTGAGGTGGCCAATCAGCTTTCAGCTGGGGCTAGTGCCCCTGTGGCCCCACCCCTGCGGTTAGGACAAAAGTGTCTGCTAAGTAAGTAAATGTAAAGGTAGCTGTAAAAATTCACTGTGATAGCATGTCCCTCTGCTCTCACTTCTGTGCCACAGCATACACCGATTACCCAGACGACGTCATGGACGGCCCGGGAACCATGCTGAGGACACTGGACCCCATCTTGATAACCATCATCGCCATGAGCGCCCTGGGCGTTTTCCTGGGGGCCATCTGCGGGGTCGTCCTCTACTGCGCCTGCTCACACGGCGGCGTGTCGGACCGGAACCTCTCGGCCCTGGAGAACTACAACTTTGAGCTGGTGGACGGCGTTAAGCTGAAGAAGGACAAGCTGAATGCACAGAAATCATATTCAGAAGCGTGAGGGTCACCAGCAAGGCGCCTCCTGTCCAGAGGCTGGGACTGAGCCAGGCTTTTCTCAGGACCTGCAGTGAAGGAAACTCACCACTAGGGGGACACTGTGTATAAAATTGAAGGAAAAATTGTGTACAGTAAGATGATTATTTTAATTTTGTTTTTTTGTTGTTGTTGTTTTCTTTTTCATTGAAATAACCAGATGCTGGTCCTGAGACCAATCAAGAGGACATTCTGGCGTATTTATCTTTTTTTTCCTGGATAGAACTTTAATTTTAAGATTTTAAAACTTTTTTTTTTTTCGTTTTTGGTCGGAAAACCCCAAACGAACCACGCTGCAATGCAGTGTCTGTGTGTGCTCAGTGTGAGGCGCTAGTCGCACGTATGGTTCCCGCAGTGCCTTCGTCACGCCTTGGGTGATTTTTTTTTTTTTTTTTTTTATTAACAGTGCCGCCTTTAGTTCTGGACGCCGCGAGTATAGTTCTGCCGAGTGGATCCACGCAGGTTTTCCACCGTGTCCCATTTTGTATATAAATTATAATATATTTGAAAAAAGAACCTCTTTTAACAAAAAAAGCTGCAGTGTTATTCTCCACAACCACAGATGTGTCATCGGAGATTGTAGCCCGGCTGAGAGAAGCGCTCATTTCTCGATTTCCCCAGAAACGACTCCTGCTTTGTCAGAACTTGGGTGTGGAGACAGTGTCTACAGCCCCGTCATGTCAGCCTCGGTAACGTTCATGTTAAATGGATCAAGTAACTGAGATGTTGTGAAATAGCTCCCGTGGGTCAGGAGAAACAAGTCTGCTTTGTGTGTGCTGTTGCTACGCCGGAGTACGGCGGAAGCGAAGCCTCCGCTCGATCTTCTCGTACCCCGGCTGTAACGCAAACTCTTACTATATCGGCGTGCAGGGCAGCTGACGCGGGATTTCCCACAATTCTGTGCGTTTACGGCGCTCCACCAGGTTAATAGCTGCCAATACGCTGCCTCAGGTCCGTGTCACTCGAGGGAGTCCGCTTCGTAAACCCGGTGGGACGCCGGTCCCTGTTGTCAGATGGCCGTGGCGACGGGTCAGACGTGCCGTGTCCCGCATCCATTCTTTCTGTACCGTGTCGGAAGAGGAGAGCTGACGTCAACAGAGTTGGGATAAAAGGACTATGTAGTGTGGAAATAAAAGAAACAATGTTGCACTGAAGAATATATTTAAATGGTAAACGTGTTTATAATATGAATTTGTAAAAAAAAAAATGCAAAAGACAGTGTTACAAATGTTTCTTTTTATATGGTTTCAGGTAATGTGATTTGATTCTGCAATGTACAATTTACTGAGGTGTTTTTCATCATTGAGAAGCTATATCAATTTGCTACAGTAACGTTTCCATTTAAGAGTTATGTTACCACTTGTTTTGTACTGTCATCTGACGTTTGTGCTTTTCTTTTTTTATGAGAAGTTTTATTTTCAATACTGCTTCTATACTTTGCTGTTGTAGGAAAAAAAAGATGAATAAACAGCAATGCCTTAAAAGCTAAAATTATGTTTGTACTGCGATACCAGGGTCACGCTCAAAAACTCACCGGTGTCTGCTCATGTCTCTCACTTTGACTTATGACTACTACATTCCAAAGAATCAGATGAAATAAATGTTTTATTAAGATGTGGCTTTTCGAAATGTTTCGTTTGTTTCTGTGTCTGCGTGGAAAAGCTGAACAGTAGGTGGTACTGAGAGAAGGCGATCATCACTTTGGAATCTCAGAGACACAAATGAGTAGCGGAAACTGCACTGGTCAGATTACTTTGAAAAAAACATACATTTGTCCAAAATGTGTTTGTCCAAATCTGACACCTTGAGCTTCTATGACACTGAAGGAGAAATTTGACTTTCCTATATTAGTGCTTGATGAAATGCAAGAGTCGTGCACCATCCCCTTGTGGTCCCCACTGAGACTGTTTTCCTGTGTTAGCATTTAAAGTCTTAGTCTTATTCTGAGTGTTTTTTCCTGTTTATCTCAAACTTCGGCTGATTCCTAAGAAAAGGCATCCAGCTATCTCCCTAGAGATCTCTAGAATGATTCCTATGAAATTTTCTGATTTCTATGAAAGGACATTAAGGTAAAGTATCTTCTCAAGTTCCCTAGAATGGTTTGCCAGACCTTTACCCACAGTTGTGCGAAACATGCAGCACCCGTGTCTCTGTGGAAGAAGCGAGGTAGAAGATAAGATAAAGATCTCTGCTGTCGCCATATATAGATCAGCGTAATGCCATTTAGCAGCAACCTAGCCAGCAGTACAGCATATAGAATCCACACACAAGGACACTCAGACAATACTCAAAGTGCAATAGCAAGCTTCATGCTGCACTCATTACAGACTGCTGATGGGAGATGGAATTGGGCATTCTAGTTTATCTCACATTAATACATTCGAATCTTGATCCCACACCTTCGTGGAGTCGCACGTTGTCTGTGTTAATATTGGTTCCCTCTAGAACATATGAGTTTTCAGTAGACTTGGAACTATGTTGGTCTGTAATGGTGAAGTGGTCACCCAGTTTGGGAAAAAAAAATTAAGGACCACTCTCTATTTTTGTAAAAATCTGCATTTTTAGATCCTGGCTTAACCGTGGTTCAGCTGGCAGAAGGCTAGGCTGAGCAGCAGATTGCTTCCAGGCTGATTTCTGAGACCACTGTATGCAAGATCAATTTGTACATTAGGCACTGGGACCTTCAAAAGGAAACATTAAGTGCAGGTGTGAAGTGCACTGCTAGGACAGTTCGTATCAGGCTCCTAGGGAAGAAGCCCTTCATTAATGAGAAACAGAGAAGAACCGGGTTGCAATTTGCAAACAAAATATACATTATTCACAGACGCACACCCATAAATTGAGAAATAAATGAAACTTCTGCTGTGGTCTCTTAATTTTTTCCAGGGCTGTACAACAGCAATGGTAGCACTGGTCAGGTTACGCCTTTACCTTCCATGTTTACAGTGCCTTCACCAGGGAAGACCAAGAAAAATGGTATTATTGCAGGAAGGGATTACAAGTATCCAGAAATCATATTCATATTCACATGCCTGCAGGGTTATACACGGATGGGGCTGTTAGAGTTTCCTTGCTCCATTTCAGCAGAGCACGAAGCTAATCAGTGTGTTGGTTGCCCACAATAAACAGAAACATCTTCTGGTCCACTCCTCGAGTGTGAGATTAGTTGAGGTAAGAAGGGCATTTAAGGGAGTGACAGCCTATACAAACCAATTAGCTCCGATTTTCTCAACCATATTCAGTTCTTCACTGTCTCAGGCCACAGCATCAATGTGCTTCTAAGGCACTACCATTCCTGCCCACAAGAAACCCTACCCAGCGTGTCTAAATGACCTCTGTCTTGCTTCAACAGTAATGAAATGCTTTGAGTGACTGGTCAACGACCACATCTGCTCCACGCTACCCAACACAATGGAGCTGCTTCAGTTTTCCTATCCTGCACACTGCTCTCAGCCACTTGGTTGGCAGGATGGGCACCTACTGTATATGAGGTTCCTGTTCAATGAATACAGCTCCGCCTTTAGCATAATAATCTCTATCAAGCTCATCAGCAAGCTCAGGACTTGGGTCTGAACACAACCCTGTGCATCTGGGTTCAGGACTTCCTGACGGGCAGATGCCAGGTTGTCAGGGCACATGCTCAACACAGGAACCCCCCAGGGTCTTGTGCTGAGCCCCTGGACCTACTCCCTATACGTGCACGACTGTGTGGCCACATTCAGTTATAACACCTTTGTCAAGCTTGCTGACAGCACAGTCGCGGTGGGCCAGAACAAATGATGAAACACCCAGCCAGAAGGAGCCGGAGAACCAGGCAAGCAGGAGTCAGGAAGACAATCTCCTCCTGAACATCACCAAGACAAAGGAGCTGATTGTGGACTTTGGAAGGAAATACACAATTAGAAAACAGAGTACCAGTTTGTACCTTTGCTTGTCACTGAGGCTGTACCCTCAAGGATCAGCCAATTGTACCCTTAGCTGTAGGTAATTGTACCTTTTTTAAGGTACAGAAATGGACTCTGAGGAACATTTTTGTACCATTGGGGGTACATTAATGTTGTCTGTTGTCATGACCTGCTTATCTGATCCTCCCGTGTGCCACACCCCCCTTGATCACCTCATGTGGAATCCCAGTGTTCTCAGCTGTGTCTAGTTGTCCTTAATCAATTCTGTGTGTTTAGTGCTTCCGAGTCTGTCTTACCCCTGTCCGTTCATTAACGTTCATGCTTGCGTTGTGTCCTGTGTTTTGGTATCTTTCCCGAATAAACCCCCGTTTTACCGGACTTCACGGTTTCTGTGCTGCTTCCCCCGGACACATCCATAACATCTGTACCTTGGGTATGTTCCTCAGAGTCCATTAAAAGGTACAATTGCCTACAGGTATTGGGTACAAATGGTAGACCCTTGAGACCCCGTAACAATCAACGAGATGCCACCTTCCAAACCTACATGCCACTCACAGGAAACAGTGCGAGGACAGATCAGTGAAAATAATAAACCAAGGCCGTAGATTTGACTACAGAGAGGAGAGAGAGCTAAATGGAGAAGTGCGGTTTCTTCTCAATGCACAGGACTCAGCATTCAGGTCAAGAGATGCATCCACACTGAGAGAAGCAAGGAAGCAATTGGAGGCCAGAATTAAACACACACATCAGTGTGGACCCCGATCAGTATAAGTACAGGATGAACACACCTGATGCAGTTTCATTTGTTATCGAATTGGCTCTCATCCACCTGGAGTCCAGGGACTCCTATATCAGACTGCTCTTATTGGACCACAGTTCTGTCTTTAATACCATCATCCCACAGACTCTAGTCAACAAACTGCTGCTGCTTGGTCTGAAGCCATCACTTCGCAACTAGGCCCTGGACTTTTTGACAAACAGGCTACTATTAAAATCCATGGCATCTCATCCTCCTCAATCAGCCTCAAAACCTCTCACCCTGCAGATGACACAGCTGTGGTGGGATTGATCTCCCACGACAATGAGTCCTGAGTGCAGGCACGTGGTAGAAAAACTGGAGGACTGGTGGAGAGCAAATAACCTGTGTATCGAGGCGGGGAAGACGAAGGAGATGATTGTGGACCTCAGTGACCTCACGTGGGCCAACAACACAGCCAATATAATCAAGGAGGCCCACCAATGTCTATCTTCTTAAGAGGCCTCAGCATTCCCTGGTCCTGACAGCATTCTACTGGGGCGGGGTGGAGAGCATCCTCACTTCCTGCATTACAGCATGGCACGGGAACTGCTCTGCTGCTGAAAGGAAAACCTTCTCAAAAGATCACTCAGAGTAGTCCTCCATTTACTGAGGACATTTACATCAACAGATGCAGAAGGAGGGTCTCCTGCATCATGAAGGACCCCACCCACCCTGTATGTGTACTGTTCGCCCCCCTTACCTCAGGCAGTAGGCTGCAAAGCACCAAAGCCAGAACATCAAGGCATGGAAGCAGCTCCTTCTCAAGGGCTGTGAGACTCATGAACTCCCTCCTTCAATGGCTGCCTCACCTCACCACCCCTTTTCATTCCTCTGTTGTGCTGCTACTGCTACTGCAGCGCTACTGTTGTTTTATACTATGCTGCTCTGCTTTTAAACTATGTAACTTTCTCTCATTCATTGATAGGTCTTAGATATACATTTTTAGGCATTGAGTTATTTCTAGCTTTTATTAAGTTACTGAGTTTTTATTATGGAATTGCTGTCAGTTTATTGTACGCTGCTGGACCTGTGTCACAAATTTTGTTCTCTTCATGTGTCAACATCTTAAGAATGACAATAAATAAACCTTGACCCTTGGATGGTAGGGACAAGTCCCTAGTAGTACAGTATTTTTAGCGATTTCTGCACTTTTTCACATTGAGATCCTCAGAGTGGAACAACAGGCAAAATATTTGCTTATGCTGACATTTGCTGTGTAAAATAAAGGGGGCGTCCCAATAGTGTTTGGTTTCCTTCCTTGTCTGTCTCACCGGCTCATTGTTGTATTCTTTAAAGTTCATAGAGGAGATGAGGGAAGGAAATGAAAAATAGAGACCCAGCCTAATGTGCAGGTCCACGCAAGGTTTGTGAGTCCTGGTAGTGACTGTGTGTGCGCAGATGATGAATTTGTTGACTATAAGGCAGGGAACAACCCAGGATGGGGCACCAACCCATCACAGAGCACAAAGCAGGGAACAACCCAGGATGGGGCACCAACCCATCACAGGGCA
>JAUMHC010000085.1:11062360-11076324 GCA_032359785.1 Heteromormyrus szaboi | reverse complement strand
TTTCGGTCCCCGTGTGGTGTCGGGCTGGCCAACGGGGTGGCCGGGTTTCGGTCCCCGTGTGGTGTCGGGGTGGCCAACGGAGTGGCCGGGTTTCGGTCCCCGTGTGGTGTCGGCGTGGCCAACGGGGTGGCCTGGTTTCGGTCCCCGTGTGGTGTCGGGCTGGCCAACGGGGTGGCCTGGTTTCGGTCCCCGTGTGGTGTCGGGGTGGCCAACGGAGTGGCCGGGTTTCGGTCCCCGTGTGGTGTTGGCGTGGCCAACGGGGTGGCCGGGTTTCGGTCCCCGTGTGGTGTCGGGCTGGCCAACGGGGTGGCCGGGTTTCGGTCCCCGTGTGGTGTCGGGGTGGCCAAAGGGGTGGCCGGGTTTCGGTCCCCATGTCGTGTCGGGCTGGCCAATGGGGTGGCCGGGTTTCGGTCCCCGTGTGGTGTCGGGGTGGCCAATGGGATTGGGTGGTCTGTGTGAGTCAAAGGTCATAAGGAACTAATTCATCCTTGTGTCAGAATATAGCTAATGTTAGCTTTCTGTAGACCTACTTCTAATTCTGTCCTAACTCTGTGATCTTTTTTTACAGGGAGCGTTCCCCTAAAGGGATCCTGCGAAGGATCGGAACGGGCCAAAATCACTTACGCTTCATCTCCATGAAAAATGGACAGTGCATTCTCAGTGCGGAATTGTGCAATTAATGCTAGCACATTATTTGTGGTGTACGGTTATGTTTCTGCCCGAGGAACTCGGAAACTTCCCTGTGGAGTTACTCACCCACCACTGTAAACAAGAAAGCAGCCCTTGAGGTGCGTGTCGAGGTTGCTGCTGAGTTTTCCATATGGACGCCTGGCACACATCAGTCTCATTCTCATATCAATAATTAAACACGGGTGCCACATCCTGCGCTGGTATCGGAGGCTAAGAGCTTAGCCCCTGTCTATAAGGATGCTCAGAACAGCATTCGGGCTGCCAGATAAACCCTTAGCTGCTCTTATTCATACATTAAGGTGCTTCCAACTACAGTTTAATTCCAGCTGATTTCAAATTCACCTTTATATATATCAAAGTAATTCATTTGTCTAGTTAACCTTAAGCTTTAGTACTTTATTAAAGCAAATTCAGATCAGTAAATACCCCAGGACACTCTACTAGATGAGTGGTTGGAAGATGGATGGATCTATAATGATCATCATCATCATTATCATAATAATTTAACAATGATAGTTAAATAATCATCATTTCCTATAATACACAAGGAACATCAGAATTGTTAAGGATCTTTCGCCGCTGTATGTGAATACAGGGTGAGTCACTGGTGACGTAACTTGGAACAGAGTGATACCTTTGCAGAACATCAACAGAAGCCAATGCAAACTGACACACCACTATGACATGACCGGTCACAAAACATTTGCTGCTTCCACTTCTTCCACCATCTTGAAGAGATGAAGCAGAAATGTTCTTGGGGGGGGGGGGTAGATTGACAAAGGTGATGTTGGTATCATCTTTAAAACCAGGGGCCCCAAACATACAGCGATTGGATTGTTATATACATAGCATACATGTTTTATCCATTCACTAATTTATTTCACAGATGCTTTTATCCAAAATGACTTACAAGTGAGAAAACAGGGTTGGTCAGTCCCTGGATCAGCTGTGGTTAAGGGTCTCGCTCTGGGGGCCAATTGTGGCATCAGTCTGCTGGCCACCAACACTTTGTAAGTAAGAATTTCTCCTCTCTAACAGGAAATCTAATTCTCCAGGGACAGGTGTGAATACGTATGCCAGAGCTGACTCATGGTCACAAAGGCATTCTGCAGAAACTCTCTCTGATTACCAGGTTGCACAAATGACATTGCTGTCATAAGGCAAAGGCCTGCCCGTTTCAGCTGCTACAGGTCATTGATGTCAATTGCCATATTCTGACAGGTATCTGGAACAGAACCTGAGCAATGGGTACACTCAGCGGTACCCTAGATAATGGTTCTGAAGGCTGGCCTGGGCTGGCAATCAAGCATTGCGCTCGTTAGAAACAAAAGCAGGAGGTGAGGTATTTTCTGGGCTATAGACCGTTAAACGGCATCCCTCAACAGAACCTTTGCCTCATATCAACAACTCCCTGGATAACATCACCAGTTCTAGGTAGTTCTGTGGGCTTACAAAACAGTAACCGTCAGGTTGGCCTGGCTCTGGAAGCAAAGGAGAACGTCGTTCACGTTGTAGAAGGCGTGTGGTGATTCATAGTTATGCTGTTTGGATTCTCATATGCCCCGGTGACCTCATGGTGTGGGTCTTTATTAACAGGCTTCATGCACCCTGACAACCTGTCTGTACATATGGTGATATCCACCCTGGCAATGTACATGCAGAGGGAGGTGTCCAGCCCACCCTTGCTGTTGGCCTGACACCTGTACTGACCCCCCATGATACACAGAGGCTATTTATCATTGATATAGAATAATGGAGACCGGCAGGGGATGTTTTCCCAGGAAGGCCTACTCAGATGAAAGATACACCTCCTGTAGCTGGGTCCTCATCCAATGTGAGAGGAACTGCGTCACCGAGTGGGAGTTCCTGGCTGTGATAAACTTATGCAGGGTGAAGTTCATGCTGTGGACTAATCATGCCATCTGAGGGACAGGTGGCGGAAGGCTCTTCAGTAGGCAGGGTGTCTGCTTGGCATCACCTGTTCTGTTATTCCACTAACATTGATGGCTAAAGTTACTGTACCCAACAGCAGGAAAACTGTTGGCATCGTCTTTGTAGTAGATGAGCACCTCAGCATCAATCCTTAGGAGTAGTAGAAGGATCAAGACACTAATCCAGAGCTGGCGATGATCCTGGGCTGGCAGCAGGCAGGGCAGTGACCACCCTGAACATCTGCTGCCCTACTTAAACAAGTGGTGAAGTTCAACTGCTCCAAGCAGGAGTCCTGCGTCTCTATCTGAATAGTTAGAATCAAGGCTGCTGCTACCATGGAAACTAACTTCATGGTAAAGAGAGGTGAGCTATCTCAGGACCTCTCAGTCACTGCAGAATTGAGCCGAAGCTTCCATTGGATCAGCTTCCAGCAGATCAACACCCCCACATCACTGAGATCTTGGGCCCCATAAAAGTAAATGAATTTTGCCCTCCAAACCAGAACAATCCACTTCTGTTCCAAATTTTTGGAATAATCCTAACTCTCCCCCCACCCCCGCCCCGAACCCCCATAGGGTGCCCCTGGTATGACCGATCACTCCTGTGCCACTCTAGGTGGGCGTGCCAAGAATGAGTTAATACGGGTGAACTTCTTGAGTCTGGCAAATGCTATGCTAAGGGATCCGTGTTGGCAGGAACAAAGCCTGCCTACTGCAGTGCCTTGCAGTGCCTACTGCAGTGCCTTACTGGCCGTGTTCTACCTCACCAAATGGTCCCAGGCTGTGAGAGTCACATGAATCCGAGATGCAGGTGACACAGGTGGCCTGCTTCTGTCAGGAGGTGCTTAAGACAATGATGTCTGTCCTATGTGGGCATCCAACAGCATTTCTCTGAATGCTGTGTCTAGGGCAAGTTGTTACAACAACAACAAAAACAACAACAATAACATCTTTCTCAGATATTTCAAACTTAAATAAATAAGGCCCGATGATGTTGCTCAATGGTAACCCTCACCTCTTCCCAAAATTACTGTGACCAACAAGACAAACTGATGCCAAGGACTTCGAATCACTTTCACTCCTCTGTGCCACTTTTTCCAGTTTTATATGAGTCCTCTCCACCGGGGAGCTGCAGTGTCAGCGGAAAAATAAACTTTTGAATCCAGTTAACTAGTCCATCTCTGTACAGTGTTTTGCTCCCGAACACTGTTAAATTGCTGTTGCTCCTGAAAAAAATGCACAAACGGCAATGTTGAGTCTCCAGCGTGAAGTGGGACCAATACAACGTGCATCAGCTGTCAGAAAGGGCACAGAAACAGCTTTTGAAGTCTATAATTGATCTATGGACATTGAAATTTTAGACAGAAATAGCTAATGCTTATCAAACCATTAGAAAGCCATTATACCCCGGAGAAATCAATTAACCAATTAAACTGTATTTGGTACAATGCATTTATGCAAAACAAATTGACACTAAACAATGCACACCTTATTCTGGACGGGCTTAGAAAACGAAAAATCCTATTTTTCCATTGTGGTAAAAATTTACGATGATCCCCTGACTCCAGTTGGTAAATCATCATGGTTCAGTAGCTTTCTTAGGCTTTGATTCTTAGTGTCCCAGTTCCTGTTGGTTCCTGTACGCCAGGAAAATGACTCTGCCGGTTTAACAAAGCCTAGCCGGGTGGGTATTGCATTAGGACGCTCTGTGCCCCCCCCGCCTGTCACCTTGCTGATGATTACACAGGCCCTCATTGTGTGCCGTCGTTTCCACTTCAGCAGTTATTCTCAGAAAGGTCATTCTCTTGCAGCCTCTTTTATGCATTTAGCAGATCTCTCCTTCTTTTGCATAAAGCCGCCCAGCTCTCTGCTTTCTCTCTGCTCGCCGCTCCTGTCTGTATTTGACAGCATAAAGCACGTCTGCCTGTCTACCTCTTCCATCTGTCCCTGGCCTCACCGTGGGTTTATACTCATAAATTTGCCGAAAATTGGCACAGAGACGGCTATTTTAACAACTCTGAAACAAAAGAGAAAGTCATGATGTCACAGAGGTTTAAGACACGCTTCTAAATTCAGAGAAAAAGACTCAAAGACGTGTCGTGAATATAGCGAACCGCTGTGCATGTTTTGAAGGGATTTACCGTGTTTCTGTGGTTCAGCACGCTGTGCGCGTAAGCAGAAGGTCGTTGGTTCGAATCCCAAGGTCTGTGGTATGATTTCACTGTTGGGCCCCTGAGCGAGATCCTTAACCCCAATTCCTTCTGGGACTGTCTGACCCTGCTTTCCGAAATCTACTTCACTTCCAATAAAAGCGTCTGCTACATAAATTCCTTGTACTGTAAAATAAAATTGAAGACCGCCTATAATAAAACAAAGGAGAATAAATCTCCTTCTTAGGCACAGCGTAGGGGGAACAAACATACTTCTACTGTACTGACACTTAAGGGATGTGCAGCATAAGACGACAATGCCGCTCAGTGTGTATCATTACAATCCAGGAAGCGGAGCCGTGGCTCATGAATATGCATAATGTCAAGTGGCATCGGAGGCAGAATGAGTGACTCAGAGGCAGCTCTGGCAGTGACATTCAGGCTGCATAGACACTCTGCATCCGGGGAGTTTCTGCAGGTTCCAGAACATGCAGGAGAAGGTTCTTACTGCTTGGTCAGATGCCCTACAACTCCTGCAGTAGTTTTTTCACTATAGTACATTTACACTGCATTTTTGTTGCGAACAGGTTCATCCATGCAACGAAGACAGCAGGGGCGGCCAGTACCAGCAGCAATTGTGGCTACTGGCCTTGCTGAAGGGTTCAAAGGTGAAATCACTCTACTGGCCATGAGATTTGAACCGACAACGGGCAGTGTGTCCTCGCCCATAGGGGGCGCACTGACTTCGGTCAAATCTGTATCCAAGGTGCTGGCTTGAGTAGCTGTTCAGCAAGGTGGCTTAATGTAAGGCCACATAATCTAATACAGAGGTATTTTTAAATCATAAATCGACAGCAGGTGCAAACAAAAGTACAGCATGTAATGACAGAGAACATGAAAAGCCTTTCTCTGTATGTCAGTTGTCCACAGTAATATTTTAAGCAAGTGATGCATTCCGAATGTGACAAATGACACATCCTCATAGTGTTAATTCACTGCCTATCAACCGCGGTTTAACCCTCTTCCCAGTGGTCTTAGTGTAAAGGATTACATGGCCGTTCTCCACACTGACTCACGTCATACTCTGGTAACGTCCATTACATGTTTCCTCAAAATATATCCCCTGTACTGCCTGGGGGTGAGTGTAACCCAGATTCAGACCAGTCTTGCTAATGGAGCCTCTTTGTGTTGACAGAGCTAGGCGGGTCTGCGCTTACTGGATGGCGTTCCCGATGTGCACTGCAACACCTGTGCATCACGCATTTCATCACTGCATCCGTGACTCTAAAGCGTGAATCACCACGGCATGCATTCTAGGTGTTTCATTTTGACTTTGTAGAGATTATCTGCACTACACATGCCATCTCAATGATGAAATCTTTAACGACGGCATCCCGGAAAAACCCGGAAATGCACGAGCTGGCCAGTGCAGAACTGTTTTTAAACTAAATCCTCCGGGAATTATATGCATAAGTGTATATACTGCAAAACGTTCGTTCATTCAATATATATACACAAACATGTATTATAAAATGTCTCGTTTGGCACTTAACTAAGTATTTAATGAAAATGTTACGAGAGGACCGAGAAGCATGCCAGTGGCCTTGGTGAGACGAGAGCGCAGAGCGCGCGCCTCCTTGGCAAAAGCTAAAATGCACGTTATGCAACCAGTCTTTTCTTGTACATCTGCAATGGTGCATGTACTCCTTTGTAGATATTAAATGATTTTCAGGAGGTAGTGGTGGGGGTTGAAGCGTACACAGGTGACCTGCGCAGAAAGCCCGTTTAAAACGCAAGGTCTGAATTTGCGTTTGGTTGTCAGACATCTTCAGTCCTTCTGGTACAGACCTCTTCTCTTATCTGTAATGAATCTACGGGTCTTTTTTTTTTTTGGTCTTCTGTGCGGTAGGAAGGCAGTGCTAATATAGAGACGCGTTTATTGAAGATGGCTATAAATACTGCACGGCAAACCTTCCCCGGCGTCTCTGATGGTGTCGCGTCTGTCTGCCAAAAGACCAATTTATTTCGCAGTTACATACAGCGGTGATTGTGTAACCGCAGAGTTTGCACTTTAATGATCGTTTTCCTATTATAATATGAATTTACCAATTATATAAAATGGAATTAGCTGGAAAAGAAAACACACGAGGTATTCTGGTCCATACAATAATCATTCTTTTTTTAAAATTCTACAATATTTAGCCAAATATCCATGCTGCCTTGAACGTTGTTTCCCAGTGAGATTAAAATAATCAAAGCCGATAAATGTGAAACGCTGCATTAATAAAGAATTAAGGAGCTGAACATGTCAAAATGTGTATGAGACTGATGACAAAACTAGCGCTTTACAATCTGACACCAAATTAGAGGCGCGTTACCATATTAATTCATACAGTGTGGTAAGGTTATATGCAGCAGTGTTGGACAGTGCTGAAGAAGATGCGTTAATTTTATGAATATGAGGGTATCGGGCGAATCAAGTTAACATACTTAACTGGGGTCGGTTAGCTCTCGCCTATAAAATATAATTCGCTAAAATGCTTTAATGTGCTTCGGTGGAGGCTGGCCTACCATGTCATTTAATGAGGTCAAGATGTACTCAGGAATTGCATTATTATGTCAAACTGGAGAGATCGCACATCGCCGAATACACATGCGGAGTCATGCAATACACCATGTAATATATTCACCGCTGAGTGAACAATTATATATTAACAATTATAAGAACTGCTAAGTCTCTTTTTTGTCATACGTTAGAATTATAACAGCAATGCAATCGACACCCTATTGGTAATAAGAGTATAGTGCGGCTTATTAAGTCGATAAATGCCCATAATTCTATTAAAGCATAATACATAACGCCGACAAATTCTGTCATAAGAGTGCATGAAAGCAATGAAGCAGCAGCTAAACGATAGTTAAACGGCAGGTTCTTCCGGATGTGGAGAGAGGGGGCGGGGAGGGGGGGGCGCACTGGCTTCGGCTCTCTTCGTATCTTTACGGCCTCATTAACATGCCCCCCCCCCTTGATGCCGAAATGAGCTGCTGTGAGTCGCGGATGTAAGTGCGGAGCCCTTGAGTGCGGAGCCGAGGCGGCGATTCGGAGGGACACCAGCAGCAGGAGGAAGGAGAGAGTCTGTAAACCAGCATCACCATCCTCTTCGTCACTGGAACTGGAGCTCAATAGCCACATACAACACATCACCCAGACCGGCTGCAGACTGAATAGCCTACATTCATTATGAATAGGATCTAAGGTTGACTTTGGTTGAAGCAAGGAGGATTTTTTTTTGCCGGTGGATGTGGTCGCCCCTTGTGGAAATGCTACAAAATATGAATTTATCCGTCTTCCTTCTTTCTTTTTTATGGGGACTATCGTTCGGCGGTTCTCCTAGCGTACAAATCGGTATGTTAAAAGGAAACACCATGAATCGGCGAACACACTCCAATAAAATAAATGGATATGAATGCGAAAAAGCATGTCTGTCACAACCTTAGATAGCTCATTTATTGGATATAGTGGATAAATATGTGAGGCAAATCGCATACAAATCTGGGGGGAATATGCAAATTTCACTGTAAAGCAGTTTGGGAAAATGATTTCATATAAGCGTTTTTATCTGCTTGTGCTCCACAGGCGGACTATTTCCAAGAGGTGCAGACCAGGAATACAGCGCCTTTCGCGTCGGCATGGTTCAGTTCGGCACGCCCGAATTCAGACTGACGCCCCACATTGACAATCTGGAAGTAGCAAACAGTTTTGCGGTCACCAATTGCTGTAAGTACCGCACACGCACAAATGCATACAAGAAAATATTGTTTTATCGTGCCGTTTGTGCGACCTCATTTGGCACAGTTTCCAGTAACGCGTCGTCTGTTGGAGATGTAATAAGGGGCATTCACATAAAATGTTATCAATGGAAGCATTCATTAATAGTGAAATGTGAAGATTGTAATGCATAATCCCACAAATAGACACTTGCCTTTAACTTCAGGCATCAGCGCCAGTTGGTTTCCACGGCAACAGTTTCAGAAATTGGAGATAGATATAATGAATTAAAGGGAAAAGGACTGTGCTGAAATCTATTGATCATGATTTAGTGAGGGTAAATATGCTATTTCAACGAAAAATCACGCGGCGAGGGTGGATTTATCTTAAAAATATAATACACACCAATACAAGTAGGTATATGTTTAGATAAATGCACGTTGAACGCAAACTGGATTTTTCTTCCTGGACAGCTGTGCCAACCAGCGGGTTGGTATATTGCGTTTGGCTTGTAATGCACTTATAGATTACACCATTATAAATCGCTTATTCGATTGTGGCCACTGTGCACGTTCACAGCGTGCAATTTTAATAGTATTTTATCTGTATTGCGCATTTAACGTTACGGCAAAGACAAACAAAGTGGGTTATTTCACAAGGAGACCACAGTGAATGAGCGATTGCGGTGATATCGCCTTGTGACATATGTGCATTTAAACAAGGCTGGCCGCTCCTGTGCCGTCGGACTGAGAGCCGTTTCGGCGATCGACGCTTACCGGTACAGACACACGACTGCTCTGTTCTGCTTCCTAAATCAAAGCTAAATCGCATTCATCTAGTACGTGATGAACGCGTGTTAAGAGCAGGTTTCAAAGTATGAAAGCGCTGAAAGTTTGGTAATACCCAGCACACAAATGTTCAGTATTGGATAATGGCATATTGGATATTGTTCAAATTGGCCATATGTCTGTCCTGTGCAATCAACAAACATGTTGTGAAACTGGGATTTTATATAACTATATCTATTTGGATTAAATGCTATACCAGATAAATGATAAACGCAATAATTTTACATATGTTTGGCACAAAATGTTTTATTTTACGACATATGACAAATCAATAATTGTGATCATTACAGTTTAATAAGTAAACCAGTCCTTCCTAGCAGGAACACTATTCGAATTAAGAAGCGCGCAATTTACTTTTATTCTCTGTTGTTAAAATGACGTTTTCCTATCCGCCCACGCAGTGAAAATCAGTCAGAATGAACAAGGTTATCTCGTTGTGTGTGATGGACAGCTTTCTGTTTTATTTCCTATTAAAACACTAGATGGCACTCTGACTCAAAAGCAATCACTATATATAGTGCACGTTATATGTATATCTTGACGTTTAATAATGCTTGATTGGACCACTTTGCTCACAGATGAAAACCGAATATCTATATTAACTGAATGGATAACTGAATAGCAATAAGTCTGGTCGCTGCCAGGGTTAGCATATTAAGTTTGAAATTTAACTCGTAAGAAATTAATTGAAACACACTCCTTAAGATAACATTGTGCCTAATTAAGCAGGGTGCTACGTTTTAATTGCTTGCACTGGAACGTTCCGAAAAGCATTCAGTAAACGTTCAGCAATAACAGATTCAATGGCCAGTTATTTTTCCCCAAGTTAGAGCAAATGCATCCTAAGAGGTACATCACAGCACTTGTGAAAGTGCAGATATTTCACGAGCACCTTAACAGCTCTTTAGGAACTGTACACCACTTGTTTCCAAAGTTATATTCCTGAAAAACAGAATTTGCTGTCGGTCCACTGTCAGTAAATGAGTCCAGCGTTGACAAGTCAATTCCATGAAGTGTGCTAGGGTACACCCAGGTCCCTGCCGAGCATCGAGACCTTCCCACATGGTCGAGTGCCCAGGGTCAGTAACAAACCTCCATTCGCCCGACAAGTGTGTCTTCATAACGTGACGGGACCCAGCAGCACTTGGCTAGAAATGACAGCAGCTCTGCAAGTAGCCATGCAAACCACACTCTTGCAGATGGTGCTGATATTTCCCATCCTGCGAGACCGTTCCATGCAGAAATTGTGAGAGATTTTGGTCTGGGGTTCCAGTAAACCATGCACCAAAGACCTGACGGCAGTAGAAGATCGGTAGTCAAAGGAAGCACTTGACTGAATGAAACATTACACGCACCGTTGTAGAAAGATCTCTTTTCTGAAGCCTCTGTTCAATAGCTCTTCTGCAGAAACCCAAACAGCGTATGTTTTCATTCAGGTTTTTTATTTTCATTTTGCCAAAACTGGGTGTAGATGCGCTTTCAATCAATGAAGCGCCGGCTGTTTGTAAAACCGGGCACTGCCTGCTCTCCTAATGGCATCCATTCGAACAATAATGTTTGTAAATGTAGAACTCGTCAATATCGACCTAAGAGATGCGATAATGGACAGACAGGGGATAATGGACAGACAGGGGATGTCCCCGCAGCTCCAAAACAGACGGCGCCGTCCTCACGCGCTCATTTTCTGCTCTAGGTGTAAATTATTTCCCCCCCTACTATGCAGTCAGCCTCTTGTTACTGAGTGAGCCTTGTCTCACGCTGGGAGAGAGGTCAAGGAAAACCAGGGCGATTAGAAATGGACAGACGGCCAGCAGGGAGGAGTGTGTGTGTGTCTGTGTGTGTGTGTGTGTGTGTGTCTGTGTGTGTGTGTGTGTGTCTGTGTGTGTGTGTCTGTGTGTGTGTGTGTGTCTGTGTGTGTGTGTGTGTCTGTGTGTGTGTGTGTGTGTGTCTGTGTGTGTCTGTGTGTGTCTGTGTGTGTGTGTGTGTCTGTGTGTGTCTGGATGTGGGTTATGTATACAGACACTCCTCTACTTACGAACGAGATACGTTCCGAACAGCTGTTCATAACTTGAAATGTTCGCAAGTCGTTATTCAACATCATTTTAAGGGTATACGTAACTACAAAGTACCAAGATGCTGGGAGTACACACGCTACGCTGCTGCGCGGTGGGAGTAGCAGCCAGACGTCGTACTAGGCAGAACTGGCGTGCAGAAAAGAAAAATTATCTTGCAGACGGGAAACAGGAGCCCAAAGAACAAATTTCGGACTTACAGTCCTCTTCGTTCGTATGTCTGAAAGTGCGTAAGTTGAAGAGCGTCTGTATATTACATTTGATCCACACGTTGTCATCATGTGTTATTCTGATGTGGGAACCATTTTTTTGGTCCCCACAAGAATGGTAAATTGACTGCATTTATATAGCACTTCTCTACTCCTACGAATACTCAAAGCACTGTAGAATACATGCCTCACATTCACATACCGGTGGCGGAGGCTGCCATGCAAGGTGCCAACCTGCACACCAGGAGCAATTTGGGGTTCTGTGTCTTGCTCAAGGACACTTTGATGGGGTCAAGAGGAACCAGGGCTCGAACCTGCAACCCTCCAGTTGCCGAACGATAGCACTACCTCCCTTGCCACCATCATCCCCTTTCACATGGGGAAACTCAATTATATAAATATCTGTGACTGCAATAAATAAAACTAAAAATGCCAAAAGTTTTCTGTTTTGTTTGGTTACTTATGGGTAAGGTTAAGGCTGGTTAAGGTCTTCATGTTGGGGGTAGCACTTTACAAAAAGGCTACCCTTTGCCACTTATAAATGGTAGTAACTCATTAATAAGAAGAAACCTACGGTATAGCTTGTTTATAATGGTCTAGTAATGATTTACAAAGTGTTACAACCTAATTAATAACCTGCTTATAAGCCATTCATAATCAATGTGATGGACTGGCATTCCTTGTCTGGTGCCCTGTGCTGCCTGGCTCACTCTGCAGTGAGTAATCAGTGATAGATCCTGGAGAATTTGAAAATATAAAATGAAAATATCTGCAGTGGGTTGGCCCATCATCCTGAGTTGTTACCTGCCTTGAATAGGGCAAGCGATTTCAGAAAGTGGATGGATGGAAAATGAAAGCATATATTGGAACATCTTTAGACTTTTGAAATCTTGTTGTGATGATCGGTGTATTTCCGAACGACCTTTGACCTTCCCTTAGGACGCGGCCGCTGCGAGTGCGGCGTGTGCATCTGCGACGCCAACTACACGGGCAGTGCGTGTGGCTGCCCGCTGGACACCACGCCCTGTCTGGCCCCCAACCAGCAGATCTGCAACGGCCGTGGTGTCTGCGAGTGCGGCATGTGCAAGTGCACCGACGAGAAATACCAGGGGCGGACCTGTGAGAGCTGCCGCACCTGCCCCGATGTCTGCATCGAGCACAAGTGAGGCTCCACCCCCTCCCCAGACCCCTCCCATCCCTGGCACCGCCCTCTCCCTAGAGCTGCCCCCACCGTTGTATGGGGGCAGGTCTAAGGGGTGGCCATAGTACTTTATCTTCTAAGCAGTAACCTATAAGAGATGCATTATGACCAGACTCCTAGTTGTTATATAGGTCCACCGCCTGGGTCCTTTTAGTCCCGCCTTCTTTTGTAGCCCCACCCACATTCTAATCTCATTCTAATGTCGGCTTGCTCACTTGGTACCTGTGTGGACCCGGATGATGACGAGTCGTGCTCGTCGGCAGGGACTGCATTGAGTGCAGGGCCTTCGGCACCGGGGAGAAGAAGAAGAACTGCAGTGAGGAGTGTGGATACTTCGTGCTGGAACTCGTGGACGACCAGAAGTCGCTGCCGGACTCCAAGCAACGCTACCTCTGCAAGCAGCGAGCTGAAAACGACTGCTGGTTCTACTACACTTATGAGGTCGTCAATGGCACGCAGGAAATGGTGTACGTGGCTAAAAAGCAAGGTGAGCGACATATTTCCTGAACCTAAGATGCTTCCGTTCGGTGTGACAGGCTAACTGCAGCCGGCTGCCAGAAGCGGACGCCAGTCCTGTGACATGCGGCGAAAGTGACCGGCTAAAATTAGTCAGGAGTTCTGGCGAAGCGGAGCGGTGAGATGTGTCACTTCAGATGGGCCACAAGGTGCTGGATCCTGCCATAAGGTCTGCAAAGCACAGCGGCAGTACCCCAGCTTCTGGTAGTCTCAGTGCTGTGCCGAATCGGCCTCCCGGGCTGCTGCTTAGGCCGACGGTACAAATGGGCTCTGGGGGCCCCGTAATGATGCCCTCCAAGGCTGAGCTGGCTTCTGGACGACAATTAGATACTACTAACAACCGATACCGCTAACACCAACCAATACCATTAACACCAGCTAATACCGCTAACACCAACCAATACCATTAACACCAGCTAATACCGCTAACACCAACCAATACCATTAGCACTAGCTGATACCACTAACACCAACCAATACCATTAACAGTAGCCAATACCGCTAACACCAACCAATACCATTAACACTAGCCAATACCGCTAACACCAACCAATACCATTAACACTAGCCAATACCGC
>JAUMHC010000085.1:11047393-11062260 GCA_032359785.1 Heteromormyrus szaboi | reverse complement strand
CCAATACCGCTAACACCAACCAATACCATTAACACTAGCCAATACCGCTAACACCAACCAATACCATTAGCACTAGCCGATACCGCTAACACCAACCGATATTGCTAACACCAACCGATAGCATTAACACCAGCCAATACCGCTAACACCGATCGATATTGCTAATACCAACCGATACCGCTAACACCAACCGATACCATTAACACCAGCCAATACCGCTAACACTGATCGATATTGCTAATACCAACCGATACCATTAACACCAGCCAATACCGCTAACATCGATCGATATTGCTAATACCAACCGATACTGCTAACACCAACCGATACCATTAACACCAACTGATACCGCTAACACAAACCGATAGCATTAACACCAACCGATACCACTAGCACCAAACGATATCGCTAACATCAACAAAATACCTGCTCGTTGAATTCTGAAATTTGGAAACATCTATGTCAGCAGTCTAAAGGAATGGAAGGAATAGCTTATGAAATCCGATTTTTGTAGATTCCCATTGAAGATGAGCTAATTATCTAATTTTTTATTCAGATCTAAGTTTGTATAGAAATTTGGGCCCTGTCCCCTGTTCTGTATTTAAGTGAAGTGATCCAGAGTCTCTTGAATTGGTTTTGTACTCTTATAACTATGGGTAATACTGTACATTTTACTTTCGTTTAGTTGATTCTTTTTATATAGGGATGGATTGATGGTATTAAAAGACCATGCATTTTATCTTCAAAATAGTACAGATACGCTGCCTGAAAGAAGAGCTTGGCAGGGCTGTTGCTGCGGCATTTGGCTGTGACCCACGTCCCATGATGCCTTGCTGTCTTGGACCCATGTGACCCATGTCCCATGATGCCTTGCTGTCTTGGACAGAGTGTCCGGTGGCTCCTGACATCCTCCCCATCGTTCTGGGGGTGGTGGTGGGCATCGTGCTGATCGGCTTGGCCCTGCTGTTGATTTGGAAGCTGCTCACAGTCATCCATGACCGGCGGGAGTTTGCCAAGTTCGAGAAGGAGAAGTTGAACGCCAAATGGGACTCGGTGAGATGGGGGGGTGGTCATGGGAAATGTAGTGCAGGGGAATACCTGCCCTGTTATTCGGTTACATAAGGACAAGTCTTAAAGTTAATCTGGGAATGGGCAAAGAAAATGGGCCAGCTAGTCTGAGTCAGGCTTCTCACGATTTAGCTCTTGGAACCTTGATGGTTCTCAAACGTCAGCTTGTAGTACAGGACAGACACTCGGATTATAGGGAACCTGTTTACGTGTTGCTTGCATGCTAAGTTATACCTCTTCCCGTTGGACCCCCTATTTGTAGGTGCCATTGGCATGGATACCATTGGAAAACTGAGCCATTTGCTCATACACCTGGGAAAAGTCCTTTGGGAGTGCCATCAGTTGTCATAAGTCTTTTGATATAGTGCTGCCACCTAGTGCTCAATCACTAATAGTACATTAGAGTGACAGGTATGGTGGAGAGTTAAAGGCAGAGAAACATATGTACGTGCGTGTTTGTGCTTTGCTTTTTCTGGCTTCTTCTACCTACTTGGAAAACGTCACCAACCGTCACCAACGTCACCAAGAGAACCAGCCACGGTGGTATCCTGACTGGAAGAAGTGCATGTGGCAGAATTGAACAAGTGTTGTAAGAAGTTGAGCGTTAATTAATACGTAATGAGCTGAACGCCAAAACACTTACAAAACAGCCTTAATAAGAAACGACTGACTGAAACAGTATCATAATGATTCCATAATGATTTAAGTATGGCACAGATGTTTTATTGGCTAACCGGGGGGGGGCACAGTATGAGATTGGTAGAAGCAAAATGCCCATGTTAACCGTATAATGACATCAGCCTCTGGCACTTAAAGATCCCTCTGAAAATATTACCCTCCTTTATTATGTGGGTTTTTATGTGGGATTTCATAACCGATTCGGTCGGGCAGAGAGCCGCCTCTGATGTGAGGGGTTACCAAGGCGACGGGCTCACCAACATCCTGTCTGTGTCGTTCTAGGGCGAGAATCCCATCTACAAGAGCGCCGTGACAACCATCATCAATCCCAAATACGAGGGCAAGTGACGGACCTACTTCCACCGCACGCTAACAGGAGCACTGAGAAGGGCGGGGGGGGGGGGGGGGGGGGGGGGGGGAGAGTGATTTACTTGCTTGTCTTTTTGGGGCACAATGCAGTATGTTACACATTCATAGCCACCCTAACAGTATGTTTAAAGAATATATTTTTAATGCATCAGTTATGTGTTGTACAGTATGTGTAAAATGGACATTTTTCAAGGGTATCGCACCTTGGACTGTCTTATGACCCAAGAGAGACTGCGGCTAAAGTTATGGGCTCATCTGAAAGCTGATGGTTCTTGGGTGCTTCCTGTACCATTTGGGGCCATGCAGTTCGACCCTGGAGTAAGGCATCTACCCTAAAGCACTTCATTAAAATGCCCAGCTAGGTAAATAGGTTCAATCACAAGTGAGGTGTAGTCTAAGATCCAGTGTGAGAAGCATGCTGGCTAAATCCCCTCTCCACAATGCCAGTGCATTAACAGGGTGAAACGTTGTGGCTTTATGGTGAATAAACCATCTCGGGCCTTTTCCAGAACCACGGGACGTACAGGGTGTGTTTGTAACACTGGGAGCCAGCTGATTGGCCATCAGTGTCAGTGAGCTTTAACTGGGATCCTGAAGGCTTTAGCGATGCTAACATGCTACTCGCTCTCCATTAGAGTGCCCAGGACACGTCAGTGTTTCTGCTCTGTGAATAGCGGCTTTTAAATACCTCAATATCACCTATGTGCCTGTAACTGCATTCTCCACAGTCTTGGTTCTAAAGACCTCCTTTTTTTCTGCCTGGTGTCCTCTGTGTACACCTTTTCCAACCTGTTTCCGAAGTTATTTATTAAATAAAGCGCCAGCGTGACTCACGTCGCAGTTCTGTGTCGTTATGGAAATCCCAGTTACGTTTCTGTGCGTTTCTTCGACTGGAGCTCGATTAGGCCACTTAATCTCGAGGAGCCATCAGGCGGGGCTCCTGCTGTGTTAAATACAGGGCGACTCTGAATGAGATGCGCATCTCGCGGCCTGCAAGTTCACAGCACGCTCCGTGACACCACACATCTTACGCTATACTGCTGTCACACTAATACACACTTCGGTCGTCCTCACATGATCCTCATTTCTCAGCACGTTATCCCGTCGTGCTTGTGCGAGGCCGGGGCATCGCCTCTGTCTCTCCTTACTCCGGCGGAGAGGGGGATCGGGCGGGAGATGAAAGACAGGAAGCATTACCTCCTCTGTGACAGCAAAAGGAAAGGCAAAAAAGGAGAGGGGGGGCACAGGAAGGCTGCACTTTTAAAGCAGGCGCGTTCCAGTTCTCACAGGAAAATTCGGGCTCCACAGACTTGGCAGAATAATGGGCAGGTCCATGTGCAGTGGTGGGGGGGGGGGTGCGTTTCTGTGTGAATCATTCCCTATGCTTCACTATTGAGCCCCTGCCAAGCTCGAATGCCACAGAGCAAAGAAAACCAGGCGCTGAAAAGACGGTTCCAGAACTGGAGACCAGGACGCAAGAGAAGAAACCCAACAGCATACTGTACAGCAATACCCCCCCCATCAGCTACACTATGCGCACCAGGTCAGAGGGCCAGATATGCCCATCCTTTTACCCCAGCATATATACCACCTGCAGCTCAGATGAGGTAGCCCACCTGAAGCTAAGCAGGTCTGGGCCGGCCCGGTACTTGGATGGGAGACCAAGTAGAAAAGCTGGATTGCTGAAAGAGGTGTTGCTATGACCCCCCCCAGGTCAGTCTGCCAGTGAGATCGCAGTGTCCCAGTGCAGCGACAGGGACACTGCACTGTAAAATGGCACTGCCCTTTGGAGGTCCTGACTCTCGGATCATAAAAGATCTGTGGGTATCCTTCAGAGGAGTTAGGGGATAGCACTCCATGGTACTGTCCTGGCTAAAATTGCCAACTATGCCCCTATCAAATCTGACCTCCTAATCATCCTCTATATCAAGTCGGTAAATTCACTCCTGCCTACTGACGCAGAATCACTGCTGTTGCATCATCCAGGTGGGGGCTACATAGTGGTGGTGGTTGAAGTGGCTCGCCATTGATTCTATAAGGCACTTCAGGTGTTTGTAAAAGCGCTATATAAGTGTAATATTCATTCATTCAACCTGGAGTAACTCATCCAATAAGTATATAATCAAATGTGCTTTTTCTATCTTCTATTCTCTGGAATTGCACCAAAACTCAAACAACAGAAAATTCAACTGAAATAAAATTTAAATGGGGTACATTACCGAATTGGAATCATCATATTTATGACGTTGAATGTAAAGGGTATGAATGTGGTCAAAGATCAAACTCAAACATAAATTGTGTTATTTAATAATGTTAAGTATTTGAATTTTCACATCTAAACTCAAAGGATTCACACCAAACCTATCTATTCCCAAATGTCATTTCCAGCTAAACGAAGCTTTTCGTTTGAAATGTTCAGCTTTGATTATCCACACTGTCTCCATCAAGGTCTGCTAGGAACCTTGGGGTAATGATAGAGGACCCGCTGTCCTTAGCTGAACACATGACAGTCTTCCTCCCCATCTTGTAAATTTACCTGATGTAACATCATGAAGGTTAGTCCCTTCCTGTCTGAGTATGCAGCTCAGCTTCTAGTCCAGCCATGTGTTGCTACACAACTTGACTACTGCAACCCTCTACTAGCAGGTCTACCAATGCATCTGATATCCACCCAACCTAGACGTTCTGATGTCACACTTCTCCTGGTCTCTCTTCCCTTGACCAATTGGCGCTTGCATCAGGTTCCAGTCCTTGATGCTGGCTAATAGGTCCCTCAATGGCCAGGCAGCCATCTCCACCAAAAGGCTCCTCAAGACCTATGTCCCATCTCGCCCCCTTCGGTCAGCAAACCAACGCCGCTTGCAGTTCCCCCCACCATGTAAGAAGTGTCACTCCAAACGGGTCTCATGTATGTATCCCTGATGGTGGAATGAGCTGCTACAACATGTCAAATCAAGACTTCCTCTCCACCTTCAAGAACTAACTCAAGACCCATCTGCTCCATGACCTCTACTAGCCTGATGTGTTTTTATGTTTTTTGAATGTTGCACTTGGTTCTTCCAGTACTGCTTACATTTGTACCTGGGCATTGATTGGCAGCTCAGCTTCCCTGCACTGATGCACAGTCTGCTCCTGGACAGCATGAATGTTTGCAATGTGCTCCTTGCTTCGCTTTGTAGGTCACTGTGGAAAAAAAGCATCAGCTAAATATGTAAATGTAAATGTCACGAATCTGCAATGAAACAGTCTCAGAACTCTCCCCTTGATGTTCAGACTAATAGTAAAAAAAATGGTTTAATTTTTACGTTATTTATATATGAATTTTATCTCTTTTTAATGTTTTGTCGTTTCTTTTTCGCAATCATCAATATCAAGCAAATCGACAATATTGTAATTGTTTCTGTAACGGCAAAATGTTTCTAATTTTGGAATCTTCACCCCCTGAACCTAGTTTAGGAAATTAAATCAAGGAACAGGTGTACGTGTTTCCATGGGTATGTATGTACTAGTTAATGAACGGAGATATGTCTGGTCAGTGGTCAGATGGTTGCAGATGCAGTGGTTTGAGGACATTCAGTTGCTAGGTTGCTCCACGCTGCCCAGAAGAAGAAAAAAAAAGCTGTCAGCTGGAACCCTCCCAGGCTTACAAGACGATCATCCACACATCTACCTTGCAGCGGGCCCCGGCAAGCAACGATGATCTTTCACAGCTGGAATCTACACACCGCTAATCACGGAGTGGAAACATGTCATTGTCTCTCAAGAGGAAAATAAGGCATGTGGTGGCATGATGGAAGTCAGGCCCGGAGCCTCAGGGATGCCAGAGTAGGCCTGGCTCAGCCTACCCCAAGCTGGGCCCATTCCGAGGCTAGGCAGAATGCCAGCCCATATCTTTTTTATTACTGCAAATAGGAAGGAAGCAAGTCAAGAAATTTTTAGGAAGGACTTTTTGAAGGCAAAGAGGAGCCTCTAGCTTCTCAAGAGAACTCCGAGGCCTACATCTCAGGGCTCGAGTCGGGCCCAATCAAAGCAGCCCAGATGCTTACTCTCTAGTTACTCCAACAATTACATCAGCCACAAAATAAGATGCACTCTCGGGAAAAAATGGTCAAAATTTGTACCTTTGCTTGTCACTGGGGCTGTACCCTTGTAATTGTACCTTTTAAGATACAGAAATGGACTCTGTGGAACATACCAAAGGTACAAACTCAGACCAGGCAAACTCTGTTCCTCAGAGTCCATTTCTGTACCTTACAAGGTACAATTACCTACAGCTAAGGGTACAGTTGGCAATTTTTACCCTTTTTTCTGAGAGTGCGGGTAGAGAATAAGTTATGATTAGGTCACTTAAGGTCACTTGTAACTACGTAGTGCCATCTGGTGAACATTGGTTGCATGCGTGGCAAGGCTTACACCACCGAACAGGCCCATGTGACCACAAACACGCTTCTGGCAACATGGCGGACGTCCAAACCCACCAGGAAGCCAGGATATGCTGGGGGGGGGATTCGATAGATCGATGGGCGACGTGTGCCGGGGGTGACGGCTGGCCACGTGTCTCCCACCAGAAGTACCTCTCTGCGGTTCTGGGTCCCAGCACTCCAGTGGTGCTCCAGTGTGAATTATTTAGCAGGTTTTCATCAATAAGCTCTAGGTGCTGGTCCTCCTGGGTCTTCTGAAAGACGTCAGACCTAAAAATCCAGCATAAAGAAATAATCATACCTCCTTTTAGATTAAGTACTTGGAAGATGAATGGATGGATGGATGGATGGATGGATACAGTATATAACAGTAGACATACTTGAATGTGACTACCATCATTATGACTTCACTGTACTTTCTTAGGAGGCTGGTGGAGTCATAACTGCATTAGGAGGAATGCACTGTAAACATGGCGACCATATGGTGAAGCAACCTGACCAGCTGTTGATTCAGAGGATGATGAGCGGCTCCGGAGTGACATGTGGAAACCCGACATCACGAGCTTGATAAAATATGACGGAGAGGAGAACGGGTCCGACCGGCTCGCTCGCCCGGCGCCTTCGCACCGAGTCACACTCAGTGGGCACAGAGCAGAAACCGTGAGCGAGAAATCCACTCAGCGCCCCCTCTCTCATTTCCCTGGCACGCTGCGGCCAGGACGGCTCATCGCGGGCTGCTTATAGTCGATTTGCCGCAGATCTATCTGCCGACCTTTCTGAGGGCCAATCATGCATCTGCCAGTGAGTCTGCAGATGACTGCCAGTTATCTGGGCTTGATCAAGCCTGTTTTTTTTTTCGTGTGTGTGTGATGACTGTTGTACCACACCCTCAACAGCCCATAAGCTTATGACCTTCTCACCTGGATACGGACCGGAAGCCCTGCAGTGTCTTCCCTCGTTTCATGAACGATCTTGTACGCCACCCTCAGGCCATCCCCAGTGATTCGGAATCACTCATCGGTGTGCTGCGTTGAGCCGTGAGATGTCATATCTCCGTGTGCACGCTGCCTTACACTGTCACAGCTTATGCTAGGAACGACCGAAATCCACACCCACAATCCCCTTGCAAAATGATTATTTTTCCATCTATCCATTTTTCAGTTGCTTATCCAGGTGCAGGGTTGTGGGGTTGGTGCAAGTTTCCGTGACGCTTACGATAGTGTCACATACCTACATCTTACTTCACTACTTCATCTTAACACACGCGTAATATTAAAACGCACGACAATATGCTGAGTTTCATTCAACAGGAAATTTGTGGAACTGCCATTGTTCATAAACGGAAGAAAATATCGAGGAACAGTTTTTCAGCATATACAGAACACGCACACGATGTAATAATTTGCAGAGGTAGAAAGTTCAGGTTCAGAAAGTACAAATCCAGGCCAAGATTTTGTTTCAACCAACCAGTTGAGCATGAAGAGTCACATTCACAGAGTACTCAACTGGTTGGTTGGAAAAAAACCTTGGTCTGAATTTCTGAACCTGAAATTTCTACCTCTGATGATTTGTGAGGTGTGGTCGACGTGAGTGTCCTGTCAGAGCTCTGCAGTGTTACGATAGTTGAAAAATATCTAATTCCCACTATAGAAACAACAGCAATTATGGGGAAAAATGAGTTTAAAAAATCCATAACACACAAACAAAAAAGACAAGAATCTGGAAAGAATGATGTTCTGGTATAGAAATTTGCTTTGTCATTGATGTTTGATTGTATTGATGGTACGATTCCTTTATGCCTGATGCTTCTCACGATATCACATGTCCTCTCATTCCATTCAGAAACGCTATTATTTCAAGCTTCTTATTGATTCCTTTTTGCACTGACTGCTTGGCTCTTTTGAACCAGGACATGTTTTAGGGCGTTAGATGAGTGTGTTCATTATAAAGGTTACAAATGGGGAAAAATAGCAAAACAACACTTATTAACACGTGCCATGAACTTAAGCAGTAACTAGGTGTTTCAAGTCTGTGCGTTCCATGTACTCCTAAACGAGTTGGGTGATGCTCTCTCCGTTGATGAAATGGTACATAAAGGAGAACATGGCGCTGAATTGTAATTGTTCCCTAATATGAAGAATACACGTCATAGGAGAACATACTGCATAATCGGCAGGGTGTGACTGCTGAGGCACATGCCAGCTGTTTTGGACATGGACGGTAACCAGGGTAGGGGCCCCTCACACCAGGGGCCCCACTGGAAGCTGCGCGGAAGCTGCGGCGTGACGTCGCGACGCCCAGCCGTCCCCCCGCGGCTGATTGGTCGCACTCGCCGTCCAATCGCGGAGAGGCTGCTCGCCGTCGCAAAGTTGTTAACCCCGTAGCGGAGTGCTCTTCTGCCTCGGTCAGCTTCTAATCTTCTTCAAATGACGGTCTTATAGCCCCCTCCTCCCTCCGCTTCATCTACATCACAGTTTACGGCTACGCGGAGGCTTACTAACCTCCAGGAGAAGCCGATCGCGGAATATTTCCGAACGATGATCAGGATGGTGTTTAACACTCGGACTGCATGGCGTTTGCTGTCCGTGGAGCCCCGGCTGGCCGCCCTGCCTGCTCCCTTCCTAGTCTACGTTAAGAGGGATTGTCATCACCCACCCTGGCCGATCTGCTGGTAAGTTTCATTTTTCAAATGGCTTTTAACAGCCTTTTAATGATCGGTTGAGTATATGAGTCTCTATGGAGGTAGCGCTAGCCGGCTAGCTAATTCCGCCCATGGTGTCGCGTCAGTCCTCGATTTTTGGCAAATTTAACAATAAAGTGATTTATTTCTTGTATTCATATTTTTTTGCTTGGCCAGGGTGGGGTAATTCAGTAGTATTTCGTTCTCCAAGCTTACGGTAATTCCTCTATGACCGAAAAGGAAAACTTCAATCCGTCCTGTTGGACTTTTTTTTCCATCTCCATGTCCCCAGCGCAGTATGCGTAGTGGCGTTACAGTGTTACAAAGTAATCTTTGTCTGGTTACTTGTTTCCAAACCATCCTCTTGCCGATTGCTATGCGTACCTTTTTCATTAATACTACATCCGACTTGAGATCAAACTAATACGCAGATCGCTAGCATACTGAATAGTAGTTCTTTCTTTTTTTTTTTTTGCTTACAAGACGGGGACTGCCCTTGCTGGGGTAGATAAAGGTGGAGGTTGACATATTTAGCGAGGCTTGCATTAAGTTCTAACCATGTGCATGATCCGTACATAGAGATCGTTGCCTTCACGTTTGATCGCTGCCCTTGTGTTGTTGTTGTTTAGTTTTGTGGTTGATCGCCTTTTTATTTCCTTGGTGGTCCACCGTGGACTGCTGTCATTTTGTTTCCTTATGGGTTTTAGGTCTCGTTTCACACGGTGGTGGTGGGGGGGGGGGGGGACGGCGATCTGCTTTTTGTTTGCATCCATCTGTGATGGTGGCGCTGTCGCCCATAAGTCTACATTTTAAATGTCTTTTCCCCCCTTTTAACTCGCAGTAAATAGAAACGTGATATTTATATACAAATTCAAAGGCGCTACGTGTTTGCTTGGGGATCATCTTGAGCTTAAGCGACGGCTTTCCGGCGTTTTCTTTGCACTCTTTGCCTGATTATCGCGGGGATGCCCCTGGGTGAGACTAGCGCCCATGATCTAATTGTAGTTTATACAGTATTTAGTACAGGCGGGGCTACACGCTGTGTCTCTCTCGATCTGCAGTTTCTCATTTCTTTGAAAACCGTAAATATAGGACGATGAAAGCGTCCCTCCTCCAGACATAGGTTTTCGTTTAGTTGGGAATTAAATTTCTTTTTGTAGATGCAGCATTTCGCGATGGTGGCTACAGCATAGATGACTGTTAGTTTCTTCTCCATGTAGATGGCTTCCCTGCCCTATCCTATCGGCAGGCTACTACTCCTCCGACGCTCCCTTTATTATAAAAATATGCCCCCGTCAGTAAAATTTCCGTCTATTTCCTGCCCATCCCCCATCCAGCCCCGTTTTCTGTATCGGTTGTCTTTCTCCCGCAGTCCTTAAATTTGACCTAATTTAATTTGGTCAAGTCTCTTCGTATACCAGAAACCCGACATTATATTCCCTTTTGACTGACGTCTCCAGAAACAAAGCCAATCTCAATCTTCCTTCCTGTTCTTTTAAGAACTAGTACTGTACAGGTAGTCTTGACTATTATCCATGTAGCTACGTTTTTGGCAAAGTTAATGTAAAAAAACAAAACAAAACAGGTTATTTGTCTGTTTTTCAACGTGCTGGTACTATTCTTTGTGATTTTAAAATATCTCTATGCTCCCCCACACCAGTCAGTGTTCGGTAAGTTTCCATGCACTTGAAACCAAAAGGGTCTGTTCTAGATGTCGCCCTAAATTAGCCTTAAATTGGTGCTGTCAGGGCGTGAAGTCGCTACAACAACACAAGCGAATGTGATTCCTGGCTCGGTCGCCGGTCGCCGAGCACACCGTGTACAAAAGTACAGTTATGGGGACTCTTAAATTCACCCTCTTGTATACGTCTGACTTTATTGTATTATACTGTAAAATGAGGGACACGATCCATCCTTTTGAGGGGTGGGGGACTTGCTACGTCACCAGATGCCAGATTGGTTATCTGATTTTAACTCCTGCTGGAGACTGGTATTAATATTCTCTAAGACGCATACCCGTTTGGTGGTGCGGTGTTAAGGCTAGAGCTGTCAGTCATGCTTTTCTTATATATATATAAGAAAATATATAGTTCTTATATATATAGAATATATATATATATATAATATAACCGTTCATATATATATATGAACGGTTGTCATGGAGATAATTGCAATTAACGTTTAACTTGCCTGTGAACTTTTATACTAGAATTGGAGGCAATAACGAATACATCGTGGTATTTATCTCTAAAAGGGTTGTTTGTGGGCTTAGGATTATTAGATAGAATGGCAGAATTGAACAAAAGCACATGATGGGTTGTAACCAAGAAATACACCAGGTTGATCTTGTCATGTTGCCTTCTGTATGCTACAGTTTCCCTTAAATGCTCATCTTATCCAGCAGGGTCACCAGGGTTACCATTTCTCAATGGTTCTGCTTCGGTTTGAACCGTGGTTACACAGATGATGGGCTGTGGGTTCGGCGACATGCGTTCTGCCCGACTGTCTGTGTCGTGTGCAGAGCTCGCGTGATTCTGACCGCTTCCCGTTGATTGGCGTGGATTCCATCATTAAATATCTGCTAGCGGTCTTGTTTGGTGTTTGTTGTTCTGTGGTATGTTTATATTTTGACTCTCGGGCAAAAGTCCACTATGTCCAATAGTTGAGATGGGTAATCTTGGGTCTAGTGCATTCGAATTTAGCATGTCACATTGGGGGGGGGGGGGGGGTTAATACTTGAGTAGTTTGGGCTTATTCTCCTTCAATGATCCGGATGTAGACTTTCAGTGAACTTTAATGACTGTTAAAGCCTTTCAGCTCAGTCCAGTCTTTTCACGCGTATCATGGAACTGTTTCATATACAAACTTTGCTTGGTTGTCTGCTGCTTTAGCGACGATGTCAACTGTTTGCTGCGATCTAGTGGAATCAGCCGTTCTTTTTCTTAATGGTGTGGGTCGGGCATCCTGTTGCTTATGAGTATTAATTATCTCGAACGCCGCTATCGCGAAATCCATAATGCGTACGTCTGACAAAATTTTCCAAAGTACATGTATCAGATTAATATTCCTTCTCACATTGGTTTCAAGGGTGCAGAAAGATGTGGTGACTGTGGATTTCAGATAAGGGGACTGAACGGCTCGTGTTGAGGTGTACAGATGCCTGCTAAGCAGAGTGAGATCGCATTGTCCTTTCGCCCCATCGTGCTGGGTGCAGCAAAGGATCTGTGTATCTGTCTTTGAGGCTTATCTGCATTTTTGTCACATGGCCACAGAAGGTAAGGAGGGGGTCCAGACTCCAGACACATGAGCATTATCGACCCACCTAACAGATGGCATTTTCCTGCCCCCCCCCCCCCACCACCTCTTCTTTTCCTTCCAGAATAAGGTGCAATTTGTGAATTATTTGAACCTACTTGCGTGAGTGTCTTCTGGGTCCTAAATGGCTGACCGTCAGCGGCTGATTTCTGTCCAACGCTTCCGGAGTCGCCTCCTTGACCTTAGTTGCACGTGAAGTTAAATCGGTGAGGAAGCGAAGACGGAGTCGCTTCCCATTTCCTCTCGCGATGAGCGATACTGTGTTTACTTGTGTATTTATAGCCGAACATCGGCCCAGGTCACGTCAGGGGTTGGCCAAACTCCGAATTTGCCAGTTTCTGGCTGGGGCCCAAATCATTACACATAAGACCAGTACTGGGGGGGGGGGGGTGTGAGTGAAGCTATGGCCATTTCCAGTGCTGTGTATATGTACAGTTTCACCAAAATTAGGAGGGTGAGGATTGCGATGGAATGGATTCGGCTGGTTTGCTCGATCACGACGTTCCCTGTGTCTGATCTTGGCTGTGCCCCAGGATATCTGTGCCCTGGGATACAGCACCGTGAGCCTGTGCTGCTCCACTAACCCTGTGCACTGTGGGTTGAAGGCACATAAGCTACGTCTGTTTAAGTGCTTCTGTCCCAACCCAGTGGGACACATTAAAATAAACCCCTTTTCTTTGTTTGTGGGGTTTTTATTGGGCTTGCTGTAAAGAGGGGGATGTGAGGTATCTCTTCTTGTATCTCTGTGTGTCGTTCACCCTGTCAGATTGCCCGTGATCTTCTGTGGGGTCTTGTCTGTGATCTTCAGGTGAAGACATTTTTGTTTCCATATTTGTTGTTCTCACTTGGTACTTTTCCTGCAGACAATATCTGCTCGTCCATTCTAACACATTCACTCAGTTCTTCCAATAATGCTTTTACATCTCCGGAGCCTGTTCAGTAACGCTTCAGACGGCCCCTGTACAGATTCAAATTGATCCATTTGGGCCCCCTAAGCAACGAGCTATATTTTGTTCTACAAGCCTGCAGATTTGTATTTTAGCAATGATACAATCAAAAATGAAAGATTCCTGCTGGGATTGTGCTCCAAACTGCAACAGATCAAGAGTGCAGATTCCGGAAAATAACTGAAGTAGACTGAAATAAATGCATTTAAGCATTGACTCCACAACACTGATCCGAAGGGGTATGGAACCAATCATGTCATATGTATATGTACACACGCACACATAACTACTGTACATTTGTTTCCTTAAATGGCATGATTTCCAGTATTATTGCCATGATGAATCTATATGATTAGGGATTTTGCTTTGCCTGTATACATTTAATTATAAACTTTAATTCTATTACAAGTAATTCAAATTTTTGGGTGCAGGCTAAAATAAATATCCATAAATACTGTAATGCTGGACAGCTGTATATGGAGGACTGTTGTGTTATAACTTCGTAACCGTTAGTGAGAAGATTATGCACCGTTAATGGTTCCCTCTCAAAGCTCTGCACAGCGATTCTAGCAGTGAACAAAATTGTATAATTTGCTGCCTACTGAAACATTGCAGCTGTTTCAGCTATGCTACGGTACGGTGACGTGCTGCCCAGCACTTCATCCTGTATATGAAATTACAGTATTGTACTCTGGTGGTAGGCAATTAAACCTCCACTTTTTCTATTTAAGGTCTATTTAAAAACTTGTCAGGTAGCTTATTGTGCGTTGAGCTAATCTGGTGAGTTGGCATTAAAATAATCACCTGACCCCACGGATAGATCAGCTATCCGGTTACATCCAAGGCGGCTTCACCTTTTTGCTTTGATCTGAATTAATGTATCACTATAGGCCAACTTTTTGATCAAAGGTCCGCATCGGATTTTTCTTCAAAGTCAGAGATCCGGAACGATTTTCAGTAACAGAATAGCGTTTCAATGTAACCTTCAATGTAGACATCAATTGCTTGCAGACTGTTTTGACTGTCTTTGTGGGGGGGTTATGGTGAGTTATGTGTGTGTGAAAGTTCTACATTTTGTATTTTTGTACTTCAAACCGCATTAAGCCTTCTGCCGTTAACCATATTGGTATATGGTACATTATCGGCGCTGGTCCAGATCAATTTGCGATTCGGTCCAGATCTGGACCTCAGTCGGGACTTTTATGACCCCTGCTATAGGCGATAATAATAATTGTGGCCAGTGGAAGAGTTTGCGTCTGTTTGGACCGAGCTGAACAACCATCCATCCATCATCTTCCGCTTGTCCGGGGTTCGGGTCGCGGGGGTAGCAGCTTCAGGAGAGATACCCAGACCCCCCTCTCCCCAGCCACCTCTACCAGCTCCTCGGGG